>PVJX010000847.1:0-202077 GCA_004027295.1 Dolichotis patagonum
AGAAATATGAATGGCAAATAAATACATGAAGAAATGTTCATCATCATTAGTCATGAGAGAAATGCAAATTAAAACCACACTGAGATTCCATCTCACTCCAGAAAGAATGGCCAGGATAGAAAACACTACCAACAACAAGTGTTGGAGAGGCTGTGGGGAAAAAGGAACTCTTCTACACTGTTGGTGGGAGTGTAGACTGATGCAACCACTGTGGAGGTCAGTCTGGAGATTCCTCAAAAAGCTGGGTATGGAAGTCCCATTTGACCCAGCTATTCCGCTTCTAGGAATATTTCCAGAACTGAAAACATCATACCACTGTGATATATGTGCACCCATGTTTATAGCAGCACAATTTGTAATAGCCAGATCTTGGAAACAACCTAAGTGCCCATCAACTGAGGAATGGATAAAAAAGTTGTGGCATTGTTATACAATGGAGTATTAGCTATAAAGAATGATCACATCGAGATATTTATAAATAAATGAACACGACTTGAGACCATTCTCTTAAGTGAAATAAACGAAACTCACAAGGGTAAATACCATATAGTCTCCCTAATATGAGATTTGATAAGAGGATATAAGACTTTTTGGTAAGCATGAGTCCCCATCTCACAGCTTCGAAGTCTTTCAAAGTTTTCAATCATCAGTTGGAATGGTTTTATCCTGTTTTGTTTGACTATATCATACTTGATGATATGAGTAGCTGTTTTGAAGAAAACAAAACATTATGACAGCTATTGCTGATTTAATATCATCCTTCTTAGAAGTCCTACCATGCTTTTTTTGTTCTACTACCATTGGTTCTATCACATTGTGTCTTGTTGGAATTTGAATATGTGTGATAGCTCAAACAAATTTTTTTTCTTTTTTATCAAAAATGAGATATTATAGTACCCATTGAACATTTTCTGTTATTCAGTTCAGAAAGCCCTGTAATTCTTACATTTATGCATGGCTTTATACTATTGTGTTATGTTTGATATTATTGTATTTAAAACTATGCTCAACTATAGCAGAGTAAGAGATATGGTGTTAGCTACTGTTGATGTCCAGTTGACTTAATGTAAAGTACTGTGTTGCCTATGTTGTCCTGTTCTGATCTGCTCTGTACTGCCCCCTTTTGTTTTATTCTCTTTCAAATTAAAAATAAAATATTCTCATTCTGTACAAGAGGAGGGCACAGAGATTTTGTGAGTGCTACAGCTGCAGGGGTCACGGGGCTGGCTTATGTATAATATAAAAAGGAGAAAAAGAGGCTTGCTCTTTCCCCTTATGCTCTGGCTGCTGCCTTGAAGTGTTGCCCTAGTGCGATGCCACTCTGCCTTGGAGCCAGCTGATTATGGACTGAAACCTCCACAAACAGTGAGCTAAATAAACCTTTCCTTCCTCCATTTTGGGTGCCAGCTGTTTTGTTCCAATTAGGAGACAAGAGTAACCAAGACACGATACCCTTACCTTCCTTCTACCCTATTTTCCCTGCCTGTTAACAAAAGGTTTGTTTCCATTTTTTGTTTCTTTTCTCAATTTTTTCTTTTCTTTTCCTTCCCTTCCCCTTCTTCTCTCCCTAGTTCCCCTTCCCATTTAAACATTTTCTATTTTTAAAATATATCATGTACAGGTATAAATTCACTATGATGAAAGTGATCATTATATATATTTAAAATGTACCAATATACTTAATTTAAAGAAAAAGAAAATGTAATGAAAGAATGAGCTGTACTTGAAATAACAAATTCTTGTTCTAGTAAAATATAAAATCAATATGTAAATTTTTACAATACTTTGCTCTAGAATGTGTACACAAGTATTGTAGTGCTGCTTTTCATCATGCCATTCAGTAATGAGTTATTATCATTTCAGCCCATAAAATTATTTGTTGATTTATAAGTACACTTGGACACACACAGATGCACACAGACACACACACACACACACACACACACACACACATAGAGAGAGAGAGAGAGAAAGAGAGAGAGAGAAACTCCTATCTCTTGTATATTGATTGGTTTAAAGAGATTAGAACTAAAATAAGAAGATAAAACTGGCTGGGAAAGGTGGCCTAACAAGATCCCGGAAAACACGCACAGAGCAGCTCCAAAAGCCCTGCATGTGGACTTCTGGCAAGAATTCCAGCAGGTTTTCTATAGGATGCCCCAGACGTGAGGTCAACCTGAGGACTGTGTGACACAAAAACGAAGTCCATGGTGGGTTTTGGCCGCTTTATGTGCACTTGCATGATTCTAAATCATATGCTGTAGTGTGCACTTTTCCTACCTTTACTGACCCAAACCAGCTCTGCAGAGCCTGTTTTTTTCCAACCTTTAATAAAACTTTGCTGCCTTTTATATTTGTGTTTATCAATTCTTTGCTCAAAATAGAAAGAACCTATAAATCAATCACCTTCAGACGGAGACGCCAACACCCCAAAACCTACTAATATAACAGCATCAAAGTCATCTAGCTTTAAAAAAAAAGTTTTTTTAAAAAACTTATGATACTTGGATTCTGCCTCTGATTTGCTAAATGACAATGAAACAATGCCATGACTCCTACTGTATAAAAACTATAATACCCCTTATTCTCATTATTGCTGACATGTTAAATGCTCCATTATAAAAGTAAATTGAGTTTATAATAGCATGCTTCAAGCACAAAAGCAAAAAATATAAACTCAAACAGAGTGAGGAACCGTAGCTTCAATTTGTGTAAGTTTTCTTGGCATGACTTCATCTTTGGACGTACATACTAACAATACTGTCATGGTTTATGTCGGTGGCCCCCAGGCCTCATGTATTTGCATTGTGTATTTGTGCTTGGTTTATTGTCTAGTTCTTGGATTGGTGGTGTCAGTGCTACACCCTCCCAGGGGGTGGAGCCAGGATGTGATGTAATGGCAGGAAGAAGGCGTCTCTCTCTCTTGCCGGTTTCCACCTTGCTGTTTGCATCTGCCATGAACTGCGGCCCCGCAATGCCACCCTGCCTTGGAGCCAACTGAATATAGACTAAAACCTACAAAAACTGTAAAAAATAAACCTTTCCTTTCCCAACTTTGGGCATCAGGTATTTTGTCTCAGCAATGAGTAAAAAGTAACTAAGACAGAATTTGGTACCAGGAGTGGGGTCATTGCTGTGACTATACCTGACCATGTTTTTCAAGAGGCTTTGGAAATGGCTTGTCGGCAGAGTTTGAAAAGGTTCGGACATGTCGCCTGGATGCACAGAGCTGGAGCAACTTAGGTTGTTCTGTAGAGGAGATTCTGGTCAGAGCTCAGGAGACCAGAAGGCTAGAAAGCCTGATGGTAAAGACCAGGCTTGGGAGGTTATGGCTGGGAATAAGGACTGCATTGGTTGTTGGACTCCCTATGATATGTGTTATGGCTTGGCAGAAAGTTTGTCTGCATTTTGCTCATGCCCAGAGACTTTGCCTGAAACTGAGATTAAGGGTAATGGACTGATTAATCTGGCAAAGGAAATTTCAAGGTAGTCAAATGTTGAGGCTGTGGCATGGCTACTGTTAGGGGCTTTTAGCCAGATCTATGTTGCAAATAAAGAGCAAAGAGCCCAGCAGGATAATTTAAAACACTGTGAGTTTGGCCAGAAGAAAACCTGCAGTAAAGTTGTGGATTGTAAAGATAAAACTGAGACTTTGATTACTGATAAGAAACAGAGAGATAAAAAAAGATGGCCACCAGGCATCCCAGGAAGCAGCGGATCTTCACCCTTTGCAGCCCCAAACTGCAAAAGTGAAAGAATTTTCTCAGATGAGAAAGCTTCAGAGCACCATGCTCCAGAATGGCACGGGAGGCCACATGAGGTTCTAGAGTGGTGGCAGCTACATGAGGTTCCAGAATGGCGGCAACATAGAAAAGTTGTTCTTCACAATCAGGTAAACAGAGCCCAGCAATCCAGGCACTCGACCCCTAGAGCCAAGAGAAAAAAAGCCTGGCTACTGCTCCAGCTGGCAGCAGGCCTTGGTGGTATCTACATGGTGCTGATTTTAGGTGCAAGGAAAATGCACAAATTCTGAGGGTAAAAAGGCTTCCACCTCGATTGCAAAGGGCCTGGGAGGCCAAGCAGTGTGCCCCTGAGAGGGCAATTTGTAAAGATGTAAGTGTGAAGCTAAAGGTGCCATGGAGACCCCAGAAGTTTAAAAAAGCTAAAAACGTGGATCATCCAAGGAAAGCTGCAAAAACCAAGCAAAGAGGGTTTAAGAGAGAATCTGCAGGAGCTGAAATCCCTAGAAGTGCCCTGGGGGTGGAATCACCCAACCCTTTTGGAGCTTGCAACCAGATTGCTTCAAATGCTGAGCATAAAACTCTAGGACTTAATGTTCACCCTGCTGGATGTTGGACTTGCTTTGTTCCCAATGCTTTATATTCCCCCGTTTGTAACTTTTGGAATGGTAATGTTTATTTTGTGCCTTTGCATTTCAGAACTATTTAACCTTGTTTCACTTGTACAGGGGGCTATAGTTAAGAGTTTGCTATAGATATTGGAGAAGACTTGGGACTTGTACTTCTCAGCAAAGCTGAAAATGTTAGGACTTTGGCAACTCTTGGAGATGGACTAAATGTCTTTTGTATAAAGGTTGCACATGAGTCTTTGGGGGCCAGGCATGGAATGTCATGGTTTATGTAGGTGGCCCCCAGGCCTCATGTATTTGCATTGTGCATTTGTGACTGGTTCATTGTCTAGTGCTTGGATTGGTGGTGTCAGTGCTACACCCTTTAAGGGGGTGGAGCCAGGATGTGATGTAATGGCAGGAAGAAGTTGTCTCTCTCTCTTGCCGGTTTCTGCCTTGCTGTTTGCAGCCACCGTGAACTGCGGCCCCGCCATGCCACCCTGCCTTGGAGCCAACTGAGTATGGACTGAAATCTCCAAAAACTGTAAGAAATAAACCTTTCCTTTCCCAACTTTGGGCATCAGGTATTTTGTCTCAGTGATGAGTGAAAAGTAACTAAGACAATTCAGACCCTCTGACATGCTCTATCAAGAATAGAAAGGCTGATCTGGAACAAAAATTATGGGAAACAGTTGGAAGTGACAGAAGAAATGTACACTGAACCACCAGCTAGTCATAAATAGCGCACTCTTAATCAGAAAACACCTGTCTTTTCCTTTACTTTGCAGCAATCTCTGTATTGTATTTAATATGTACAGAATGCTTCCCCTAACAGGTGCAAAAGTGTTTACAAATTTAAAAAGCTTATATAAATGAGGCTTACAGCCAGAGATATTTCAATCAAAAGGCAGTATCTTATGAAAAAAATGATACTAATACTTGCTAAACCCATAGGTTGTTTTGTATTAGTGAAATTTAGTTATTGGAAAATTAAAGTATGGGTGCCAAGGAAAGCTAAAGATAAATAGCACTTTAAGTAATTTTAAACAATGTATTTGTTCCAAAGAAACTATGGGGAACAATTAAAGTTGGAAATGTCACTCACAAGAAATATTGGCAGTAAAAATTGTAAAATGTCAGTTTTCACTTTAAAAATAGAACAAATGATGTATCATATATCCATAAAAATTAATCTCTTTGACACTAGATTATTTTTCTACAGCTCAATTTCCCCTCATTATGGCAATTTAATTGCTGAAATTGAATATACAGTAACCCCCTTATCCATTGTCTAGTTTCATTTACCAGCATTATCCCATAGTCCAAAACATTAAATGGAAAATTGAAGAAATAATTTATAAATCATAAATTATACACAGTTCTCAGTAGTATAGTGAATCTCACACCATCCTCTTCTGCTTTTCCTGGATATAAGTCATTCCTTCCTTCAGTGGCTCCATGCTATCTATCTACCTGCCAATTAGTCAGCAGCCATCCCAGTTATCAGAGTGACTTTTATGCTTGAGTTCAAATAACCCTTATTTTTCTTAATAATGGCCCAAAAGTACAAAGGTTGTAATCCTTGTAATCTTAATACAGAATATTGTTACAATTGTTCCATTTTATTATTGGTCATTGTTAATCTCTCATGGTGCCCAATTTATAAAGTAGTCATGTGCATGAATGTCCATATAGGAGAAACCAGTATTACAAAGTCTAGTACTTGTCACCATTTCAGGCATCCTGAGCTCTTGCACCTAATCACCTGTAGATATTGAAGGGGGGGAGGGTACTGTAACAGATCCATAGTTGATCTCTCTGGATAAAAAATGTATAACAAAAATCCTAACGTTTACAATATAATCACCCAAGAAAACTATAAATGATCTTCAAAACATGAATACAATCTAAAATTAGATGCTTACTCACAACTTACAGTTCTAAAGTAGAAACATCAATTAAATTATTCACTTAACTAATTTACTCATAATGAATGCAAAAATGAATTCAGTTCCCATAGGTACCAGGCAGGTAACACATGTGATATGGTGTGATATGGTATGTGGCCCTCTGGGTTATCTTTCAATTCCCAGTTTTTTATAAAAACAGTTGTTGAAGAAAATATTCTCTCAACTGAACTCACGAATAAAAAAGGAGATTCTTTAATGAAGAGCATAGCAAGCTGGTACGCTCAGTCCAATGTTTTCACAAATTCAAGTTTTCAATAAGGAGCACAAAGCAAGCAAATCATATCCAGTGATGTCTTGCTTTGGGCTTCTAATTTGTCATCTTCATTGCAAAAGTTGAAAACATAGATTTGATGCCAAAAAATATTGGGCTATCATCTATCTTGGCCATTTAGTATATTTTGCAGCCTTACATGAGCTACTGGAATTAAATTTCATTTCACCCTCAGTAAGAAAGGAATGGATAAACGGGCTGTGGTGGTCATGCCTATGACCCCAGATCTTGGGAGGCTGAGACAGAAGGGTTGTTTTCAGTTAAGGACCAATCTGAACTACATAGTCAGACTCTGTTTCATTAAAAATAACAACAACAACAAAGGAAACAAAAACAACAAAGGAAATCAGTAAAAATAGCTAACTAACAAAGATGTTGTAAATATTAAATAAAAGAGGTTTAGAATACTTAGCAAGTGCTTAATAGGTAGTAGATAGTATTTTTGTTTTGTGTTGCTTATAATCATCTAAAGACAATGCTTGTAATTATAAACAAAAGCCCAGAGAGCTTTATAACTTGACAATTGATATGCAGAGTTTTGAAAGGTCAAGATTTCTGATTCCGAATCCACTGAGCTACATCTCTAAACATTATACAAAAATATAACATTTTAAAATGCAAGTAAATTCAAGGTAAGGCTGTAATCTTCTTGCTTACTTTACTAATTGAAATAGTATAAATATTTTTTTCATCATGGATTATGACTCTCAATATTTATATTTCCACTTACTATCTGTATACAATTATTTATTATAGGCTAACACAGAAAATAAAGGTTAATATCTGATCTTTACAGGAGCAGGCAGCAATATTTTGTTAGGGACAAATCCATTAAAAAAATCCTCCCCACTACATCAGTATTAGCAAGATCATTTATTATAAAGCATTGGAGACACTATTTTAATTACTCTTGCAGAAATAGTAATATAATAAAAAATGATTTTGATAATGAAAATTATATTGAATATTATTTGAAAAATTATTTAGCTCCTTCATACTAAAGCAATTGTAATAGAGAAACTAACCTTAGGAGGTTTCTAGTGCTATGAGTACTTTCTTAGTACCTGAATGGGCTCTGATTCTAAACCTCCTTTCTAGCAACACCTCAGATTCTCCAGCTGAACCTCATCAAATACACTTTTTTAGCCTAAGAAGTTGATTATCCTTAATAATTAAGTTCTTCCCATTGGCTGATATCTTTCTTCTTTTCTAAAAAGTTTAGGAATTGCCACTAATATGTGGAACCTGCAATCAGAAATAATCATGTTGACAGTGTGGTTGATGGATTCTTTCTGTGAGCTCAATGTTAACTAAACATTTACAGGTATAGTTTCCGTTAGCCCTCACTGTAACTTTAGAAAGCAGATGTCAGGAGTGTACTGAAGTGTCTCATTTGTAATGTAGTTCTGAAAGAGGTTAAGTAATTTGTCTGGTAAGTGTCAGAGTCACTACTTTAGTTCTATTCCCATAGCTATTCTAGAGTGCTTCTAAATTCTTGCCTTAAAACTCAACCAAAATGGATTAGACATGTTTAAAAAAAAGACCTATTATTAAGCTTGCTATCATGACAAGGAGCTGGATGAACTGGAAGGGCAAAATGATCAAAGATATGAAAAATACAGAACAGGAAAATTAAAACTGAATTATTTCTTAAGACATCAATTTCTTAAAGAGCACCTACTGAGTTTGCATAAAAGGAAAGACACTTTGACTCATGCACTGCATTTTACGAATAGCATATGAAAAGCCTAACTTAAATACACACAAAATAATTATATTTGTATTCAGCAAAACTATATCTCATCACATAAGAACTCATCAAGAGTTTTTCTCTTCATGAATGTAAATTATTCTTAGTTATACTTACCTATTTACAAGGGAATGTAAGAGGAGTTGGAGGGCAATATAGAAGCGTAAAATTAAATATTGATAAAAGTTATTAGAAATTAAGATACTGCATTTCTAAATTTGAGCCTATACAAATATAATTAAATTTTTTTCAGAAACTTCTACACTGAGGGCAAATCAGACTTTACTCTATTTTCCAGTCATTATTTTGTTCATTTAGTAATTGCCTCCAATAGGTTACTCCATAATATTTCAAATACCTCCTAATATTACATGAAAAATTTCTTAAAATTAAAGGTAAAGTATTCCAAAATATTTCTATTTACAGAGAAACTTGCTAGGATATAATTCTGAGAAAGATTAATAGGATTGAAGCCCACCAAATGGATGAACACAGACTAATTTGGGTGATTCATATATCTGTGATATTCATGGAGAAAAACGTTTCCTTTGTTAAGAAAGTAGCATCTTATTAGGCAGGCAAACTATTAACAAACTTGGGGTATCTATTCCACAAGACTTACATGAACAAAGAGCACATTAAATGCATTTTCCCTTGGTTAAGGAAAGGAGAATCTATTCTGCGTCATCTGTGTTGTGAATACTGAAGATTACAATTATGTTCTGATGTTAATCCAACTACTGCAAATTTCATGTTGCAAAGCACAGTGTAAAAATGTCAGTGACAGTATAAATCTTTTTAAATTGAATTCAATGCTATTGAAAATAGTTGATGTTTTAGAAAACCATTACAAAGCCTCTGAAAAAAACAGGATTAACTGTAATTGAAGCCACTTGTTATAGTGACCTATTCAGTATGAAACTGAGTAACAATGACAAAAGCAAATTCTGCACATCTGCTATAGTGTGTGTGTGTGTGTGTGTGTGTTGCATTTGTACAATAATCACCTCTAACGTTCTGAAGTCCTCATAAGTAAACTGCACAGTGGGAACTCCAAGATGGTTGATGAAATAATCAGCATCCCCTTGTATCTGGACAGAACTGACATTGGTTTCTGGGCACTGAGTTCTTCTGGTACAGTTGAACTTATTTCTCTGAAAAACATAATTTAAATGGTTAATACACATTCCACTCCCCGCATCATCTCTATTGGTGCTACTCAAAGTGTGTGCATGAATCAGCAGCAGCATCTTCACCCAGGAGCAAGTGCAACAAGCAAATGCCTGGGTTCGACCCTGTGCTCTCTGATGGGAACACTTGGGGCTAACAGGAATCTGTTTCCTGTGATCTGATGCTCATGGGAGCATGACTAGCACGGTTAGGAATCAACCTTTGCTTGCTGTTGTTGCTTCAAAAGGATTGTTTCCATAGCTTCATTTTCACAGCAATAACATTCTGAATTTGAGTTCCTACTAACCAATCACACAGCTAACTGAAACCTCTGAGGAAATAAAGAGTGGTAAACAGGAAAAATAAGCATTAGGAAGACTAAGTGTTTATAGAATTAGTTTTGACTATAAATGACTTTCAAATACGTTCTTCATATATCCAGGATCTTTATGAGGTGCAGTTCTCTCAAAAAAAAAAAAAAAAAATAACCATGAAGGAACATCCACTCCTGGGTAGTGGTAGTCAGAAAAATAAGGCAAATAACTAAAGAATGTCACATTTGATGTCAGGTATGAAGTATGTGTCCCGAGTCTATGTTTACCAGTGAATCAAGATGTTGATTCCTCAATATGGTGACTCTTAGGCACGATATATTTTTCAAAACTACTTTCAAATACAGTCTAGCAACATCTTGAAAATCTGAAGTCTACTATTAAAATGAGTTTTTTAAACCTTTTTCAGTGATAGCACTATAAACTTAAAATATATAATAATATTTCAATACCTATCCAGTCTTGAGGACCTGATAGAAAGATCTTTGTAACAAAAATTTTATGTACTGAAATGGAAAGCTAGCATGAGTATATGAATGAGGGTGGTTTTTAAGCCTATTGACAAATATCTTGGATGACTAAGCACTTTAGAAATAAAAAAAGGTTTTCCACATAATCTAATGAAAAGCAACCTATTGGCTTTTTAGGATGACTCTAACTAATTTTCATTTTAACAAAACCTAGTGTTCTGAAATGGGAGTTAGTATGCTTTTACTCCTTTATATGTACCTGATGTTTTTAAACTTCTAGAGGCTTTTTTTCTTATGAGGTTTTTTTTTTCTTATTCACCTGCAATAGTTTGAAGAACTATATTGTGTAAGGATGACATGTCTTTAAATACTAGATTATGAAATACAAATTATTTTATATTATGTAAAAATTCCAAGTAATCTTGAAAAATCTAGGTGCTGAAAATTGGAACCGCTGAAGGATTTTTTTTTAGCAAGAGTGAGTATTTTTTCTAGTTGAATTTGAATGCCCTGCAAAGGCAAAGCTTTTGCCAATGTCCAGTCATCAGTGTCTCACACTCAGCCTGTTCCACTCAAATTCACTGTGTGGTAACAAGGAAGTTTTGAATTTGTGAAATCTAAAACCTAGGTTGTTGGACTATTTTGTGTCATTAGTAAGAATCTGATAAATCTGGCATTTACTTTGGCTAAATCCCTAAATAGTAAAATAAGAATCATTTTTTACCATGACCTATAGTCTTGACTGTAGCAACATGCATGTACTTTCAAGTCAGTATATACACCCTCGCCAACATCAATGTAAATAAAAGTTTGGCTTTAATTTCATTTTTCATACATAATTCTCAAACTCATACTCGAATACCTTCTTTTTTTTTAATTTAAAGAGAAGAAGAAAGAAAAAAAACCCAAACAAAACAGAAAGAGGGTAGCAACAACACAGAATTCCAAAGGGGAAAGGGAAAAAAGAAAAAAGAAAAAATAGAACAACCACAACCTAAAAAACAAAAACAAAAACCAAAATACTAAGAAATCACGACTTGATAAGTTACATACTGTCATCATTGGAAATAGTTGTTCAAGTTACAAAGTTAAAACATACAAAGTACACAATCAAACAGTGAGCCTGTTAATGGTTCTGCTCAACGTTCTAACAAAACAGTTCAAATACCTTCTTTACTCCTTAGATCTAACCTTTTTTCTTAATTGAAGAATGATATGTATCAAAAATTGACAATTCTAAATTCCATTACATATGCTTTTTAAAAAACTCACTTTTAAAATAAGCATGATATTTAAGTAGAATATTTGATGCTATTTTCATTCAGCCATCATTTTAAATACTAGCTGCCCTATATGACACAATGTGGTGACTTCTCAAAAATGCAATTTGCTACAATGACACAAATGACCTTCTGCAATCAGTGTTTCTTTTCTTTCTTTCTTTCTTTCTTTCTTTCTTTCTTTTTTTTTTTTTTTTTTTTTTTTTTTTTTTTTTTTTTTTTTTTTTTTTTTTTTTTTTTTTTTTTTTTTTTTGGTTCTGAAAACTACGTGTTCTGTGTTGGTCCAGGACATTTGAAGCCAGTATTTATTCTTTCTGTTTCTGTCTCTATTTTCTTGCCATGGCAACTCCCTTTACATATCTTTGATATTTTCATTGCATCATTCTATTTTTGTGGGTCTTTCCAGCTACAATCTTATTTGCATGTTTTATGTTTTTCAGGAATACCAGCATTCAGGATTATTTTTTCTCAGTACTGAATTCTCTTCCCCACTCTGGTTTCCTCTACTTCATCCATTGATTGTTATATCTGTCTTTTTCCTAAAGCTTTGTGTTGTCATCATCATCATATACAAACTCCTTTCGTAAACCAGTGAACATGGTGACAGAGATCATTTTACTAGGAATATTTTAAAATTATATTTTGAAGTTTAGACAGTATTAAACTACCTGTCTGATTCTAAAGATGCACTACTTATGGTTAAGAAATAGAGTGGAAAAGTATTAAGTGGTCTAAGTGAGAGCTTGGTTTGAGAACTGAGAGCGCTTTCCTCTTATGCCATACGTCTGAGTTATGACCCAACAGAGGGTAGTGTGTTTCACAAAACCTACCTAAAACTGGGGGCGTCAGGGACAACATAGAGTTCCCTGAAGAGTCTGTAAAGTGGACTGGCTCAGAATTTCATCAGCTAAACCCAGAATTTCCTGCAAGTCTGTAGAGTTTATCTCTCTTTTCTCTTTATCTGTCTCTCTTTATTTCTATCTCTCTCTCTTTTTACTCTCCTAATTCAGCCAGTGATAAGGAAAGGAGGAAAGAAACCATATTACCCCCAAGCCTGTGTTCATTTTGTGTCTTTTGTGTTTCTGTTCCTAACTAGATTTAGGGTAAAACAGTCAGATAAAAAGGATTCCAATTTTAATATTGCATTTGCTTCCTCAAGTCATTTCATGAAGAGATACCCAAGAGACAGCATTCTTGACACAGATCCATATTCCCTAAATAAACATTATTAATTAATTTAACATTTAAGTAAAATTCACATATCTGAGGTGATTCTAAGTGTATACATGATCCTAATGTGAATCACTATTGCACATAGGACTTCAGTGGATTATAATAGATTCATACCAAGTAATATACAGTGATCTACCCAATAAGCACTAATATCTGAGAGGGAAGTAGAAAAAAATGTTAGTTTTCTTCATATTACTACACGTTAAGTACTGTGGGAGAGGGAAGGTTGGTAACAAATTTGCGCAGGTCAATTAACTTTTTAAATTTATTTACAAGGCTGAGTAAATTCATATTAAGTATTTCATCTAAGGAGTTCAAAATGTTCCATCTTAATGTTTGATAACAAGCATTTTTATTCCTGTTCATAAAATAAGCAAGTTCAGGCAAGACCCATAGTTGTAACTTGTTTGAAGTGAGGACTTGAAATGAGATCACTGCTTCAATCCTAACACTGTATTCAATTTGCACATATGCTTTTAAGTTGTGAGGAGACATGTAATAGTAAATGATCATAAAAATTAAATATAAGGAAATTAAATCAACACTTACATTAGTTAAATAATGATGCCAAGACAACAGACAAGTTTCTAAAGTGTTTAAAAATTTGTTTAATAATTCAAATGTTTTATTTCTCCCACACTCTGTTTTCCCTGCACACATAAACATTCCATGTGCATAGGAAATCTAAGCTGATTACTCAAACAGCTAGAAAAGTGTACCATTCAAATAAAAGAACTACATTCTATACATTATATTAAAATTAAATCTTTTTTAGCATTTAGTATTATCCTTATAATTTCAATTGTGTCCGAGACAATTTCTCACACCAGATTTCTTGCTTTTATTGTATATTAATGTACTGACTGTGATTATGATGTCTACTTTGTTAAAAAATGATTTCTCACTGTAGACACTGTAATGACTAACTTGGCTAGGCCCATGGTATGCGAACATGTGGTCAAACACAAGGTATCTTTGTGAGGGTGTTTTAGGTTGAGATTAACATTTTCTTTAGTAGCATGAGAAAGCAGTCTCCCTCTCTAGTGAGTATGGCCCCATGCAGTCAGACAAAGGCCTAAATGAAAAGAAAAGTTTGACCCTTGCATGAGTATGGAAGTGTCTTGAGCTAGGACACTGATCTTCTCCTTTCTTTAGATTTTTAACTGACACATTAGCTTTTATTGGTTCTCAAACTTAAAAGTTTTGGGACTAGAATTTACACTACAGCTTGACTGGTACGCAGACCTTCAATCTCAGCCAACATTATGCTATTGGGTCTCCTAGTTTTCCATCTCGTTGGTGGCACATCTTGGAGTTTGTCTGCTTCCATAATCATATAAGCCAAATTTTTAGAATGTCTCTGAAGATGGATATAGACATGGGCATCAATTTAAATATAGATATCTAAACTGTATGTGGACATATATGTACATATATAAATATGTATGTGTCTATATATGTATATATGTGTGGACAATTCATATACATAAATGCATATGTATATACATACATATATACATAAAATACACATATTATTGTGGACTGCTACAGCATACACTAGGTAGCTTAAGCAGAGAATTTCTTTTTTTCATGGTTTTGGTGACTGAGAAGTCCACTAAGGTGCCATGATGGTAAATTTAGCTGAGGACTCTCTTCTTGGTTTTATGTTCTTTCATGGCTGAGGGTAAAGAGAGAGAAACCTCATATCTTCACTTTTTGTTTGTCCGTGGAGCTTCACTTTCATGATGTAATGATTTACCTAAGGGTCTACTTTCAAGTACTATCACACTGGGAGTTTAATCTTCAGTGATTGAATGGGAGTGAACAAAAACATCTGTTCTATAAAAATTACTGTTCCACCATTCCTGCTAGTTAATTTCTTTGAATAGATAGTCCTACACAGTGGATCACCTTTGTATTTAAGAAAATTTCATCATTAACAATGGGGAAAAACTAATGAGAATGAGAAGAGCTATGCTTTGTTTAATTGGAGATAATTTTACAAAACTTTGTTATACTGTATGTAAACAGGTGAGGAATCACAGAGAAATTATGAAACTTTGATAATTTGAAACTGAAGTTTGAAACTGAAGACCAACTTAAGTATCCAAAAGCTCAAGAGTTCTTTTTCCAGATATCCACAGAAAGAATTCTGGTTATATGTGGACCTTGTGGACCAAAGACCAAACAAAACACTTGTCTTGTATTTTCTCTTGCTTCTAACTGAAATTTAACATTTCACTCAATTAATAAATAGGCCACATGGGCCAGGGGTTTAGCTTAGTGGCACAAGCACCTGGCTGGCAAACGTGAGGTTGTGAGTTCAATTCCAGATACAAAAAAAAAAAAAAAAAGAAATAGGCCACAAACCCATTAGGATTATAAGTACATGCAACTTTGCCATCAGATAAAGTCAGATATCTTCATATATTTCAGTTGTTCTGTAGCTTGAAATATCTATTAAATTAATTGTTAATTAAAAAGCTGCCCATGATGAGACTGGCTTTTTACTGACCTCATCTCCAGCAAACTGAAGAGGTAAGATCTTCCAACAGACTCAAAACCCAAAAACCATCTATATCTGGAAGATACCTCAGAGAAGTAATCATTACCTAAGTGTCTAAATACCACCAATAAGGCAATCCAGCATAGGAACTTACATGTGTATTTTTAAAACTATATATGAAATAATGACTTCTGGGAAGATGGTGGAGCAGTAAACAAGCAGAGAAAACAGCCTCTCTTGAGAGTCACTATTCAGATGCTAGTGTGAGAGTGGTTTCTGTCCTCTTTGTAGGTGTGGTTCTGTTTTAGTCCACATTTTATTTCTTCCATCTCTCTTTTCTTTCAATCTTTTGCAACAGTTTCCCAAATTGGTGGGACCCATCTTTGTCCTCCAACCTCACTTGTAATCTCTTTTTCCACTTCCCTATTTTCTCCTTAATACATTTAAAATTTTAACCTAGAGGGCAAAATTGACATATTATGAACTTATATATTGCATATAATTATCTGGTTTGTTTTACATTTTGTTATATAATCACAAATCTAGTTCATACTGTTAAAAGTTGCAAATTAAGGTTTAGCTCCGTTTGTTGTTTTATAGGCTGTGTTTGGTGCTATTAGTACCACTACAGCCAAAATTGACATAATTTTCTTAATCAGCTGTTAGCCCTGATAATCTATGATTGAGATTAACTAAAGGTCACAGAAAATACTGTGGCATAGTGCCAAAGAACAAGGGACTAAGACAAATGAACCACAACTTCTCATCTCCAACAAACTGAAGAGATAAGATCTTCCAGCAGACTCAAAACCAAAAAACCAGCTACACTTGGAAGATACCTCAGAGAAATAATCATCACCTAAGTGTCCTAAATACCACCAATAAAGCAACCCACCATAGGCAACTTACAAGCAACACCACAGGAATTAAAATACAAAAGAAAAGAAATGAGAAGACACCTAAACAAAATGCAATCTCAGATATCCAGTTCACCAAAGACAAACATAGGGGCAATTAGGTGGGACAATCCAAAAGCCCCCTACCAGGTCTCTCTGAAGTGGTAATAACAAAGCAATTGAATGAGGCTCTGGAAAAAATGAAATCAGAAATAATCTCTCAAATAACTACAGAGATTACCAAAATACATACTATCTTTGTCATTTAGAGCAGACACATACAAAAAAATATATGAGCTTAAGCAAATTATGGAAGTGTAACATAGGAAACAATTGGAACCCATAAAGCAGATTTAAGCAGATATTCGGGAGAATAAAAACCCCATTGAAAGTATTCAGAGCAGATTAGGCCAATGTGAGGATAGGATCCCAGATGTTGAAGACAGGCTTGCAGTTAGTGACCAGGAAAACAAAGATTTTTCAAAACTAGCAAGGGACCATGAGAAATCAATGCAGCAGCCGCTAGATGAGACAAAGAAGAATAATTTAAGATTAATTGGTGTTGGAGCCACTATGAAGTGGCTCTGAGCAGGATTTAAAATTAACTAACTGGCTTTTATGTTTATCTGTGAGTCAGCTAGGCCTCGGCCCCTTGCCTGGCGACGGAAGCTGATTCATAGTAAGTGAACCTCTATGAATCACTGGTCCTGGCTGAGGCTTGTAGTGGCCTGTGAGGCCACAGATGCCTCAAAGGGTAAGATAAGGCCACAGGTGAGAACATTTTAGCTCCAGCACTAATTAAGTAAATAGAGACTGCAGCTGAAAGAATCTCACTTCTGCAGTTGCACTCCTTATATGTCATCATGGACATAAGATGGTTCTCCTAAACTGGCATAATTTACTACTTGGAGAAGGCTTTGAAGTGACATCTTGGACATTTCCTGCACCTTCCTTAGTTTCCCCATGCTTTGTTTTGGACCTAATAAATATGGGTGGTCCAGAGAAGTCTTTGTCTTAGCACTCAGAGTCTTGAATTCAGCTAAAGGATTTTGACCCTCCTGCAGTCCTAAAATCATACCACTTGTCTCATTTTATTTAAGCCTTCACTGTACACTCATTTGGGAGATTGGGGATCTACGACAGGACCCGATAAACTGGAGTCAATGGACAAGCAGGAGATACTACAAGTGACATTAAAAACATGTTGACAGACATTGTGACAGAAAAACTTTCCTGGCAGAGAAAAGAAATTTGACATGCAAATAAACAATGCATATAGAACTCCAATTAGCAATGATCCAAAAAAGAATCTACAGCCAGGCATATCATGGTCAAGATTCCATAAATTCAACACAAGAATAGAATCCTAAAAGCTGTTAGAGGAAAGCAACAAATCACCTATAAAGCAAAGTCCACCAGAATTACAACTGACTTCTCAACACCAACTCTCAAGTCAAAGAGAGCTAAAAGTACTCCAAGTACTAAAGGAAAACAACTTTCAACCCAGATTAATGTACCATGCAAAAATATCTTTCAAAATTGATAAAGAAACAAGATACTTCCATGAGAAAGAACATTTGAGGAAATTTATGACTACCAAAGCAACATTCCAAAGTGTTTTGAAGGACATTCTAGAAAGAGTTAATAAGGACTACCGCTCCACGAACCCTAAAAGAAGAAATCTACCAGGGAAGACAAACAATTAGAGGGAGAGAAAAAAAGCAAGGGAGCCAACAACAGGAAAATAACACAAAAAGGATGTCAACACATATCAGTTATAACCTTCAATGTTAATGGTCTCAATTCACCAGCCAAAAGACATAGACTGTCAGATATAGATCAAGAAGCAATCCAAAAATAAGCTACATACCAGAAACACATTTAATTCAAAAAGAAATTCATAGACTGAAAGTCAAAGGATAGAAAACAATATTCCATGCTATGGGAACCCAGAAAAAAGTAAGGGTAGCTATTCTATTTGCAGACAAAGTAAATTTCAAGTCAAGACTGATTAAGAGAGGCAAAGAAGTTTACTACATCCTCTGAAAAGGAACAATCCAAGAGGAAGAAATAACAACTATAAATATATATGCAAAAAATACCAGTGCGCACAACTATATAAAACAATTACTAACAGACATGAAAAATCAAATAAGCCCTAATACAACTGTATTGGAAGACCTCAATACAACCACTGTCACAAAAAGAGGCATCAATTAGGCAAAAATTCAACAATGAAATATTAGAACTAAATAAGAGCAGAGAACTAAATCAGAGCACTTTTGTAAACTTTTGTAAAAAATGAATTTAGTAGATGTCTATAGAGTGTTCTACACAACATCAGAATACACATTCTTCCCAGCTGCACATGGGGCATTCACCAAATTACACCATTTACTGGGTCATAGAACCAGTAAGTGCAAAGGAATTGAAATTATCCCATGCATACTACCAGATCACAGTGCAGTGAAAGTGGAAATCCATTCCAAAGGAAACCACAAGAACTTCATAAACAGATGGAAATAAAGTAGTACCCTACTGAACAACCAATGGGCCACAGATGAAATTAAAGAAATTAGTTTTTACAGTTGAACAATAACAACAATACAACATACCACAACTTATGGGACACAATGAGTCTTAAGAGGCAAATTTATAGTAGTAAATGCCCATATCAAGAAAACAGAGCAAGCACATATAAACAATTTAATGCTGATCCTCAAACCTCCATAAAAACAAGAGCAGTCTGAACCACAAGCTTGTACAAGGGAGGAAATTATAAAGGTTGGAGCAAAAATTAACACATTAGAGACTGAAAAAAATATAAAGCATCAATGAATCAAAGAGTTGGTTTTTTGAAAGATTAAATAAAGTTGACAAAGCTTTAGCCAACATTATCATAAAAAGGAAAGAAAAGACTCAAATCCATGTAATTAGAAATAAAAAGGGTGAAATCACAACATAACAAAGAAATCCAGAAAATCATCTATACCTACTTAGAAAATTTGTATTCTAACAAGATGGAAAATACATAAGAAATGGACAGATTCCTAGATGTATATGAATTACCAAGGCTGAATCAAGAAGAAATAAAAACCATAAATAACCCAATATCAATAAATGAAATCAAAGATGTAACTAAAAACCAATCAACAAAGAAAAGGTCAGACCCTGATGGATTCACTGATGAATTCTACGAGAATTTTAGTGAAGACCTAATACTACTACTTCTCAAACTCTTTAATGAAATTGAAAGGGAAGCAATACTTTCAAATTCATTCCTGGAAGCAAACATTACTCTGATTCCAAAACTAGAGAAGGACCCCACTAAGAAAGAGACTCATAGGCCAATTTCCTAATGAACACTGATGCAAAAATCCTCCATAAGATACTGGCAAACAGACTGTAGCGAATCATCAAAAAATTCTACACCATGATCAAGTGGGATTCATCCTGAGGATGATTCAATATCCATAAATCCATAAATGTAATACACTATATTAACACAGCCAAGGACAAAAATCATATGATCATTCCAATAGATGCAAAAAATAGCTTTTGACAGAGTCCAACACCCATTCATGATAAAAGTCCCACAGAAAATTGGAATAGATGGACTTTACTTCAATTTGATAAAGGCCATCTATGACAAAGCAACAGCCAATATCATACTAAATGGATAAAAACTGAAAGCTTTCACTCTAAAATCAGAAACAAGACAAGGATGTCCAATGTCTCCACTCTTATTCAACAGAGTGCAGGATACTTTAGCTGGAGCAATTAGACAAGAGAAAGAAATAAAAGGAATAAAGATAAGACAGGAAGTTAAACAATTGTTATTTGCAGATGACATGATACTCTACTTAGAAGACCACAAAAACTACACCAAAAATTGTCTAGATTTAATAAGCAAATTCAGCCATGTAGCTGCTTACAAAGCCAATATATAAAAATCAGTAGCCTTCCTATATATGAATAACAAACTCACTGAAAAAGATATCAGTAAAATAATACCTTTTACAATAGCATCCCAAAAAATGAAGTACCTATGAGTCAATCTAATGAAGGATATAAAATACCTCTACATTGAAAACTACAGTGCTCTGAAAAAGGAGATTGAAGAGGATATTAGAAAAAGGAGAGAGATCCCATGCTTTTGCATAGGAAGAAATAATACAGTGAAAATAGCCATACTTCCAAACTGTTATACAGATTCAATAAAATCCCAGTCAAAATTCCAATAGCATATCTCACAGAGTTACAGAAAACAATCCTAAAATTCATCTGGAACCAGGAGAGACCTAGAATAGCAAAGGCAATCCTGGCCAACAAAACAAGACTGGGGGCATTACAATCCTGACTTGAAATTACACTATAAAGCTACCATGATAAAAACAACAACAGCAACAGTGTGGTACTTGGGAAAAAAAGAGACATGAAGATCAGTGGAATAGATTAGAAGATGCAGAAACAACCACAGACACACTAAGTCACCTTATCTTTGACAAAGGTGCTAAATACATTCACTGGAAGTAATCTCTTGAATAAATGATGCCGGAAAAACTGGCTCTACCTATCCCAAAGATTAAAACTGGACACATACCTTTTTACCATGTATTAAGTTAAAATCAGAATGGATCAAAGATCTTACTATTAAAACAGAAACATTAAATCTCCTGAAGGATGGACTAGGGAAAAACTCTTGAAGACATTGGTTTAGGCAAAGACTTCATGAAAAAAAAAACCCAGACTGCACAGAAACTATTGCAAGAATCAACCACTGGGATTGCACCCTACTACAAAGCTTTTGCACAGCAAGAGAAACCACCAGCACAGTGAAGAGACAAACTACAATGTGGGAGAGAATGTTTGCCAGCTGTTCTTCTGACAAAGGATTACTACCAAGAACACATAAAGAACTCAAAAAAAATCAGTCCTCCCAGATTTAAAGACCGAATCCCAAAATGGCCATCTGAGATTAACACACACTTCTCAGATTTGAAAAACAAACAGCAAACAAATATGTGAAAAAATGTTCCATGTCACTGGTCTTTCAAGAGATGTAAATTAAAACAACACCGTAATTCCACCTCACCCCGGAACCGCAATTCCACCTCACCCCGGAAAGAATGGCTATAAGACATCAACCAATAGAAAACACTGGAAGGGCTGTGCGGAAAAAGGAATGCTTCTCCACTGTTGATGGGAGTGTAGACTGGTGCAACCACTGTAGAAATCAGTGTGGAGATTTCTCAAAAAATTAGGATTGGTGCTCCCATTCAACCCAGCTATTGCTTTTCTGCGTATTTTCCCAAAAGAATTAAAAACATCATAGCACAGTGATATATGTGCATCCATATTTATAGTAGCACAGTTTATAATAGCCAGATTTTGCCAGATAAATGCCTTTCAACTGAGGGATACATAAAAAAGATATGGTATTTTTATACAATGGAGTACTACTTAGCCAAAAAGAATGATAGGCTGGACACTTTTATAGGTAAATGCATGCACTTTGAGAACATAAATTAGTGCAATAATTGAAATAAACAAGACACACTAATGTAAAGATTGTATTGTTTCACTAGTGTGACAAGCTGAAAGAAAAAAGCATGTATATGTGTATGGACATGCATATAAAAATAGTTAAGACAGGTATACTACTAATGTCTCTGAGTATACCGAAGAGAAAGACTTGTGCTGGTATTGTTCAGACAATTGAAGGCAGGTGTCTTTTGCTCACAGTGAGTGATTTGGGGATGAGAGTGCTCAATATGTGTACCATTGTTAACCCCTGATTGATGTACTTTAAAATTCTGTTGTAGCTTTTTCTTCTTATTTTTTCTATCTTTTTATCTATGAATAAAATAGATTTGAAAAAAATACATATGTATATAAAATGAAACTTTGTGTGTTTTAATATTTGGGTACTGTTATGACTTGGATCCTAAATGTTCCCCCAAAGACATGTGTTAACAACTGGCTCCTGGCAGGTGGCACTGTAGGAAGGTAATGGAACTCTCAGGAGCTGCAGCCTTGTTGGAGCAAGGAGAACACGGAGTGCATGCTTTGGGAAGATATATTTTGCCTCAGGGCTGCTCCTCTCTTGCTCCTCCCCCTCTTGTTATCTCCTCCACTCTTAGTTTTTCCCTTTCTCTGTCTCCTGTGTGTCGTCAGGTGAATCTCTTTGTTCCATACATTCTCCGTGCCACCTTTGATCTCATTGTGAGCCCAGAGCCAACAGAACCAAGTAATCAGGCACTAAAGTCTTGAAGTGTGACCAAAATAAATCTTTCTCCATTTAATTAGATATTTTCTTAGGTATTTTGCCAAGCAAAGGAAAGCTAACTGTATGTACAGTTTGACATGATTGGATTCTTCTGTACTTTTGTATATTTTTAAAAATTTAAGCATTTTTAACATTATTTCCAAAAATGTATTTGTATAAGCCTTATTAGCCTGGCAAAATTGTAGTAGGGTGAGGTGAGAACCTGTCCTCATATAATAGCTTCATGCTGTAAATTAGGAAAAGAGATCCCAGATGAACAAGAATAGTATGCAATTCTAGATCTTTTCACTCCAAATGCAATATTCTTTCTTCTTCATAAGTGTCAAAGCACAGACCATACATTACACATACATAATACATATAAAGAACTTAATCTTAAATTTGATTTTAACAAAATTCTGTGGATTGTTTTGTAAATCATGTTAACAGCACTGGACCTGATTGTAACAAATTGTGCACATGTGGCGTTTCTTCAATATTCATTTAGTTACCAAGTGCATCACGTATTCTTCATTAATAATCTTGTATTTTTTAATGCCTGCATCTCAATATAACACTTAACTTTCAGTGATGCTTTGAAGAAGCTGGGCATGGTGGTGCACATTTATAATTCCAGCACTCTGGGAGGCTGAGTCAAAATTTCAAGATGGAGCCCAGTCTGAAAAATTAAGAAACTTAGCAAGCCCTTGTTTAAAAAATAAACAAGTAAACAAAAAGGCTAACGATGTAGGTTAGTGTGAAGCTCCTGTGTTCATTACCCAGGATAAAAACAAATTTTAGATGACTTCTACTAATCTAATTGTAGACAAGAAATTATTTTCTTTATCCCAAACCAAAAACTTAAATTATTCTAAATACGAACATCTATATGTATAAAATATTTCATATATATATATATATATATATATTTCAAAATGGTAATAATAATAAAATTACATATTTTTTAAAATCCCTATTAAAACTTAAATTGGGTAGGGAAATAAAACTAGCCTTCACCTGATACAATTGGCATTTTCAACCTACAAGATAGAATTTTCAAAATCTCAGATTTTTCAGGCTTTGTGCAAAGGCCTGATTACTTAATTAATGAGTATTTTCACCTTGAAACAGTGAAGAATTGCTATTCTTCTCCTCCACAAATAAAGTCACCAAATGGAAAAACAAAGTAGTTCTGATTTCATTCTACTATATCACTTTAAACTTAGTATCAGACGTAGAAAAAATATTTTGTATTTGAAGTATTTATAAAATATACAAGGTTTTTATATATTCATTAATGCTTTAAAATCAATCTGGAAGTATAAAAATGGAGAGAGTAAAAATATTTACCTTTATTTCACTCTAACATCTAATTAGTATCTTTTCTCTCTCTCCCCTTCAACTTCATTTCATTTCCCTTTCTTTTTACAGTATAACGGAGGCCCTTCATCAATGTGATATGACCTCAAAATTTTTTTTTTCTCTTCAGATAAACATTTGTGTAACAAAATAGGAACAATATTTTAAAACTTTTAAAATACTAACATTTCCACCAAACTTTTAAGTGAAAATATCCATTAAAATAGTAAAATAATATCTACCCCATGTATTTACACATTACAGATGAATCTATTTTTAAATGTAACACTCTAAGCCACAGAATCCAGAGAAAATAATAGAGGATAATTGCATTAATCTCAGAGGGGAAAAGACAGTTTTCAGTGTGACAACAAACTCAGAGGAGCAAGATGATTAATTAGTGCAACTACATAAAATTATAACTTTTTTGCATGATAGAAATTACTATAAGCAAAGATGACTGAAAAAAATTACAACTCACTTCACAGACAAATGGCTAATTTATATAACACATAAACGAAAAAGATCAGCAAAGACATTTTTTAAATTTAATGAATATGAATTGGCATTTTACAGAAAAATTACTTTAAATGACTTTGTACATACCAAAGACATATAAAGTATCTTTCATATTTATTTTAAAAAGTCTTTGGCAAGTTTGATTTTGGATGTTTGGAAGAATGTAGCAAATGCTTTAAATTATTGAAGAAAATTGGTGCAAATCCTTTGAAGATTAAGTTATATTACACTCATATAGCAGAAAAACACATAATCTTTAAATTTAAAATTGAAGCTGATTATGTACTAATAATTAACAATTTTCAAGATACAGACATTAAAAAACAATGTACAGAAAGTCTCTATATGAGGTTATTTGTATTTTTATAAATTTCAAAAACAAGTATATATGCTTTAATTATGCTAATGCTATTTACTTTCAGTTATAGATAATGGTGAGAAGAAAAGAATACAATTCGAGAAAAAAATTTTCATGGTCTACTTTTTTATTGCTTTAGAATTGTAAAGCAATGTAAAATAAATTTGTCTCGAGCAATATATATTACATGGCTCCAGTAGAAATTGTTACATAATCATAGGTTTAAGATTTTCTGGATTGTAACATATAGTATTTGAAGAGCTCTTGTTTGATGGTAAACTAAAAATAAAAACATATGAATAGTACCTCCCAATTTCAGAAAAGTCAACTTTAAAAAGGAAGTCCACAAATTGCAAGACAGAGTAATTAGAGTAGCAAAATCACAAACAATAATTTAACGTAGGAAAGTAGATTTAGAACCACCAAAGGGTACACACATTTGTGGAAGAAACAGAAGAGAATAACTGCTACATTTTAGAGCACAGATCCTTTCAAACAGAAATTGGAACTATAATAGCATGAAGCCTTACTTTTATAAGAGTCACAAATTTAACACACCAAAATAACCAGTAAAATACTTGGAGAGAACAGAAACTGAACATTAGATATGAAAGACTGCAAACAAAGCTGTATGCATTTCATACTCATGATTTTCTTCAGTACTACCCTTGTTCACATAGTTTATATATTTGCAATTTCTAGACAAGTATCAATTTAATATTGAAACTGTGTTATGGATAACCTTGCCTACTCTAAGCAGACAGTTATTTTAGGAATGTCTACTTAAAAACAGACAACATGAGACCCTGGGACATGGGTAAAGCAGATATGATTACTCCAGTTTACAGATATAGTGTTACTCCCTAGAGATATAAGGATAGCAAAATTAGTGATAGATAGGGATTTTAAACTTAGATTGTTGATCGTGTTTCTCTATCCCAGTGATTCCCCCACTCAGGTTAACCAAACAAGTAATGGGATTCTTAGTTTGTACAGAAAGAATTGTTAAGCTGCTGACTAATCAACTATATTAAAATTACCATTTCATTTTAAGGGATATGATGACTTAAAAGTAATTACTAGACAAATTAATTCCATAGATCCCTTTTCCCCAGTGGCATGACTTTAATAGGTATACTACTGGTTACTCCAACAGCTAAATGACTTCTTCTTGAATTGCTAACTATGAAAAGAATTAAATACCCATAGCCCTTCCAAAAACTGTACAGTGATTATATTTAAATGCAATATAAGCATACTGAAAAGGTAAAGCAGTACTACCATTTTGACCTTTGGCCAATACACTAGCTAAAAGCACACTCCCCCTGGTACAGTTCCCATAGGACCTCTAATGACTATAAGGATCAAGATATAGATTTTATGTCTCTGTGAAGGGTAACGTCGCTGGTCTGACAATGCTGTTCCATGCCCAGGAATTGGCTGACTTAACATAACTTTGCCTATTATTTCAATCGCCTTCTTGAGATCTGTCTTAAACAGCTTCTCCTAGCTTCATAGGCAGTGCTATTTTAAATAATATGATGTCAGCATTTCAACGATATATTCCCGTTGCTCGGCATTACAAGAAAAATTAGCTGAAAACCCTAACAGTTTTCAAATCAACACTAAGACTACAGATGTATTTAATGAAATATTTAAACATAATCTTCTTTTTATAAAGCAACTTAATAACTTTCCTTTAAAATTAAATATTCCAAAAGAAAGTAACTCAGAAGCAAGGAAACAATAGGATTTGTTTGCATATATTAATAATATGCAGACAATCTGCTGTCTTCTCTATGACCAGGACTACAGGAAAGTTGTAAATCAGGTGGGTGCTCTCAGGATTCTCAAAGGTAATTCATTTTATTTTAGGAGGGCCCACAGAGAAAAAGGTAAAAAAAAATGCAGACTTGGCAATCAGGAGGGCAAAAGGACATGGACAGCATATCACTGCACATTACCATTTCAAGCAAGTTGCTGAGAGTGAAAAATTGGACAGAAGAAATAACACTATCAGCAGTAATGTGTGTAAGTCTGACAGATGACAGCATCATTGCATAACCTTAAACCTTGGACCAACATAACTGGAGCCTAGGGATATTCTGCTAGAGGGCGCCTATAACTGTACCACTCCTGTATCCACAGGAACACTGTGTATAGGAAACCTGCATTCTACCCACGATGGATTGCACCCAATACCAACGCGACAGATTAGGCTTCGTTGTATTAGATATAGGAACTATTATTTTGTTTAGAAAGTACCACGGATTCTTTCCATGGTATATCTTTTGTTATAATTCAATTCTCCTTTATATTTTTTCTACCTCATAGATATGTCTTTTTCAGGGCCATGAACTTGTGTTGTCCATTTTCTACAGTTTTCATATTGATCAGCACAATAAAATTGGTGTTACAAAAGTGTATAAAGCTATAGACAACCTAAAGGCATCAACTGTTTCCAATGGGAAGAAGTTATAAGGAAGAGAAAAAAGAGAAATACACAAACACAATGTGCATTTGTTTAGTTTTATTTTATTTTGGGAGGGGTACTGGGAATCGAACTCAGGAACTCCTGCTTTCCAGACAGGTGCTATGCTGCTGAGCTAAATCCCCAGCCTAGCTTAGTTTTAGAAACAAAAACAACTGAGTGTCAAAGAATCTGTAGGAAGTAGACTTTAGGTAATAGAAATAACAATTCTGAAAAGCATTCTCTAAAATGATTACTAAGAAAAATCTGGTTGCAAGTAAACTATGTGTCCCACTAGGCACCTGTAGGAAATGAGGAAGTAGATATTGACAGAACAAAACACATTGTGATTAGAAGGAACTTAAGAAAAATAGTAAAGAACAATCAAAGCCATGACCCTCAAATACACTGTAGATGAGATAGGCATTTTATTTTAAAAAGTATTGATGTCTTTTTTTTTTAAGTATGACTATAGGGCAGTTATCTCCTGAAGCCTTGAATTTTTTGGAATGTAAAAGGGAATATGTCTATATTATGAGAAGGTTGAAAGGAGAAAATTAAATAATACATGAAAAGCACTGAGCATCTAGTACATAGGCACATCTTATGTAACTGTAATTATGATAAAGCATGATTTCTGCTAAAATAACATACACACACACACACACACACACCCCTACCACCTACATTGTTGGTAGTGTTTTCCTAGAAAATTTCTTAAAATCACTTTCTCCTATCTTCTGAAATATGAAATGTTCATATTTAGAAATTAAAGTCTTTTCAGATATGGAATGCAATTTGTCCTAAAAAAATTTGGTTTTAAAGGAAGCTTTCTTTTAACTCTTTTATTTCTCAAATTGATCTCTGACTTTTAAGAAGCATTTACATGCTAGTGTAATAGTTTTCTCATTTAATATTCTTTCTAAAAAGAAAGAATACATGTAAAATGTTCTTTAAACATTAAATCTTGTAAAATGTATCTTTATTTAATTTCTTACACAAAATATGAACTGAGAAAATTTTAAAATTTTAATTGAGGTCAGGTTGTTTGCAAGATGATCGATCACGCCTGAGAAAACACAGGATAATCATTACATATTACATATTTTTTCACTCATTCATTATATGGTTTAGAAATGGTTTCCTAAAGTAAATTATATTTTTTTCTTAATGAAATTGTGTTTTTTAACCCCAATCTGTGTTAGAGTTATATTTGCCAAGAGAAATTAAACAAGTCATGGGTGTCACTTAATGACAGAGTCAAAATTCCTATCATAGTTTCTGTTTCCAAATCCAGAATTCATGTCTTTTTAGCCTTCATACAGGGATTCTTAAAAGGTCAGATTCTAAAACACAACTTGGAAATCCTTTGTTTTTACATCAGGACCTCAAAGCACTTTAAATGGAAGGTAATTTGATATGAGACTTTGTATTGGATTTGACATTTTTTAGACAGGCATAAAAAAGCAAATGACCGTTTAGTAAGTTTTTTGCCATCTACCACCTTATTTCACTTGGATATCAAATAGATACTTCATATTAGCACATAAAAGATTAAATTCTGCTAAAAAAAGAAGCCAGTCACAAAAACAAACAAAACCCCACAAAGAACGTGATATGATTCCACTTGTAAGAGCCATGTGAACTGAACTTTGTTGGCAGTTGAGGTCCTACCTCCAACATGACTGTGTGTGGAGAAAGAATCTGTGTGGAAGTGATAAACATTAAATGAGATCACAAGGGTGGGCCCCTAATCTGACAAGGCTGTGCCTTTATAAGAGGAAAGGGTAGCAGAGCTCTCTCTTTCTCTACCCATGAGAATATATCAAGAAGGTAACCATGTAAAAGCCAGGAACAGAGCATTTACCAAGAAGTGGCTCCTTGATCTTGTGCTTCTCTGCTTCTCAAATTGTGAGAAAAATGTACTTGTTTAAGCTACCAAGTTGATAGTACTTTGCTATAACAGCCCAAGCTGTAACACAATGAAGTATCGGGAAAAGACAAATCATACACACAGAAAGTGCCATAGTAGGTTCTGCCAAATCTTAGCATTCAAGAGGTCTCCTGAAGAGCTTATCCCAACACAGATTTTGGGTCATATCTGTAGATTGCTGTTTGAATATGTCTGAGGTAAGACCCAGGAATATGCAGTTTTTAATCAAGTGCTAATTCTAGTGGTGATTCAAAAGTAACTAGCCCAGAGTTTACTGCTTGAGAATCACAAATCGAATCCATCAGCAAATTATGATTGTTGGACTTCAAATATATTCACAGCTCATTTTTGCTACATTGATTGCTTCCTAAATGTGCACATCCCCATCATCATTTGCTTGAGACAAAATTAGATCTGATCTAACATTAACACTACCTCCTCACAATCTAACACCTCTACCGAGAAATCTTTCTATATTCTAATCAAATGAAGACATTTCCTATCCTCCTGGAGATGGTTTGGCCCCACAATTAGATTAAAGGTCCAAAGGGAACTCCATTTTTTCTATTTTGTTAGCCTCATTTCATACCACTTTTACCGTCATTCTCTTCTCTTCAGAAAGACCAGTCTTCTCAATGTTATTCAAACAAGTCAAGCTTCAGGGTCTTTGAATTTACCACTCGGTATACCTGCTATACTTTCCTCTACTTATCTTCATGAATCTTCCTTTGTTTTTTATTTTTGCCTCTCAGTTTAAATATCCCCTGTTCAGAAATATCTTATATAAAGATATTTCTTTATGTAAGAAATATCTGTATGTAAAGGAGCATCTATTCCTTGATCGGTTCTTTCTCCAGTCCTGTCCTGCTTTATTTGTATCCATAGAGATTTTTCCTAAAGAATATTCCCGGAAAAATTCACATGCACTTGAATCTGTTTCAAATTCTAGAGAGCTGATCTTAGACGCTGGTATATTTCTTTATTAATAGTTACCCTAGAAGACAGAAAAAAAGAGTATCTTCAAAAGTATTATTTGTATATTCCCATTAGAAAATCCAAGAGCTTTGTTAATACACAATGTAAATTATGTTTTTGAAGTGCTCACAATTTACTGACTATTTCTTTGGAGATGCAGAATACCAAGCTGTTCATTTCCTATGCCAAGGCCTTAAACCTCTCAAAATCCTCAGGCAGCACATCATGACCCTCATATGAGGATCCAAATATTGAGAGATGCAATGCACAGGAAAGCTTCATACATGATAGTATCACCTAAACCTATGTACCTAAGAGCCCAAAAGTCCAGACTTCTCTTCATAATGGAGTTACATTCCACAGTCCTTTACATAGTAACTACTTTTTTTCTTTAATCTTTAATTATTAGATTAAATATAACAACATTCATAGATGTAAATATGTATATTTATATATAATCTAAACATACTGTTATATAAAACATGTCATATATAGTGTCTGTAATAGTATTTATATACAATTCTTGCAATACTGTGTCAGTTTTAAACCTTGATATGAATTCATTAATCAAATAGATTCTTCAGTAGCAGGTCTTAGACAATTTTTCATATTTCAGCATAAAAAGTAGTAAGGAGAATGAATTATGTCAATAACATAAAGAGAGCAAGTAGAATATGTCTGTCTGCTTACCTTTTAAGTCTAACTTCAAGTGTGTTACAGATATTCAAGAAAATTTAATAGGCAGAACCCAAATATAAGGGTGAACATATTCTCAACTGTATGTCTTAAAACAGTGATTAGAATTAAAATCGACTTGAAAATACATCAAAGAGCATTCTTTGCCCTAAAGTCATGTGCAGAATTATTCATACACACTTACATGATGTACATTTAGTTTCACTAGCTCTGAAGATGAGAACTCTTTAGTGTGGTCCGGATGTTTGCATTTTCCCTGAATTCATAGGCTGAAATCTTGAATCCTGGGGTAATAGAATCACAAGATAGAGTCTTCCGAGAGTGCTTAGGTCTGAAGGGCAGAGCTCTCATGAGTGGGTTTAATGTCATCACGAAGTAGGTGCAAAGATGCCCTTCGTCCTTTCAGCATGGGAGAACATATGTACAAGGCACCATCAATGAATCAGGAAATCAGCCCTCATAAGATACTGAGTCTGTAAGCACCTTGATCCTAGACTTCCCAGAATCCAAACTATGAACTAGATTTCTTTTATTTAAAATTGATTCATCTATGGTATTCTGTTACAGTAGTCTGGCAGGACTAAGACACTCGAGTAATTTTATGCACATTCTCATTGTGCCTAATTTTCAAAATTGGAAATGAGCAGGTTTAAACCCTGAAGAGGATGTGGTTTTGATCCCATCTCTAAGTTTGCCAGTAAAAGCATGACAGTCAGCTGTGCTTGTGGCCCTGCAAAGCATTCTTCCTGATTGTTTCCCAACCACTTCCAACAAGGAGGTAACTGAAGTAGCTGAACACCATCTCCATTAATATTAACATGTATAAAGACATGATCACAGTTTAAAGAAATACAAGGAATTACTACTGCTCTAAAAGCAAATGTAAACTATAGAATAAAAGCTTATAAAATATTTCTTAAAGTTCAGAGGACTAAGATGTTTTTCAAAAATAAGAACTTTATTCCCCATGCTGAAGAGTCTGCTTACCTGAAAGTTTTTGGTTATATGTTTGGCATTTAGCAAAACGATACCAATTTTAAAAGCACTAACTGACAGTAAGAATTTCATACAGAAATCTGTAATAGCATACTACATGGAGTACAATTCTATCATCTGAGAGTAAGTGTAACTTTCACTACTTTTTAAACAATGGGTTCTGAGAGAGATTTATTTAAAGTGTACTACCTTATTCTTTAAGTGCTTTGTACTTCATTCAAGATTTCAGCTGGTAGAACCTTACATTTTCATAGCAGTTTGTGTAATTAAAACATTATAGTTTTCTGACAGAAGAGAAAACAGAGGTACAGCTGGGCAAATGACTGCCAATGATCAGATCAATGATAAGTAATAAACATTCCTTACTCCCAAGTTCCTTTCTTTTTAAATCTTCTCTATGACTTTTGAAAATATTTTGTTTCTTCAATTGTGTTTAAAAATTCTCTCCTTTTATAAAATTTACTTCTGGGTTAATGTGCACAGAAGTGGAGGAAGGAAGTGGGCTTCTAGCATCACCTGTCCTTCTGATGTCCCATGCTGGTCACATTAGTAGAGGCCAAGGTGTGCCATTGGATAATCTGAAATTGTGCTCTGAACTTTTGCATCCATTGCAGATTAGTGAAAGAAAATTAAGCATATTTATTTTCTATAACTTTTTAAAAGCCAAATCTGTTCAAAGCTCAAACAAAAGGAAGGTAAAATTTTCCATTAAGTATCCCATGTACAGAAACTATATAAACCTCTAAATTAATAACTTTGAAAGGGATGAAATTCTACGACAATCCTCTCTCTTAGCTAAAATTTCCCACTGCACTCAGAATAAAACCCTAAAACTGACCCTGGTTTGCAAAGTCCATGTCCTGGGTCCTGGTTGCTTCTTCATTAAGACTATATGATTCTACCTCCTGGAATGTTTTTCTCCTATCTAGAATAGGCCAACTCCTTCAAATATTAATTGAAATATTCTGTAATACCCTTTTCAGAATATTTCCCTTACCTTCCTACACGCAGTGGTCAGCCAGTCACTAGTCACCGTACTTAAATTTTCTGCATAGCACTCATTATCATCTGATTATTTCCTGTTCACTTCTACATTGACTTTTCTATCATCTAGCTCTCTTTACTAAGATAAACACTCCATAGGAGGTCAGATCTTATATAATATAGCTGTTATATAGGAGATGCTGGATATTATAGCTGCTGTATAGGAAATACTAGACACTTGACCTTGGGTTAATGAGTCAATCAATGCTAATAATATTATAGTGGAAACATCCTTAAAAACTGGACATATTTGGAAAGTTTTAGATCATGACATAATCCTAATTTTGCAGAAACAATGTGTCTTAATTTTGAGGTTACAATCCCCAAGTATGGTTACTACCTATAAATAGTTTCTAGATTTGAAATCAAAAAAGGTCCCAATCAGTCACATTAGGAACTATACTTTTCAAATAAACAAAATTTCACAGAATCAAACCATCTGCAAAATCCCAAAAGAACAAATAAGTAATAAACCAATTCAATAAGCAAGTATGAAAGCTCTGTAGAGAAAGACTAACTTTATGTGAAGTGTAACTGTAAAGATTTCATGAAGAGTATACAAATTAATCCATGGACAGACAAAAGATTTTGGATTCCATGCCAGTTAATCTTGACTGTCAATTTGACTAGATTAAGAGATTCCTAAATAAGTGATTGGATTTCAAGGTCTCCAACTTCAATAGATTAACCCACTGATGTGTTTGTAGTTGAATGGGCTATTAGGGGTGAAGATTACCTGGAGGAAGTGGATTATTAAACTGTAACACTGGATACTATATCTTGGTTCTTTCAGAACATTCAAATCCTAAAATTGTGAATTTCAGTAGTTTGATTTATAGCCAAGACAAGACGGGCCATTTAGGAAATTTTAAGTGGCCAAGTCCTCAGATAATGCATAAAGATTTATTCATTCTAGAAATTTGTAAAATGCCAAATAAAGGAAATTTTCCTGGAAATACCCAGGATTTATAGACTGCTGTTAGCTTATAGGCTTATTTATTCAATAGGAACAACATGACATAAATAATATAATGATTTAAGTGAAACACAAGTTATTTATATTCTCTTACTTGGATCTTAACTTTCTCAGAATATATAAAATGAGGTATCAACATAAACTTGATGATTATTACTCAAATTTAAAGATGGCTATTGTCATGGTTTATGTCGGTGGCCCCCAGGCCTCATGTATTTGCATTGTCCATTTGTGACTGGTTCATTGTCTAGTGCTTGGATTGGTGGTGTCAGTGCTACACCCTCCTAGGGGTAGAGCCAGGATGTGATGTAATGGCAGGAAGAAGGGGTGTTCTTTCTCTCTTGCCGGTTTCCGCCTTGCTGTTTGTAGCCACCATGAACTGTGGCCCCGCTATGCCACCCTGCCTTGGAGCTAGCTGAGTATGGACTAAAACCTCCAAAAACTGTAAGAAATAAACCTTTCCTTTCCCAACTTTGCGCATCAGGTATTTTGTCTCAGCAATGAGTAAAAAGTAACTAAGACAGCTATTTAACAATCTGCCTATAATTCTTTTCATACACTGAGTTTATTGAAAGACAGGAAAGCAAAAGGAAAGTCTAAATCTTTAAGAGTAAATTGAATTCTATGGATTTCACTGTGTTCACAAAACTTTAAAAATACTAAAAATGTATAATAACTACCAATTTACCACGAGAGGTATCTCTTAAATTATACCTACTTAAAATTAAATTAGATTATATTGTGCTTTCTGCCTGTTTCCAACTGAAGCAAAGAGATCTAGGAATTTCTGACAATCAGTGCATACTTGACTCTCCACTCATGAAAAATGATGAAACATCTTATGTTCATCAATATATGTTTCTAAATTAATAAAGCAATGTAAAATTCAATATAACAAAGAGGACATTTTAGTATATTTTATAATGTATGTTTCACAGTTGATTATTGTGTTAAATATTCAGCTGCTCACACAGCACTCTAAGACTGTGACAAGAACACACATATTAATGGAACATTTTTTAACAACTTATAAAAAAGGGAACATTCAGATTTTGACAAGCACATAATACAGTAAAACTCTGTAATGTAAAGATACAGCTCTATATTTCAATATAAACTCTATGTTCAACATCTTAAAATACCAGTAGTAGGAATAAAACAATTTAATAGGCAGAATTGCCCCTAGTCATTTTCAAACTACTTAAAATTTTCATGAAAAATTTAGTACAGTATGTTCTTTTTCACTAGAAGCCTTATGGGGAAGCAAAGAGAATAGAGAAAATGAAAGCTAACCTTGTAGGGAGTACCTTGTTACTATAGGAACTTCAAATGAGGGAATAACAACACTTTATTCATTGAATTTCTCATGAACTTTATATTTCTACCTAAGTAAAAATTTCATTTACTATAATTTTGATATTTGTTTAAAAGTTTAGTTATAAAACATTATTCTTCATACCGTATATGTTACATGTTACACATATACATTTCATACAGTTTTAGTATTTCTGTAGTTCATATTTGCAGTATTTCATTCTTATCAATAAGGAATGTGTATTAAGATACCTGGTGGATGCCAGAAACCTCAGATATATAAAACTAATATGTAATATTTTCTATACATACACAGTTTGATAAAATCTAATTTATGTATCATGGACAATAAGAGGTTAGCAACAATAACTAGTAACAAACTAGAAAAAGGTATATTAAATAGTATACACTAACATTATGTGAATGTGGTCTCTCTGTCTTACTGAACATATCTTATAGTAGTACTTTTCCACTTAAAGTCAGCACATTATGACTTCACTTTGGCATATTCAAATTGCTAGCTTTACTGCTTTTATACTCTGGGAGCATTACTAAGTCAAATATGGGTTAAAAACACTGCAATTCAAAATGATCAACCTAAGAATCAAAGCATCTACTAAGTGACTAACACACAAAGGTACATATAGCAATCATAGACAAAGGGATGATTCAGTTTCTATGCAAGATAGAACTTGGATGTCATGAGATTATATCCTGCACCTCAGAATGGATCTGACCAAGTGATGATTGATGATACAGTGTTTCTATTGTTGTTATTGTTGCTCAGTCTAAATCCTAACCCACTGGATATCTGTTTCAAAGATAATCATCCTAAATGTTCTTTCTCCTCCCCAGGTAAAAGACCGTTATTATTAGTTTGACTTCCTGTGCTAGATCAGGTCTCTAAACTTTATTTTTTTTATTTTGCAGAGAATAAAATAAAACAAAACAATAAAGCAAACCAGAACAAGACAATGCAAGTGATACAGGACTTCAAAACAATACAACAGGAAATCAACAATGGCTTCCACAATTTCTCTCATTTGTTTCAAAGTAGCTGTCCACACATCATCGTAGCCATCATTGATTTCCTATTATCTTATTTTGAAGTCCTGTAATGCTTTCATTCGTTTGTTTTTATTGCTTTTATTCTATTTTGTTTTGTTTGATTTTATTATGTATAAAGGTATGGACAGCTATTTTGAAGAAAACAAGAGACATTATAGTAGCCATTGTTGATTTCCTGTTATCTTGTTTTCAGGTCTCTAAAGTATTGCTTGCAGCTCACCAAATTCACCAAACATACAGTAAAGAGAAATCATGGACGGGGGTTGGGGGAAAGGAGGGGAGAGGGAGGGAGGGAAACTGAATAAATTCCAGTCAAAATAGTGTTTGCAGACCTAATTCATAGTTATCCCAAATTCTACCTCTATGAACAAGCCCACTCCAGGACCATCTATCATCTCGCCTCTACTTTGAAATGCTATTTCTATTAAAACAATACAGTGTCTATTCATTTCAAATCAAGTAGGAACCATTTCAGTTTTAGAAATATATGACCTACTCCATAATAGCATATACTAGAGATTTCTGATGAGTGGAAAGTTTTAGTATTTTCTGCCTTAACTGAAGTTCCCACTCTAGAATCACTGGTTCATAAACAACTGTACAACTGCAGTCTTACTACCTTACCCTCATTTTTTATTCCAAATAGGTTATTTAGGTCAGAACAATGTATTCTATATCAGCAGATTAAGGACCTTTTTAAGACCCTTCCTAAACCTTCCCAGTATATGCTCTGCAATTTTATCTTTCCTGTAAGAATAAATTAAGATACCAATCAAAAGTCTTATCAGTATGTTTCTTTTAAGAATAAAGACAGTTAACCATAGTTCTTGCCTTTTTACAGAATCTATAAGCAATGAATGTGTAACCTTTGCCTTGATGATAGCTGTATAATCAAGCTATTATTTTGTCTTAGAATCTTCTATTGTCATGTGTCTTGAAGTCAGAAATTTATATTCCTCTTCCTTTTTATTTTTCTCTTTTTGGAAAGCCATTTTTTATTTGCCTCAGCAATTCAAGTCTCCACTACAATTCCCTTAGTTACCTAAGACTAAAATGACAATAAAGGTCTTATTATATTTTCCAGAGTATCCCAATTTTAAAAGATCATATTGATACTATTTTTTTCCTAACCATTCTGAACAAAATGTCAATGGTTACTTGTTAATCTCTCCTTCAATAAAATCACATAGGATGGTTCCATAGAAAAACAACAGGATTTAAAACTAGACAATCTTAAACTTACGTAATAATATTAAAACAATATACAAACTTATATGGTTATAAAATATTTCAGCTGTAAAATAATTTTATCATGGAATTAGTAGTTCTCTAATTACTATAGTTATTATTCATATATAATTAAATAACAGGTTTATATTACAAATACTCAAAAGTTCTGAAAAGGAAATCTCATCGCCATAATCCAGAGTATGGCTCAGTCTCCACAATATAACATGATTCAATGTGTACAAAGAGTCCAGGGCCACTCTAACCCTAGATTAAAATGAAATAGGAATCTTCAGTGACTGCTTAATTACCTATAATTGTCCTGTTAATCTAAAAATGTTCTCCAATGAAACAATTTAGAGGCTTAGAACTAGATTTTCTGGCATCATAAATGCAAAAGTGCCTTGGGTGGGGACCAGTGGTTTCCTAGCTAGTTTTACACCCCAATCTATTCACTTGTAACAAGGACTTGCTACAAAATGAGAGGAAAAGCTTTTTGGAATCTCTAGAGGGAGAAAACAGAAACAGAACAGGTATACTTATGAGAATCCATCCTGTCACACATTTAATTAAATCTCTTAAAGCTAGTATGTCCCTTGTAAGTCAAAAATCACTAGACCATACCCAGAACTATGGAAGATATAGCAAGATACATGGTGCTGTGGTTAATGGAAAACTTTGTTATTTAGTGAATTTATATCATTTTTTGCTGATAAATTGAACTTTCATATTAAACCTCACATTAGATGAAAACTAAAAAAATAAATATAGAGAGAAACCAATGCTATTGTACAAGTGGAAAAATCATGAATACTCAATACATTTAGGTAATATAAACAGCTTCTTTGGAGATTTGTCAAAGATAATAAAAATAAAATTGGATATATTAGCTATGAAAAATATGAAATATTAGTGCTATTTTCCTTCAAATTGGATAATCTAGCTGGGAAAAATACATATTGTTAAAAATGGAAACAAAAGATAGCTAAATGTGGGAGGTCGAGGTCCTGAGGTCTGGCCAACCCGGCAGAAGACAGAGTCTGAGCACACTCAGACTCCCCACTTCTCAGCAAACCCAGTAGAGCATCCCTGCCAGGGCCTGCCCCGCAGTACATCCCCGACTTCCCTAAGCCTACTTCCGCCCTTCCCGAAGCTCAATCCTGCCCTTCCTCTGAGCTCACTTCCACCCTTCCTCTTCAGTCTATATATACTCCTGCACTTTCATAATAAAATCGGATCTGCGCCATCAGCCTGGTATCTGGAGTCATCTGTCTGTTGCCCCTTGCCAGTCCCCCGCCGCCCAAAAAGGCTGCAGCTAAACACTCCCTAAAGGAATGCTATAGTCTAATTTATTTCAAACATGCATATATAAACCAATATACTCATTTACTACAGAAAAGCACAAAATTCTAAATAAAATTTTTATTACAAATGGTATTTCTAAAATTTCTGTAACTATTTTAAACATGATAAAATTTATAGATCTCATTTGCTGTAAGAAAAATATGGAATGTTATGTTCTATTGGAAAAAAATGTATATGTAATCAGGCAGAATTGCTGTGTTTAGATAATTCAGGATCACCCTTAACTTACTTTTCCCATTAGGCATCCTGACTACATCACTGCTAGCTCTGTAATGTGTATGGTATTCTTAAACTGTTCCTTACGTACTTGCTAAAAAGAAGTTAATACTATTGGAATCCTTGTGTTAACCTTAGCATTGTAATACAGATAAAGAAAATACTCTATAATGACAGTCAATAAAAATTTACTTCCCAAATATTATCTATTTTAATTATTGACAAAAGTAAAAATAAATCACAAAAAGAAGAAATATATGACTCAGAGCTTCAAATAGATCATTGCAATCAACAAACCTCCAAACCAATATATGACCACATTCAATTTTATTTTAGAGAAAAATTACTGTATATCTTAAAAGATGATAGGGAAAAATGGATAGCATAGGATAGTGCTAACAATTTCAATGACATTATAATAATTCATGAGCATAAAAATATAAAGAACAAGTTAGTAACATCTTTATTTCTTTATCACTTTCCATTTTTCAAAGTGCCCCCATGTATATTATTAAGTGTCAAGAATATCACAATAAGACAACTGTGCCAGTAAAGTAAATAAGGAACAACAGATGTGGGATGGCTTCCTGATATTTCCCTCCCAATCTAAAAGTAAAAATTTCCCATATTGGTGAATTATTCTTTTTGTACCAACAACAGAGAGTTTTTCCTAAAACAGGGGGTCAATGATGAAATTATTATTATTATTTGCCAAAATGAATTTGTACAAATAAACCTTACTAAAATAACCTTTATCCTCATTAGTTCCCCCCATATATTTCCTGGTTACTTTTACACAATCTTCATCCCTACGGTAGAGCTCTTATTTTTACTACTATTGCCTTAGTTTTTTTCTCTTTATTAAAATGGTATTTAAGTCTATTGTTCTCACTGTTTACTAGAGAATGTTCATTTATTTTTCATGAAAGCCTCCATGTGCACAAAAATTTACATATTAACAAACAAATTTTATAGGATTTTATATTCTTAATCTATATTTTTCAAATTTCCCATTCCCAAACACAGAAGCTAAATAGGCAGAATACAAATCTTTCTTGTCCTACTAATTTTATAGTACTTAAATTATAAATTTTGAAGATCTAAATTCTTTGAAGACGGTCTATGTTACCCACAGTTAACATACAATAGACATTCAATTAATGAAAACAAATAATTTACCTAATTGTTAACATTAGTTTACAATAAGAAAAATGAGAAATAGAATGTTCTGTATCACCTTTTCAGTGGTAGATAAGAAATTTCAAATCTATAGTACCTGATTTTCCCAAAAAAATTATTTGCATTAGAGACATAATAAAAATTCACTACTAGAATGGTAAATTAGATAAACTATCAGGGAACAAAAAAAATTAATAAGTATAGATTTGTAATTAGATTCATTGAGAGATAAATAATGTATGCACAGTGCATTTACAATGCTGGAGTAATTTTAAGAATAAAATTAACAATCCACATAGTACACTATAGGATATCAACAAATTGTAATATCAATTAAAGGAAAATAAAACAATAGTTAGATAGGTCATCAGATCCCCTACAGCAAATCTTAAAGTTTCTTTGTTGATTCACCATGTCTAACAGAGGTGAAATGTAAATATCATGGAAAATAATGAAAATGAAATTAAGGACTACATTACAGAACAACAAAATAAAAGAAAAAATCTATGTACATGCAAAAATAAATGTTGATCTCCATAAACTTCATATATAATATTAAAAATCCATCCTCAACTATATAATGAAAAGAGATAATTTCAAAACCCAGGGACATATTAAATCAAGGAGAGCTTGATTTTCCTAGCCTGCAAGACAATTCAAATACCAGAAAATCTTTGGGAACACAAGTCAGATATTTCTTTATCAGGAGCTTGTTAGCAGTAACAAAGGGGAGAAGTATTTGAACTGTCCTGTGAGACTTTCTTTCTATTCTATTAAGTCCCTGACTGTGTGCTAGCCACTGGACCTTTAAAACCATAGTTAAATAACATTCCCTCACTGAGCTTTAATCATACTTTCCTCTGCACATTGACTCTTTGGATAGATTTCTCACTGTACTGCACCAGTTACTCAACCAGTATGGAGCCTGGGCCTTGAACACTGAAGGCAGGAACGTTTGAATGTATTGACATGGACCTCCAATGTCTAGCACTGTGCAAGGTCTTTTGTACTTTAAAAACATGCTTAGTAGTCCTTGAAATCTTATAAGGCTTAGTAGTACTTAAAACAATGATTTATGGTGGCACTTCATTATTCTAAAACCCTGCAACCTTCCATTTTCTGTCTTTTGAAAGCAGAGTTTATTATCTTACTTCCTTCGTATCTAGCTTCTCCCTGCTGCCCCTTCACTTAAGCTTCTAAATTGTATTCCAGGCTTTACATTTATTTTTTTATTAGTACATTTCTCCAGTACATAATGATTACAATAAAAATTGAAATAAAAAAGTCTAGAGATGTGACATTACATCTGTCTAACTAAAGTACAGTCACGTGAGAGTCAAGGCCTGCACAGTTTGGTTTTGAATTCCACTGAGTGCAAATTCATCTTGCAGACAATAGGTGTTTAGAAAGAGTTTCTTAAATGTATCAATAAGTGTATACAATGGCTGATAAATAAGAGAAAGAAATATAAAGCCTGGGTTGTAGTGCTTTAAATAGCAAAGTAGGTTTTATTTTGTCTTGCTGTGTTTTGTTTTTTAAAGTCTGGTGCTTTTAGAACTTGGATGCGTTCAGAATACCAAAACTCTTGTTCCTGTAAGTTGACATTTAACTGATTGGTTCAAATTTTATTAATCTAACAAGCTGTGGAGTGCAAAATATTCTGCAAAGTATTCTTTAAAATATGCACTGAGTTTTGTTAGCATCAAAAGAGCATGATAATAAATATTTACCATGATAGTAATACAAGGTGCTTCACATGCCAGATGCAATACTTTCAACAGTTTCTCTCCTTAAACAATCAATGGACTAAATAATATTATTCAAACTGCACAGGTGTCTGCAAATACTACCACCCCTCTGGAATAACTTATAAGGAAAATATAATAGGAAAAACAAACATAGAAACATCATTAATTCTTTGACAAGGATAAACTATTGTATTCATGGCGATCTAGTTTAAGAAATTAATCATCACCATTATATTTAAAGATCTAGTCATAATTTTAATATTAAAAAACTATAATTCACCAATCAGGGCTGTTTATGCATCCATGACCACTTTCTCTAACATTTTTTAGGTCACTGTTCTTGAATTGGAGATTTTCTTTCAATACTGTATTCTTGCTGCTTACATTTGGTTAGCTGAATACTTTTTATATTTATGTATTTATTTTGGGGTTTTTGAGACAGGATCTCACTATGCTGTTCACTGTGGTTTTGAAATCACTATGTAACCAGGCTGAACTTGAACTCACAGCGATCCTCCTGCCTCAGCCTCCCAAGTGCTGTGATTACAGGTGGGCACCACCACACCTGGTTGTTAGCTGGATTCTAATAAGGTGAGTTCATACAAGTCATGTGAGCCTTTTGATGGTGTTTCTATTCGTGATAAATGATTATAATACTTTCACTGCCTCTCTCACAAATTATTAAAAAAGTCTCACTGGCTATGAGAAGTTATTCAATATTGTTATTTGCCATACAAAGTTTGAAAATATCTTTATTTACACTATTACTGTCAAGGTTATTTTTGAGTGTTAGGCAAATCACCCTACTGAAAAGAATCTTTGTAATGTTTGTATGTTTGTCCTCAGGCATTAATTTCTTTGGAGACAAGACTTTCAATAAGTGACTTGGCTGAATGCTAAATCATTCAAATATCTCTGATGGTAGCCAAGAAAAGTGCTAGGTCTCAGCAAGTCAGAGAATAAACATAAATGATTCAATTACAGGAGTCCTAGGTTTTTGGGTAGCATGAATTTAAATAGGATATGATGAGGAAAAGAAAGTAAAAAAGCTCAGGGATGTTTCAAAAGGAAATAAAAAAATGAGATTGAAGTAACAGATAAGGAATATTGAAAGTGGTCATTCACAGTGAGACAGAAAATTAAGGCATAGCAAAACCAGCTGGGGAAGTGTGACCTGTTAATTACAAGATCCCAGGACACATGTGTAGAATACTTCCCAAAGCCCTGCTTGTGGACGTTTTGTGAGAACTTGAGCAGTTTTCCCATAGGATGACCTAGACCTGATGTCTGCTGGAAGAATGGGTGATATAGAAAGATTCCACATTGAGTTTTTGCCACTGTGCTCTCTCTTGCATTTTGGCCTACCCCATGCTGTAGGATACACTTCTTTTAATACTTTTACATACTCTGTTTCTTTTCCTATGTTTAATAAAACCTTCTGTTTTTTGAGCTCCACTTGACCAATTCTTTGCTTAGAACAGAAAGAATTTAAAAACTACCTCCAGAAGCAGGCTCCAGCGCTCCAAAATCCAGTAACAATGGATGAATATTAAAGACGATTCTGATTTTTAAAAATTCCAGCAAGGTAAATAATAGTTAGTCAAGAACACAAATGACTTTTACAGAATTAGCTCACCATACAACTGTGTTCAGTAAATCCCTCCCTTAAGAACATTTGAGTAGCGAACTTTCTCACAGAAATGAACAGCCCTTGCATTATGAACATTTATAGGTGAGAACAAACTGTGGCAGGAACTCATGCGTCTGCTGGACACTGGCACGGCTGTGCTTCCATGTGCTTGCTGCCCTGTGCGATGGTGCACAGCACTACAGAGCTCAGAGAGAGTCCAGCAAATATAGAAACAAGAGGAAAAGCAGCAGTAATATGGTGAGGACTATTAGGAAGCACAACAACAGCCGTGAAAATAACTGAGAGATTGAACTGAAGCAAAAAGACTGTCGACATCACTCATTCTTATAAATCTTTCATCCACTGGCACAATTCTAAAGAACAAGGACGAGGTTGTGAAACTTAAATTTTTTTAATGCTTTACATTGTATATTTGTTTCTAATGTATATAAGACTCACTATGTCAGATTTATGAATGAAAGTGATTTACAAACTTTCTCCCTGAATGGAACTTGTAGTTCAGGCTGGTCTTGAACTCACTGTGTAGCCAAGGCTGGCCTCCGAATCACAGAAATCCTCCTGCTTTAGCCTCCTGAGTGCTGGGATTACGGGTATGTACCACCACACCTGTCTTTATTACACAAGTATTGTAGCACTTACATATTTAGCATCTAACTGTGGTCAAAAAGGGAGATAGGAAAGAAGGTATCCCTTACCTCTTCATTAGAAGGATTAGAAGGTATGGAAAAATTACTTTTGAGAATAAAGTATACTTGCAAGTATGCAACTTGACAATCAGTACTTAGAACTGATGTTATCTCACAAATGTTAACATGAACTATTGGATCCAGAAAATTCTTGCCAGGAAGTTAAGATATAAGCTAGTAAATTTATAAAAACATTTATGTCAAAAATTTTTTTCAAACCAGTTTATGAAGACAAATAATTTGCCCAAAGAATTTGTTTATAAAAAAATTATTCATGAAGACTGTCTTTAAAATACCCACATTGCTTTGTCAAGCAATCCTAAAGTTATTCCAGTTTACTGAAGGGCATGACTCTAGAATCCTTACAAAGCTGGGTTTCTCCAAGCCTACTCTTTGTTTTATGAAAACTATTATCTTAGTTACTTTTTTCATTGCTGAGACAAAATAGCCCTGTACCCAAAGTTAAAGGGGTGAGCTATTTTTAATTCACAGTTTGTAGGGGTTTCAATCCATAATCGACTGACTCTTAAGGCAGGGTGGCACATGGCAGAAGGGCAACAATTCATGGAGGCAGAAGATAGCAAAAGCAATGAGAGGGACAGAGAGACAGAGACAGAGACAGAGACAGAGAGAGACTTTCCATTGTGGCCCAAGGTAGCAAAGCCACAAGGGAGAGCCGAAACTGTTTCTGTCCTCTATATGGTTTGTAGGCTACCTGCCCTACAGTAGGTGTAGCACTCACATCCTTAGTCCCACTATTGGACCATGAATCAATCATAAACTCTAGATTCACCCACCTATGAGTAGCTTGTCTCCATTACTGCATGCAGCTTTGGGGGACATCTACACACAAACCATAACAAGGACGATCCATCCCTAACTCTGTCTACTGTGCACATAATCTTTTATGTTCTGAGAAAAGATTAATCACAAAGGACTACCTGGTCTGTAGCTCAGAGAGCTTGGTGCTTTCTCCCTTTAGCTCATGCTTCCTCTTGACTCTTTTCTGTGCTTATGTCTATAAAATCTCAGCTACTATCCCTTTTCTTTGAGATGTTCATTAGTAAATATTCTCTCTATTGCAATACTTTAAACAAAATAACTCTATTAATTACTAAATATATGTGTTAAAATCATATAAATATCTTCCCTGACCTCCACATTTTGAAACTGTACTAATAATATCACAGTGGTATTATTTTTCCTACTGAAGTCGGTCTAGTAAACTTCAGCTTGGGTGATGAACCAATCACCTGTATCTTCATGAGTCAGTAGTCAATGATTTGGGGTAAGCATTGAAAGATAATGAGAAGCTGTGGTCTATATCATAGGCAGTAAGGAAAGAAGTACTAGGGCAGAGGGAAAGGGAATACATTAGGTGGGTAAGAATTTATGTGTAACAGTGAATGGATTCTCTTTGGAAATTAAATATTTCGGGAAACTGGATAAAATTCAATATGTGCAAGAAGTAATTGGGTGATAAAGATGAAGGGTAAGTAAAAGTAATATCACAAAATGCTTTAAATATGCCAGAAGAAGAACTTTAAAGGAAGCAAAAGGCAATCAAAAGCTTCAATAGTGATTTTACCTCTCTCTAGACATATCACACGTTTTCTGCAGATTCATCCATTTTCCAGTTCACTTCAAGAATAAGGCATTTGAGGGCATTTCAAGAGCACAAATAAATTGTACTGGCTTACTGAAATGTTTCAGAGTTAATATCTATCTAGTTCTGTCCAGATTTCTATAGAACTGTTATTCCTTGATTACATACATTTGGGAATAGAGTTAAAATACTTATATTTACTGAGTACCTTACATCAATTTATCTTCTAGGGTCTAGGATAGTGATGGTGAATCTCTCAAATTTTCAAAGAAACAAATACCCTACAGCCACCAGTGGACTTGTTGGGGGCAAAGGTGTCTGTTCCTGGGGTATCTAGAACAAGGCCACTACTTCTTCTGAGTTTGGAAGAGCCCCATAAGAAGTATGCACAGCTCAGGGAGCTGATACACATGGTGATTTGACCATTGCTTAAAATAATGGACACTTTTCTTTTATTCCCCATGAAGCCACCAAAGCCAGCTGCCCTGTTACAGATCAAATATTCTTCCTGCCCCAGCTCCTACCCTCCCTTGAACTCTTCATGAGCTTGTGCTAATTGTACAAATAAACATATTGTAGGTACTGGGAAGCTGGTTTCTCTCATCGGGGAAAGGGTTCTCCACCTGACCTGAGCTTTTATATACTGACTCCTGTCTTCTTCATCCTCTACTGTACTCCCTCCAAAGTTTCAAGAGCTATACTGGCCACAGAAACACCTCCTTACTTCATTAGAATACTAGTATCATAAAAGTACCTTCGTTTAATTCATGGGGCCACTTGCAAATTGTTGATGGTGCTTGATGGTTTTTAATTCAAAAACATCACATGAATAGTCACTTCATGGCAACAGATTTCTGTCTCATCTTTGTGTCTTAAAATTTTTTCTAGAGTTTAGAATTTTTGAGCAGTGCCTTCCTTTTAATACAAGATTAAAAATCCAGCATAAATATTGGTCTCAGGGTATCTGGAAGGAGAATAAGGATATATAGCTGTATCTTAGCTTTTCTTGAGTATTCTATGGTTTAGAGATTAGGAAGAAGTAAAAACAGTTAAAAACAGATTTAAATGTGAGTGTTTGGTTTTGCAAATTGACTGATGATTAAGAATAAAGGGATTAAAGTTATCTGAAAGATGTTTCAAGGACTTTGCCTGATTAGCTAAGATAGGCTGCAGTACTCCATCTTCACAAGCTTTACTCCTTTCTGGAGTCTCCATCTATTTCATGGCAGACTGTGATTTTTCTGTTTTGTAATTCTGTTATTTTCTTTGCCACATTTACCACTAAGTTATTTTGTCTATCTCTTGGTTTGCTAACCTGATCTACCTGCTTTTCTGATGCGTTTTGGGGTGAACTTTCATTTAAAGAGATCTCAGTTTTTGATATGAAGCAGAAGAGCTAGAAGAAAGTGCTATGTTTTGAGGAGAAACTGTGTTGACAATCAGCAATTCTTTAATCTTTTGTAGATGAAGATGAGAGATAAACTATTCATATTTTACATTCGATTTTAGGTTTTTAAAACTTAATTGGTGAAACAAAGGAAAGTCCATCAGAATTACAAGATTTCTCAACATAAAACATTGAGTGAAGGAGAGTATAGAGTGAAGTATTTCAAGCCCTAAAAGAAAACAACTTCCAAACCAGAATAATGTACCACATGGAACTGTCTTTCAAAATTGGTAGAGAACTAAGATACTTCCATGACAAAGAACACCTGAACAAATTCATAACCTCAAAACCAGCACTCCAAAATGTTCTAAAGAACACTCTAGAAAAAGATAACAAATATTACAACTCAATGAATCCAAACAGAATGACTCCACCAGGCAAGACAAGGTATTTAACAAATTGGGAAAAAGAAAGCAACAACAAAAAAGTAACATGACAAGGATAAGTCAGTACTTAGAGTTATAACAAAAAATGTAAGTCAATTCACTAATTAATAGAAACAAACTGGCAGAATGGAACAAGAAGCAAGATGCTATGTAAAAAAAAAATTTATCTCAAAAAGAAATTTATAGACTGAAAGTCAAAGGATGGAAAATAATACTCCATACACAAGAAACACAGACAAAAAACAGGGATAGCTAATCTACTTGCACTCAAAGTAGATTTCAAGCCAAGTCTGCTCAAGAGAGACAAAAAAGTCACTCCTTCCTTATTAAGCAAAAAATCCAAGAGAAAGATAAATCATAATTGTATAATCACCAAATACTATATAAACCATACCAACCCAACTATATAAAGAAACATTTATGGACATGAAAAATCAAATAAACACTGATACAATTGTAACAAGGGACCTCTATACCTCACTGTGACCAACAGACTAAGCAGACCAAAAAAATCTACAAAGAAATAGCAGAACTGAACCTAACTTTTGATCAAATGGATTTAATAGATGTTTATAGAGTGTTCCACTCCACAACATCAGAACACACATTCTTCTTAGCTGCACATGAAACATACTCAAAATTGGACCACATATAGCTCATACAGCATGGTTAAGTAAATTCAAAGGAACGGAAATTACCCCATGCATATTATCAGATCATAGTGAAATGAAATTGGAAATCAATGACAATAAACCACACAAAACCACATAAACATACAGAAATTAAATAATAGCTTCCTAAACTACCAATGATTAATGATGAAATTAAAGATAATAGCCTGCTAAACAACCAATGGTTAATGATGAAATTAAAGAAGAAATTACACTATTCCTAAAATTAAATAATAATGCCAATACAATATACTTGAACTTACTGGATGCAAAGAAAGCAGTCCTACAATGGAAGTTTATAGTAGTAGATTCTCACAACAGAAAAACAAAATGAACTCAAATAAATAACCTAATATTGAGCCTCTAGAAGAAGAAGAGCAAGTCAAGGCCAAGTTGGTAAGAGGAAGGAAATTCATAAACATTAGTGCAGAAATTAATGCAATGGAGAGTAAGAAAACAATACAAAGAATCAATGAATCAAACAGCTGGTTCTTTGAAAGATTGAAAAAAATGTACAAACCTTTTGCAACCTTATCAAAAGACTAATCTATGTAATTAGGAATGAAAAGGGTAAAATCACAACAAATTCTCAGAAATCCAGATCACTAATATCTTAGTTTCTTTTCTCTCATTGCTGAGACAAAATACTCAACACCAAAGTGAAGGAAGGAAAGGTTTATTTAGCTCACAGTTTGTAGAGGTTTCAGCCCTTAGCCAGCTGGCTCTAAAGCAGGTGGCATGGCAGAAGGACAATAGTTCAAAGTGGCAGAAGACAGCAAAAGCAGTAAGAGGAGATCTAAATATTAAAACAAAATCTGCTGGAAGATAGAATAGATAGATTTCTTGAAGGAATAGGTGTAGTAGATAAAGACAGTATGATTAAAACCCCAGTAGCCCAGAAAATATTGCAAAGAATCAACAATTGGGGCCACATCTTATTATAAAGCTTTTATTTGGCAAAAAACAAAAAACAAACAAAACAAAAAAACACCAACAAAGTGAGATATAGATGGCATGTGGAAAACTATTTTTGACAGCTTTTCCTCAGACAAGGGACTAATACCTAGACTACATAAAACTCAAAAAATCAGACCCCTTACCCATGAATTTAAAGACACAATCCAACAATTGAGCATCTGAAACAGGCATTCCTCAGATGGAGTAGAAATGGCCAATAAATATATGAAAAATGTGTTTGACAGATAGAAATAGAATAACACTGACATTCCATCTCACTCCAGAACAAATGCTTATTATCAGGAAATCAACAAATGCAGGTGGGGTTGTGAGGAAAAAGGAACTCTTCTCTGTTATTGGTTGGAGTGTAGACTTGTGTAACCACTGTAGAAATCAGTGTGACAATTTCTCAAAAAAGTAGGATTAGAGGTCCCAGTTGACCCAGCTATTCCTTAGTTTGTTATCTTCTTCTAAGAATTAAATTGAAAGTATAAATAAGCACCAAAATGTATAATAGATATTCTGAAAAAGGAAACAAATGTTCAAATAGTAAGGGGAACTAGGAAGGTGAATACAAAGGAAGATAATAGGAAAAAAAAGAGAATATAAGAAAAATATGGGGGAAAAAAGCTTGTATAAATGAGAAGAGGGGTCAAAAGGAAAGGAGTGAAAGGGCAAACAAAGGAGCTATATCATGCACAGATGCAAATTCCATATACTGAGTGTTACCATGTATATCTAAAATGCACCAGTAAAATTAACTTTAAAAAATTTAATCAGTGTTATGGTTTGTGTCCAGATGCTCCCTGATGCACCCTATTGTGGCTATAGGGATTCTCTGAAGTTGCTGAATCTAGAGTGTGTGATGCTGAGTATGTGATTAGTAAATCAGTTCACTGATTGGTTTGTCACAGTTCTGGCTAAGATTAAGGATGTGAGTGCTACACAGAACCTAGGGCAGGCAATACTCTGTGTAATATAAAGGACAGAAAGAGTCTTATCTGCCTCTCTTTATTGCTTTTGCTGTTTTTCTGCTTGCCATGAATCAGCCTCCTTTGCAAGCCAGCTGATTTTAGACTGAAACTTCTACAAACTGTAAGCTAATAAACTCCTCCTTCTTTGAGTGTCATGTACCATGTCTCAGCAATGAGAGAAAAGTAACTAAGACAATGGATGAAAAAAATAACACTTAATCAATGGAAAATTATATTAAAATTAAAAGGCATGTGTCTGTTAAATCTAGAAGTACTCTAGGTTATAGGTATTTCATCAACATATAGAATTTTATAAGAACATAATAAATGAATTTCAAAAGTGGACAATCTTGTATGCTAGTTAATGTAGTATTACTTCATCAAAATTCTCCTGGATTATTGCTATAGATACTATTTATTCCATGTTCAAGATAAATTAGTAAAACATAATCACAATAATAACATTCTGATCAAGATTTTAAAACTCTAGTAATGAAAAAATTATCTGGAAACCACATTTTCGATATACTTGCTAAGTTTAATTTGCTAAAATTCTCTTTCTACCCATACACATAAAAAAGACATCATTCTATATAGAACCCATCAAAAATGTTACCAGTTAAAATGTTCACATTTCAAATACAGTAATACTTTGGTGCATAAACACTTCTGTTTGCAAACAAAAGCATTCAATAGACTTTAGCTTTCATTCACAAACTTGCATTCGGTGGCAAAGAGGACCATGACCATTTTCCCTACTACAATGAAAACATAGCCATGTTCCCCAAAATTGTAAAACAAATTAAATTTATAAACTGAAGTACCACTATATTTCAATTTTCTTCTAATTCATTGTATGCTGAATCTATTCCATCAAATGTGTTTTGACATTAATCAATAAAAGTTAAACTTGTTATCAGTCAGTAAAATATTGCTTACAACATTTAAACTTTCATTATGAAAGCTGACAGGGGAAGATTTTCTCATGTCCATTTCTTTCATGATTAATTGTGTTTTAAATTCAAATTAAATTTTATAGAGAGATGCATGTTATTCTGAACATTAGTAAGCTATTGTGGTTGCTAAATTATGTTATTGTATATAAGAACACTGAACCAGAATAAGTATTTAATTCATTGTTTCATTGTCTTAGACTTATAATTATAAAAGAAAAAATGCCTTTTTAGAATCAATTCCTATTCTCTCTACTACAATTACCATCTTAATAATGCATACTACATTAATATAATAAACTAGCAATTTCTTAAATTATTCTTTCTCTATTCAAGCCCAGCCTGAGAAACTTAGTGAAGGGTTTGGGAAATCTCCTATACCATGTCTCTCCACAAACACACACACACACACACACACACATACACACACACACACAAATAGGGACATAGAGAACATGCTGATAAAATTTCAGGTTTTTGATATCTCAAGATGTATTTCCAAAAATTTCTCATTTCACGTTGCTCCATATCCTTCTTTATCCATCAATGCTTTTTATGTATGCTAGGATAAAACGTTGACTAATGCACACTTTGGTTATCTTCCCAACATCTGAAATTTTACTTCTATGTTACAAAGTCTCATGTGATAGGGTGAAATCACTCATCATAGTCCTGAGTGTGGAAATCCATTGCTCTAAGAACTTAACAAAACAACTGATTAGGGAGGATGTCTGAGGCCAGGCAGTGCAAAACTTTTCCTTGGTCAGGAGCATTTTTTGCTCTGAGGACTTTTCAGAAAGTAGATCTTTAACTCTTACAGGTAAAGTCCTTGAAAGATTTGCTTTCTTTTTAAAAAGTGAAAGTAAAGGAATAAAACTCAGAATTACTATGACTATGGTATGATACTAAAACCATTAGCACAAAGCTAACTCAGATCTACAGAACCAAAAAATTTTTAAAGGAGCTAGATTGTGCTTATACCTTAGCTGAAAACTCACTTCTGAGCCAATGTATCTTTCTCTTCTGCTCATGTAAAATCCTAGTTGAGTTGAGTTTACTGTTAGTTTCCAAAAAGAAGGAAGGAAGGAAGGAAGGAAGGAAGGAAGGAAGGAAGGAGGAAGGAAGGAAGGAAGGAGAAAGAGGGAAGGAGAAAGGAAGGAAGGAAGCAAAGGGGATTGCAATATAAATTTGGAGGAGGGTTGGTTGTGTCACTGGCATAAATGTGGGAACTGGGTCCCTAGAAGTAGTTATAGTCATCCAGAGAGGACACGCTGAGAACTATTGGTGTTTATTTTACTTTTAGTCACCAACATCACTTGACCCAAACCTACTTAAATATTACTCTTCTTGTTATTTTTACTTGCACTCGAAATGATTCAAGATAACCTAAAAATTAAAAATTTTGAAATCTACTGAAATCCCAATAAATATCAAGAAATAAGCACTTGTTTTAATTTCTTTTGAGGATAATAAGCTAAAATTTCAATGTTAGAAATTTTTCATATGAGACACAAATTGAAGGGCTTGAACAAAAGCAGTGTTTAATTTCTAGTACTGTATTCCAGAAATAAAATTTGTAGGTACAACTTTTATTTGGCATTTATTTTTCCCCAATTCACTTAATTCTTATATATATAGTGTAAGCAAATTTATTAATGCCACTGACAAATTATACATAAGCAATGCAGAGCCATACAAAAGACAGTAAGTTTTCCTGTGTGAGTTGCAGCATGTGAAAGACCACTGTAAGGAACAGGGATGGTAAAAATATTTATCATTCAGAAAAGAATACAGAAAAATCAAATGTATTGATATATTGTAAGAGAGCAGTGAGAGAGTTCCAAAAAGGAAATATCCACTAGAAGGAAAGTAGGGATCATTATATTTGATTTTATTATGAGGACTGAGTCTGGAGAAATCATCACAGGAACACTTTGATGAGGTCATGATGGTTCTAGTAGCCACTGGTCTCAGTTCTAAGGATAGCCAAGTGTTGTTTGAAAACTAACCTAATATAGGTATAGACATAGACTTAGATATAGATATATAGACACACACATACATACATTATATACGTTTGTACTTGAAATGTACTTTTGACATTATGTGGTAGTATGGGAAGACAGTTTGGATTTTTTAATTTTAAAGCCAAAAAAAAGAGAGAATAAAAATGATGATACAGAATTCCAAAATAAAATAATAGGTGATAGCATTCTTTAAGACAGGTCAAGTGGTTAGAACACTTAGTGATGCCTGCGTAGTTTCTGTGTAGAGTTTACAAGGTGGAGAGTTAAGATTATACTACAGACTAATCACTGAGCTGTAATGTGGCTTTGTAAGCCATGGTAGAATAACCAAAATTCCTCACAGAACTGATGTTTCTATAATGTTGATTTTGGAAGAAAGGTTGATGTTTGCTTGCTTAAAAATTGCTAAATATATATTTTTCCAAAATATTGGAAAGTACCTGGAATTTTTATTAGTTTGTTTATTTTACTGCTAGTGTTACTGTCAGATCAGAAGAAGATTTCACTACAAATATTAGGGAAGAAATTTAAGAAACAAAGCACTAAAAGAAAAACATAAAAAATAAAACTGGCCTTGTTTTGTTTTGTTTTGTTTTGGTACCAGGGATCAAACTCAGGACCTCACACTTGTCAGGCAAGTGTTTGTGCCACTGAGCTAAAACCCGCCCCCCCCCAAATTAAAACATAGTGAAAGGGAAGATGGCGTATAAGAAATAGAATAATTTTCTTACAACAAGAGTTTCTAACTGTGGCTTTCATGATAGAAACAAAGCCAATGATATTCTGAGTCACAAAGGAAATAAATGTCATTAACCCTAAAAATAACCTTTTTATGTAATGAAGATCTTAACTTTTTTAGAAGAGACAATTTAATCATCTCTTTGATGACTGAACATCCTCATATCAGTCATTTTGTCTTTGAGTTTTGTGGAACTTTTGTCTTATTCGATAGGGGGTTTTCTACATGGAAATTTTGAAAATTCTGTAACAATCTTCCAAACAAGCTATACTTTAACTTGCCAGTTAAATAATGAATATCATATTATTATATGAAGATTTTGGTGGACTAAGTGCCATCCAGAATAGTATTACCAATCTATCATTAACCTAGATTGTAAGTAATTTATTATTTCCAATGTTGGTTGAAGGGTCTCATCAGTTAGGAAGACAGATACCACACTGAAATAGGGTGATGAAATCATCAAGTCAGAGCAAAAATCAGGATTTCACTGGAAGCCAAGTCACACCAAGCCTAAGGCTCCTTCCACTCAGATAAGCCAGGCTCAGGTTGCTTTTCTTCTAGGCAGCCTCCTGGTCTATTCTGGCAGCTCAGGTGTAAACCCTCAAGTGCTTTTCATTTTGAAACTTTTACTGCTAACCATGTCATAGGAAAAAGGAACAAAACAAGGAGAGTGACAAACCCTTTGAAAAAAATCACAAACTTCTGGAAAGTTGACCGTTACTCCCTTCCCAAAGGATGTAATTCTCTATTTGTTATGCTAATAAAGCCAAAGTCCTGATATGATGCTCTAACCTCTGAAAAGGGAGTCACCCAAACACTACTTAAGAGTGAGAACTATACCTCTGGTTTTCCCTGGAGGAAAGTTTCTCATCTTTATGGGTAGACAGCCAGAACCAATTAAAACCAAACAACTGGAGGTGGTGGTGTGGTGATGGTGGTGGTGGGGTATGCCTGTGTGTGTGTGTGTGTGTGTGTGTGTGTGTGTTTTACGGGTCTTGTACCTTTAGAGATATATAGCCATCTCTCTGTAACTTTCATATCACTAGGCCCCTACCTAGCACCCAGTAATCCCTCCTCCCCTACAATTTTCTCATTAAAATTCCTATTTCAATACATTTTATATTTTACTACATAATGACTGAAATATTACATATATAAACACACCTTGGTTAAAAGATGAAAAAGAAAAAAATTGTAACAGTAAATTATAGTTCATTAAAATTTTAGCTATAATTTTAAGTAAAAATTTTAATGATTTAATCTTTGCAAATTTCTTAAGTATTTTTGGAATACCTAAAATTTTTTAAAGAGCATGCAAAGCAACTAATGACTGCCAATTCCTCCCTCCAATTATCTAACTGTAAAATAAGGGCCAGTTCTATCATCATTGCTACACACACCCAAAGATAATGTGAAGCACAGCTGCACCAATCTCAAATGAATAAGGGTGAGATATGGCTTTCTGATCAACTGGAAAATGTAAGAATGCTTTTTACAGTATTTTCTCCAGCACCAGTGCTAGCTGCTACTGCAAAAACATCAGTTAAGTTGTTCCAAGATTAGCATTTGACAAGAGTGTCCTCATTTTTTAAAAAGGCTGATACTTTACATTTTAAAGATACTGGTTGTGAATTGTACACTATTCTTCTTAAAGACTCCAGGCATTCTTGTTCTATATCACAGAATCATGATGAATATTAAAATCTACTAGGATTCTTAGAAATAACTTTCCCTACTCTCAATACAAACTTAATCAGCATTAGCTTTAATATTCTATAGTGATAGGCCAATGCTAAAATGTAGTTGTTGTTTTTTACAAACACAATTGTGATTAATAAGGGCCAACATGTAGTCATGGGTATATATGCTAATTTTAAAAAATAGAGTACTATAAAAGGAATGTTGTATAGATCTATATTCATTCTCTCTCCTCCCCTCTTTCTTCATATGTATAATTTTTTTTGTTTTCTATTTTAAAGGAATTTTAAATAGAAAAAATGTTCCACAAGAACTCTTTTTCTGTTAATTAGCATTTGTCACATTAGGTCATGCTACTTTTGTTGCCATATATTTAAAGCATTTCTAAGAGAACATTTTTCTGTCACTGATTTATAAGTAGCTATCTTGCTTGTTAACACATAAGCTCTTTGAGGGGAAAAAAAACTTTATTTTATTCTTACCCATAACTTCAGTGCCTTTTTAGTACAACAGCTGTTAAAATTTTTCATTGAATTAAGGTAGTGAATTAATGAATATTAACTATAGAAAAACAAAAGATACAAGAAGATTTACATGCAATTTGAAAAGAAGATTTATATGAAATATGAAATGGTATTGATGTTTTAAAAAACCATACAGTGTAAATTATTTAAAGAAGATAAATATTGCATAGTCATCTCCAAGGCTATGAGAAAGGATTAGTTCTGGATATTTAAATCCATAGATGAGCCAGGTAGACTAGTTCTCACCTATAATCCTAGCTCCTTAGGAAGCTAACATAGGATTACAAATTCAGGTTCAGCTTGGACAATTTACCAAGATCCTGTTTCAAAATACAAATAAGGTAAAATAAAATAAAAATATAGTTTTCTGTTCTTTGAGATGGATTCTTAGTACTGTTTTTAAAAATCTACAAATGTTCATCTCATATAAAAAGAGTATTTTCATATAACCTATGCACAAACTCTTTCATACTTTGAGTTATACTAAGGTTACTTGTAAGACCTAATACAGTGTAAACATTATATAAGTAGCTGTTACACTGTATTTAGGAAATAATGACAAGGAATTCTACATATTCACAACAGAGCCAACATATTTAAATTTTTAATTTTTTGGTTGACTATATGGGTGTGGAACCTGCAAATACCAGGGGGCATGGTAACTACTATTTAGATGTTATTTTTGTGTTAAATTAGTCCTCAGCTCATCCTAAAGGGGGAAAATACAAAAACTAATTATTATAGATTAAACAAAAAACTACAAGTTAGTAGAGGTTTAAAAACAGATACAGGAAAACAAAAGTGAGGTGATCATTTATTCAAAGTAAATAATGACCAAAATAAGAGAAACAAGAGTCTTCCTATCACTTATCCTTTTAATACATGTAGCACCACAGCTGATCTTCTTGGAACTGATACTTGAAAGGCATCTGTAGGTACGGAAAACAATACCATTGGGGAACGCACCATTCATAGCACTACCGTCAGACACAAAATCACTTTCTAGGAAAGACTCTCATAACATGTCTTGAATTGGGTGGCAGTGTTATGCCAAGAAATAAGTTTAATGAATCAGGAAAACTAGAAGAATGCCATTCAAGTATCTTGCAAGCTGTCTTATTTTTGTCTGGGAATGTGCAGAATAGTAAATTATCTAGGCTGAAGTTTCTAAATACTGAATTAATAATGACGTTGTATATAAGAATATTTTTGCTGGGGTGGACTGTACTACAGATTGTACAATCTTAAGTGGCCTCTAATAGATATAGCAATAATAACAAGCACTTCTTCCCAGTTATAATAACAAAGAGGGGAAAAAAGAGGAGAGAGACTGGGAGAGGGAGAGAGGAAGGACAGGGGAGGAGAAAGGAAGAAGAGAAGAAGAAGAGGAAGAAGAAGAGGAAGAGGAAGAGGAAGAAGAAGAAGAAGAAGAAGAAGAAGAAGAAGAAGAAGAAGAAGAAGAAGAAGAAGAAGAAGAAGAAAGGAGAAGAAAGAAGAAAGAAGAAAGAAGAAAGAAGAAAGAAGAAGAAGAAGAAGGAGGAGGAGGAGGAGGAGGAGGAGGAAAGAGGGGAGAAGGGGAGGGGAAGGGAAAGGGAGAAGAAGAAGGAGGTGGAGACTCATACAAGCAATATTACCCCAATGGATATTCTTAACTAACTATAACAATCTGTCTTAAACTATTCGCCTTTGCCATCACCATTCTTAGATTTACCATTATAACAGAACTAAACCTAATAACACACATTCTAATAATTCATTTTTCTTTGAAAACTTCAAATTTTTCTAACTATGAGGATACTTCTCATGAATCCACTACTATTTCCTGGGGGCAAAAGTCATCCTCCTTTGAAAAGCACTGCTAGGTTGTATTGATTTTCCTTACTGGGTAGAATCACTAGTTTCATTAAGGATCAGTGAAAAACATATTCTTTATAAGAAAAAATACCTATATGTACACAAGATAAAGAAATACACATACATAATTTTCAGGGCTTTTTTGATCTTCCATGCACATGTTAAGAACCTTTGTCTAAAGAATAGTGGATTATATGGCATAATGTTACAGTTTTCTTTCTTTCTTTTCTTTTCTTTCCTTTTTTTTTTTTTTTTTTGAGATGGGGGTCTTACTATGTAGTTCAGACTGGTCTTGAACTCACTTTTAGCCCAGGCTAGCTTTGTACTAGCTCTGATCCTGCTGCTTCAGCCTTCTGGGTGCTGGGTTGCATATGTGCGTCACCACACTTTGCAACATTGACGTATACTTTCATAAATGTTTATTTCTCGCATATCAATCTTATATATACTTGGATATAACAATTATATTTAAGGGGAATGTAACAAAATTGAACAGGATTGTTCACAGAAATAACTGAAATGAAAACAAACACTGTTCACCTAAAGTTCACCAAAAGTAACTCTAAATAAAAATGAAATAACTTTGATTATTAGCTGTTTTTTTCTGGACAAATTATAAACATATTTTAAGTATTAAAACCAGGGTTATTTTCTATTTGGATAGTAAGATTTAATTTTTTTAAATAATTTTATTTAAAGAGAAAAAAACAAAACAAAACAGAATAAAGGGTAGCAGCAATACAGTATTCCAAGGAAAAAAGGAAAAGAACAACAACAAAAAAAACCTACAAAAATTATTGCTTGACAAATTACATACTGACTTCTTGGAAATAGTTGTTCAATTTACAAACTTAAAACATGTAAAGTAGATATTCAAACATTGAGACTGTCAACAATTCTGCTCCACAATCTGACAAAAACAGTGATATGGTCATCCAACTTACCCATGCAAATATACATGCAATTATATCAAAAGGGTAAAATTAAACACAATAAAACAACAAAGCGGATCACAAGAAAGCAATGTAAGAGACATAAATTTCAAAACTAGACAATCGGAGATATTCACTCTCTATCATAATGACTCTTTTTTTCTTCCAAATAGTTGTCCATATTGTCACATACAGGGAATTCACATGAAACAACCTTGTATGGAATTGATCTGAGCAGGATGACGAGGGCATTTCAAGTCTTCAAGACCAGATATTAGGGAAGCCAAGAATGGTTGTCATAGTGTCTCTCATTCTTTTCAAAACAGCTGTCCATACCTTAATGTGTGTTGAACTTAAACAAGGCAAAGCAAGCTAAGATCACTTTGAACGAAAAGTGATAGTTTTGCTGGACTTCACATCATGACATTATGGAATCAGCACTGGGTATTGTAATGTCTCTTTTTCTTAAAAGTAGTTGTTCATTTCAACAAGTGTTATATAGTTGGTTCTTGTAAACTGTTTATAAGCTCTACACATGCATGAGTCTCTACACATATATCTATCATTTCTATATTAGCAGGAAAAACCAAACAAAGCTAGATAAAACAAAACAATTCCTAGAAAAGCATGAGGCAGAAAAGTCACATAAAACCACAATACAAGGTGATCTACAATGGTTACCATGGTATCTCAGCAGTGTACAACAACATTAATAAAAACAAAGCATTGGAGATATTAAAGACTTCAAAAGCAAGTAATAATCAAACCAGAGTGGGTATCTTAGTGAATCTTGTCATCTTCAGTGTAGTTGCCTATACACTTAGACTTGATGCTATCCATCATAACAGATTTAAATAAAATCACTCAATACAAAGTAGCAATCTAACAAACCAGATTCAAATAAGATCAGTCATAATAAGACAGTGTAAGTTATAAAGGGCTTCAGATCAAGTTGATAGGAAAATTAGGGATAATTACCATAATATGTCCTTTTATTTTTGGGATAGCTGACCATGTCCTCAAGTCTAGTGTAAGTAGACAAACTGGAACAGCACGTAATCCATCCAAGCAGAGTGGTGAGAATAATGTAAATTTTAAATCTTGTTACCCCATTAACAGTGTCCTCTGCCTTCATTTGTTAGACAATACCTCCCCTTTCACTCCCTTAGGGTGCACTGCTTGTTTTGGGTCCCACTGTCTCCCTATAAAGAACATCTCAATGGACCCTATTTCCTGATCGACTCTGCCTGCGTTTCTCTCTGTTACTATTTCAAGGCCCTCTATACTAAAGATTATAGCCATTCTTCTCTGCCTCATTTCTGCTATTCTATTTTTCTGCCATTGATAGTCTATTTTTCTCTTCCACTCCACTGTCTGTCTTGTTCACTGAGGCCTCTCTGCCACTGTTCCTGAAATGCTCATATTCTTGTTCTCTCTCCCTAGAATGTCCTTCAGTATTTTTTGTAGGGTTGGACTGGTGGCCACAAATTCTCCTAGTTCCTCTTTGCCATGGAAGCATCTTTTTTCTCCATTAATTTCTAGAGAGAGTTTTGCAGGATACATCAATCTGGGCTGGAGATTGTTCTCCTTCAGCGCTTGAATTACTTCACTCCAAGTTCTTCTTGACCTGATGGTCTGTGTCGAGAAGTCTGCCATGATTTTGATGGGTTTTCCTTTATAGGTGATCTGTTTCTTTTCTCTGATGGCTTTTAATATTCTGTTCTTATATTGAATTTCTGGGATCTTGATTATTATGTGTCTGGGTGTAGCTCTGTTTGGGTTGTAGGTGGCTGGAGTTCTGTATGCTTCACACCTCTGCATGTCATTTCCTTTTTCTTTGCTTGGAAAATTTTCTTTAATAATTGCTGTGAATAGGCTTTGTATTCCTCTGGTTTGATTCCTGCTTCTTCATTCACATAATTTATTCATAAGTTATAGATCCTCTTGTCATCTTCCAGTCTTTGGATCTTTACTGCCTGCTCCCTTGTTATTGTTAAGAGATCTTCCCTTTCATGACCCCACATTGCAAGCCTGTGTTCAATTTTTGATAGTCTATCTTTGGTTTCTTTTAAGCAGTTTTGCCAGCTTTCTATGGAGTCTTTAGTTTCCTGATAATCTCTTTGAATCTGTTTCATGAATTCGAGGTTTTTCCTGAATTCTTCATTAAATTTTTCTCTCCATTTTTGTTCCTCCATTCTTCTGTCTGTGTCTTCTTGAGAGGTGCCCAGCCCTTCTTTTATTAATCTACTTATCTCTTGTTTAATTTCAATTAATATTTCAGTTTTGGTCCCACTTACAAGGTCCTGAAGATATCTCTTTATGTGCGCTAATGCTGTGTTTGATGTTGCATGTTTGCTGCCCTCAATCTCTTTTGTATTTACCTCTTCTGGATCAATGTTCTCAGGGTTGGGGGCTGGGAGTTGTTTCTTATTTCTCCCTTTCCTCATGTTTTTGGTTCCTTCCATACAAGTGTACAGTGTAATGCCCAGACCCTTTTCTTATTGGTTAAGTCTCCTCTAGAGGGCGCAGGCTAGGAGCTTTAGCCCTCTTCAATAGGTTATCAGAGATTAGAGTTCACCCACGGGCAGTGTGCACTAGCTCCTCCCCTCCGGGCCAGTCAACCCCTGCAGGCCTTCACTGTGTCAGAGTGCACTGATCTCAGGGAAGTATTATTGTAGCGACTCACTGTCTCCCCGCCAGGGGCGCGGCCTTATCCAAGCAGATCCCACCAATCCCATCGGCGAGGGGAGCAACCAGCTAAAGCCACTTCCTTATGGAATTAGGGCTGTCCTGCCCAAATCCAACATGTCGTCCAGTCAGTTACCCCTTTCCCGTGGGAGGGTCCCATTCCCACCACTCACCATGTGCCGATGCCTGTCCTGAGAACTGCAGGACTCCCCGACCTCTGACTTCAGCGTGGCTGCAGTGGGAATTCACAGTGTCTCTGGGTGGGTCGAGCGCAGGGCCAGTCCAGGCGAGCTGGATGCAGGGCTATTCAGCTCCGTGCTCTGGCGGCTCAAGCAAGTCACTACAGTGTGGATCGCTTGTTCAGGTCGGGCAGGAATTCAGGCGGCTCGAGGAGGGCACCGTGCTCACTGACCTTAGCTTCTCTGATGGTAGTCCCAGGACCTCATATTCGAGTGGTTTTTTGCGGTTTAGTTTTTCCCTAGGTTGTGAGAGTCCAACTCTATCTGTTTGGGTCTCTCCAGGGTGTTTTATTCTGGCATTTGAGCTGTCTCTCTCAGAGAGGGTCTCTCTCCTGCTACCTACCATTCCACCATTTTGTTCAGTCTCTGTAAGATTTAATTTGATGTCAGAAGTTCAATCAGATATACAAAGATTACGTAAAGAAAGCTGTAATACTTACTTTTGTTTCTTCTACCAGACCAGTAGCATTTCATCTTTATCTTATAAGCACGGTGGCAATTTCAGTTGAGAGCTCATTCCTCAGATTTAAGTGGCCTGATCCAGCCTTATGTTTTCACTGAAAAGCATACATACTACCCTGGGTCAGGCAGTTTCAGGGCCTGGACTCCTCTTCTCCAGGTATCATTTCAATATAGTTCATGACCCCAGCTGAGCCCTAAGAAGTCACCCTGTGGTTGGGACAAGTTTTTCTCCTATTGTATGTGCTGACCCCAGAGCTGCTGATGTTCACATACAGCATCACTTCAAGAGCATCCCACAAACAGTTTGTAATGTTCCCTGACACGACTGAAAGGACAGACAAACTAACACTATGGCAATGACAGTAAATACGGATATAAACAAAACCAGTTTAAGTGAATTCTTACCGGAGAATAAACCCAAAACATAACAAATGATGTCTCCTTGAGGTTTTAGTTGAAAATATTTGATTACTTAATAATTTCTTATTTTTAAGAACAGTATGAAAGTTCAGCAAACTCTTGGCTAGAGGCCTTCAAGGGAAATAATATAGGAAAGATATTATTAAATAATGCCTAATATTAAACAGTAGAAAAATCTTGATTATTGTTTTCTTTACTAATATTGTCTTGAGATTTTTCCTATTTAATAAAAATCTAATGCCAGTTATGTTCTTTGGTATTTATTTCCTAAAGCTGCTAGAAAAATCCACAAACTGAGTGGCTTAAAACAGCATAAATTTATTGCAAGAAGTTCTGAAGACGGAGAGGCCAAAATTTCTTCCTGAAAGTTTTACACAAGGATTCTTCGTTACCTCTTTCTATTTTTCTAGCTTGTGGTGGATGCATTCTTTAGCTTACACATGCATTGCTTGTGCACTCATAGCTTGTGCACTCATTATTCATTGTACTGGAGCCCACACTAATGCAGTATAACCTCATTTAAATTTACCACATATGCAGAGTTTATTTCAAAAAAGTTATATTCATCAGTGCTGGATGTTAGGTTAAACATATTTATGGGGGACATAATCCAACTCATAACATCTTCAGTAGATGCTTAACACTTAATACCAATAATAGATTGCAATGTTCCCTTAAAACATTAGTACAACTAATAAAAATTGTAACTTGAACAATATACATTATTATTCATTATTTTGAGAATTTAACATACACAAACATATATTAAGAATAACTTATTTCAAAGTCGGAATGGTATTTCTTTTTTACTCATATTGAAGTAGTATTTTATTTAAATTATAAAAAAATTCATTTAATAAACAATTCACAAAGGTATGAGAAGAGAAAATTCATAATCACAAGTGAGACAAATAAAATTACTGTGAATATTTATCATAGTTCCATACAGCTTTCTTCACATGCTAGCATTTAACTCATAATGTTTCCATATATTTACATCAGGAAACTGATATATCTGAAGTTTATTATTTGGAAGTATTTTGAATTTGTGTAATCCAGAGCTAATAAGAGACACAACTAAACTTTTAAGTGACAGCCATAATCTGTCTTCCTAGAGCTGCCAACTACTATCATGTAGTTTTATATTCTAACTCTTGATTTGCATTTTCCCTTCACTGGTATGCCCTGTTGGAGTGTGTCTTTCTGTTTTGTGGTAGCTAAAAATGGCAGAACGTTCTCTATTCTTTTTGGCCAACAAACCAGCTTTCTGTTCTCATGGCCCTTATTGGTCCTTGTTTCACCTTCTAGAAGACATCTAATTGTTATGTATGAGGGTGATCATTTTATCCACTCTAAGTCCTTTCTTTTCTAAGCTGAAAAGAAATTAATTCTAATTATTTCAATTATATTTCATATAATGCAATTTCAGATTCATTTACTATCTTGCTAAGTTTCTTTCAGAGATAGGCTCTTATAAATTGCTTTCTTTAAAACTCAAATTCTCCAGGGAATCTTGGTTTGACAACTGTAATGAAATGACTATCAATTCCATTCTTTTTTTTTTTGAAAGTTTGTCAATGGAATATGAGATAAAATTAGCTTTTTAACAGTTGTGTCACAGTTTTGGTTATAATTTGCTACCAAATGGAACCTCAAGAGCTTTTCCATACACATTACTACTAAGATATGTGTTTCCTCATTATCTATTATAAGGGAAACTAGAATTGGAAATTATAATTAAAATCCATAGATAATTCTTCATTTACAACTTATCCATCTATCTGAACTCTTTCTAGCACTACACCTCCACAAAATTGCTAACAGATTGACTTGGAGTTTGATGTCTTTAATTGTATATCTTAGTGAAATGTTTAAAACTAAGCTAAAGACCCAGAGATAATAAGAAATCTTTGAGTATGAATGGATAATTATACTGTTAGTAGCCAAAACATTACATTTTAATATTTTTAATGCTAGTATTTTTTTTTAAATTCAGAGTAGTCTTCTTTTAAAGCACTTTTGAAATGTATCCCATCTTCATTTGATGACTAAGAATTCAGTGGATTCAATTTTATTTGACTTTCTAACTATTTAGATTTCAACACCATGACTGACATAAATTTGATCCTATACATTTTAATACACAACTGCAAAACTTAGTTTAGTAAATGTATACTGAGTACCTTATATGTCTCAGATCTGTATCTTGGAATCTGATGTGCTCCTATGTATATTCATGTGCATACTTTTGTGCTTATATATACATATTTTAAAAGTCATACTGCATAGTATTTTATAAAAATAAGGCAAATGCAAAAGTGAAGGTCATTTTTTTTCCCTTGTGAATTTTAAAAGTCTTATCTCAAAGGAGGTCATTGGACCTCACTGTCCAATATTTTAGGAGAGGTGCTAGAGCTCAGAAATTCAGTTCTTAGTTGTATTGCTATCAACTGTAAATGAAGTAAAACAACTCATTTTCCACATTAATGAAACAAAATCACTTCAGTGATCTTGAAATCTACATTTACAAAATAAAATAAATTGGAAAATCATAATGTAGTGTTTATATGAAGCATTGCTATATGTCAGACATAGTTTCAGGTCTGTAATCTTATGTGTGACATAAGAAATATGTCAGAAGAATGTTTTGTAAATTATCCCAAGTAAAGAAGAAAAAAATTGTTTTGGATGTTCTTTACTTTCCCCCTGTGGAAACTGAGGACCATTCAGACATAACTAATTCATGACATCATAAAAAATACATTATTTAAAGCCACATCTGGGTCTTATCCTTTTATATAACCACAAAAGCCACTATGACATATTTGTTCAATTACTGATAAGTTGTATGAGAAGATATGAGGCATTATACATCATGTTGAGGTTATATATTGAGAAAGCCAGAAAATTTGGAAAACATGAAGATGATGAGAATGTTTTAGAGAAAGTATAATCAACTCATGTTAAAATAACTAAAGATTGAATTATTATACAAATGTTGACATAAATCCAAATAAAAAGTTGTTCGATTGTACTTGGAATAATTGGTCTTGAGATGTTTTTAGAATGAGAGATAGCCGCAGGCATATGAAAAGGAGAATTAGCTAACTGTATTCATAACTTCTAAAAGTGGCCTATGTAAAATGGGCAAGGCCAGTATTTGCAGTTAAGTTTACAGAATTGGGTAGAAAATTACTTAAACCAGATGTCCATATTTGTTGAGGCAGGCCAGTAAAAGAAAATCGTGAGTACTCTTGCCATGGTACATAAAACAATGAAAATGAAGTAAATTTTACAAGCTATATAGCATGAAATAAGGAAAGTGAACACAATTTAGAATGACCACTGTTCAGGCTTTGTACATTTTCTAAAATATGAAGATACTCTTCAAGGTCTTTTTCTGTCTTCTAACGTGTTCAAAGAAATAATAGTATAATTAATTGTTCCTCATTATTTGAGAATTTTAGGTTCACGGGTACTATCTCTAATTCTAGGTCTTTAAATTTGAAATTTGCAACTAAGAGTACATATTTGGACCACGCTGGTATAATACAGTAGTTTGCATAATTTATTGCATTTATCTCAGATAAGTTTGATGTCAGGTTGCTCACCTTGTTCCACGCCCTGAAAAGACATGGACCAACATTTAAACAAAAGAAAAACAGAGAAAATAATTCATTCTAGAGACTCTTCTTTTGCTACTGATTTTTAAATCTCATCTCTAATGCATTTTAGTGACAACAATTAATGGTACAAATTGTTTCGGAAACCTTCACACGTTTCATGCTTCTTTAAATCTTAGCTTTTTAACTGTCAAGAGAGCAAATGTTATCACATGCAAGATTTAGCTAATGAATAAGTAGCCAGCAGGTATCAGGAAAGGAGGTCTATTAAGAACATTTTTCTTAAATGCTGTATTTCTGAACACCCTCCTTAAAATAATTGTGAAGTGGGAAATGTTCAGCAGAGTCGTATCTTCTGTGAAAATTGAAATGAAGTCAGATGTGTTGGTGCATACCAGCAAATTGGGAGTTCAAAGCAAAATGATTGTAGGTTTGATTCCCACCTGAGCAAATTAGTTAATTACCCAAAACCAGTCTGAAAAAAAAATGGGGGATGTGACTCATTCCAAAAGCCCTGGTTTCAATCTTTATTTCTGCAAAAACAAACATTTGCCACTACTAGATAATCTTCGCTCTTGCTCTTACTCTCGGACTGGCGCTCAGGCATGGGACTTAGTCATAGGCAGCTTCCATTTGAAACTACGTCCCATGAAGTAGAAAGCAAAAGCACAGGAAATGTTGGAAATCGTTCTTAATAGCAATAAGAAAGCACTGTAGAAATCCAGTGTCACCAGGGCCCAGTTCAGAACAAGTCCTCCAGGGATCCAGGCGTGGTGGTGCATGCCTGTAATGCCAGCACTCCGGAGGGGGGGCAGGAAAACTGCTGCAAGTGTGAGGCCAACCTGGTATACAAAGTCAGCTCAAGGGCAACCTAAACCGCATAGGGAGACTGTGTTTCAAAATAACAATAAACAAACAAACAAAAAAACAAACAAGTCCTCCAGTCTTTCAACAGATTCTGTGAGTAGCTGTATGAGATGTGAGAAAAACATAGTGAATAATTTAAAAATTTAAATCATATATTACAGTAAAAATAATATGACCACTAATGACCCCCATACTCTCCCTCACTAGAAACACAGTTAGTCCATCATTCAAGTGGGGTGTTTTTGTTGTTGTTGTCGTTGCTTGTTGGTGTGTTACCAGTCTGGCGCTGTGCTGCTGAGGTATATCCCTGGCCATTCTTGCTATTTTTTGAAGAAGTTCTAAAAGTCGTATTTCATGTGGTTAGTTACATTCTAGAGGGTGATTTGATGTCCTGAATGGATTCAAACTGTTTAGTATGCACAATTATTGTGACTTTGGGAAAGAGTCAGAATTCACGTAGTGACACATCTAGTGAACAAAGCGGATGAGGTCACACAATTTTACAGGCTTACTTTTCCATTGGATGGCACTCAGCAGCAGTTTTAACCACCTTTTTGATCATACCTTGTAAAGACGTGAAAAGGGTGTTGTGTTACTTTTTGCAATTGAACTTACAGACTATTTTTTCATATGACGGTTTTATATCTCCAAGAAGTAAGCTCACATGACTTGAAGAAGACAAAATAGGTCAACTACTATAAAAATTGAATCCCGTGATGTTTCTCCAAGAGTTAAACAAAGAAGTGTCTATTTTTAAATAGGGATATCCTTACAGATCTAAACCAGATACCAGTTATCATGTCAGAATTTTCTGGAGTTGGGACCTGAGCATATTAATTTATAATGAATTCTATAGGTAATTTAGATATTTATCCCTACTGATGAACCATTGATTTAAAGAGACTAAACACAGTCCAAATTTGCTTAGAAAATATCAAAATGCTAACTGCTAACATTTGTCTATATAAATAGAACGAACATTTCCAACCTTTTTTCACTACTGTTAGTACTAACGCCACCTCTCACCTTTATCTAACTTTCTCCTTTCACTTGTCCCTTATCTTGCTCCCAATAATTTTCACAGATTGTTTTTGTGATCTATATTTCATTTGTTTTCACCTTTACTAGCAGTGCTTTCTCAAAGACAATGCACCTGTGACTACGAAAAGGCGGAAATCTACTTTCACACTTCTGTTGATTTACTGCCCTGAACCTTGCCAGTACTCTCCATGCATTCCCATCACAAGACAGGATTACAGAATCAACACATTAAGAATATGAAGAAGATCATAAATTAAAATCCTATGACCTCTTAACAGTTGGTAGAAAACTTCTGCAATGTTTAAAGTTCAAATAAACATGCATAATATCTCAAATGCTTTTGTACTCATACAGGAAAAAAAACTTAAAAATGATGAAAACTCTTACATTTTTAGAGAGTATAATCATGTTTCCACTATCATCTGTACATTTATTAGCTGTGAATAAACCTGTATGCTTTCCATAACTTAGTGTTTATTAAGAAATTTATTGCATTACTAGCACACATAGCAGCATTCAATTATCATGCTATTATTGCCACATTAATCTTTACCATGACCCCACACAACCCAAAGTCACTCTTGTTGATTCAGGAAAAGACTGATTGCAAAGTCAAAGTTTAACTGCAAAGTCTTATAATGAATGTATTTAAAAGAAGCAACAAGCTTCTGATCTGAAATATATTTGACTATGCCTTGGTTGTGGTGATGTTCTCATCTGGTTCTTAAGCCTAGCTTTGTCTGCCATATTTGTATTTTTTATAATCTCCCCCTCTAAAGACAGATCGCCATGTGAGCACCCATTAAAGGTTACTTTGCTAACCTGACAGCACTCTCTGACCTTGCAAAAACCAATTCTGATACTATGCTGACTTTTAATGTCTATCTGATCCCCTCAGGAGGCAGAATACCATATTCTGCTGTCTGCTATGTTAACTGACATTCTTGACTCGATCACTACAGATCATATTTCCCATTGTTGCAAAGAATAATGTTACAAAAAATAATTTTACATATATTTGTTTACATTTTTAGTATATGTAAAATTTGTCATTTACATACATGTATCAGTTACTTTTACCCCATCATGGTTGAAATAGGTTGGATTTCTCCAGTGTTTCCCATCATGAACAGAATTAAACTATGTTTATATCAGAATATGAAATTATTGAAATATACAAATGCCCAATCAAATAAGTTTTGAGCACTTAAAAAATGAGTAATAGGACTGAAGACTTGAATTCTTCATTTTATTTTACTTACATTAACTTAAATTTATTCTTAAACATCCTTATGTGGTTACTGGCTACACTATTGAACCATTCAATCTTAGGCTGATTTTTTTCAGGACTTTTACCCCTTTTCTATCTCTAGGATTATGCCTGGTTCACATAGTAAAATTGTTCCATTAGTAACTGTTATTGAATTAGTGAGTGACTTGAGTGACTTAGAACTGTGTACTGTGAGATTAGCTTTTAACTTCCAAAAAGAACTGAAATAATAAGCACATGGAAACTAGGACAGAGAATTAAGCTCTGAACAGTATGTTCAATAAGTAATAACTGCATGTATGTCTTGGAGCAGCTTCTTGTAAAATTTCTTGTGAATATGTCCTTTTCACTCTGGAATGAAAACTGGGACGTCTGAACAGTAAATGAATGGCAAACTAAACTATAGCTCTTCAACTTTGAAAGAATGTGAGTTTAGGGGCTGCTGATCCAAGAAAACAAAGCCAAATTATTTGGTTCACTAAGTCAGCATCTCAAGACTCACCCAGGAAAACTGTTCAAAGGAGAAGAAACATGTAGAAGCAGGTGCTATATTTTTCAGAGAGGTGACAACAGATAATATCTCATTTGGATGACTGCTGGTCCTTTCAAGAAAATTGTATGGTAGTTCAACCCCCACTCAAGAGCATTTTTCACCATGCTGACACTACCATCAATTCTTTCTTTATCATCTGTCTCTGTCTTTCATATGAAAAAAAATTGTAGAAAAGCAGATTTGTTATCACCTTAAGTTTTCATTTTTTTCTCTCTACAAAAAAATTGAGTTCTATATTAATTTTCCAGAATTGATATTTCTTCATAAAAATCTTAACAAGGAGAAGTAAAAGAACTTAGAGAAAGTTAACAATTCTACATGAATGCAATGTCTAGCTATTATGATTATTTCAAACTTCAATTCTCTTTTAACAAATGGGTGATATTGTGGACCCTGATGTAATGTTTCATACCTGACCCATGATCATTAACATTAAACAACAGGCCTTATTGTTCAGGAAAATCTCCTAAAAGTTTAAAGAAAATGTTTCTTAAACCAAGTCGACAGGATCCTTGATTGAAGCTTAATCTGCACTAAATTGAACATATTCTAGATTAAATCATGTTTCTGACAAGGATAAGTTCTTTGCAAAATAGATCACTGACATTTAAAAGATCCTGTTGCATTCAAATTAATTTACTGCAGAAGCGCCAACTCCATCCCTGAGGTAGAATTTGGCATGTTTATGACTCTGGAAAAATCTGTGTGAATTGAAACAATTCTCTACATTGTTTCAAGCCTTAGTTTGCACTTGATTAAACTATGAGTGAGTGTCTCTGTACTAGTTTGCTAAGGCTGCCATAACATATACTGCAGACTGGGTAGCATAAATAACAGTAACATTTTCTCAGTTATGGAGGTTAGTAGTCCAAGAATAGTATAATGGCAGGTTTGGCTTCTGGTAGGCCCTCTATCTTTGGCGTGCAGATGACTACCTTCTTACTGTGTCCTGATAGGAACTTTCTTCTCTATGTGCACATCTCTATTACTTCCTTGTGTGTTTAAAATCATTCTTCTTATAGGGACACTGATGAGGCTTAATTAGGAATACTCATAGAGCCTAATTTTAAATTAATCACCACTTTAAAGAGCCAGTCTCTAAATACAGTTATACTCTGAATAGTCAGAGGCACTAGGGTTACAGTTTCTATGTATAAATTGTCATTAATCAGATTTCAGTCATTAGCAATAGCTGTTATTCTTACCCAGAGTTTTATGAAGCTAGATTATGATTAGTTTGGGCCAGGATATCTAGTAACCACTGATATACAACATAGGTGGTTCTCTAACCATGTGTCCATAAGGTATATTATTTTATTATCATTGGTGATCCTCCCTACACTTACATGATTTCCTGAATTTAGCCTCTTAATTGTTGTAAAAGATGGATTCTAGCTATGCAAATTATTAATTCTCATCCAGAAAGCTCCTGCAGCACAGTAACTGACATTTATAGAATACTAACTATATTACAGGTACTCTGATAAGAATCAGAGATATTTGTTCTTCACAAGAACTGATGAGGTAGATGCTGCTATTATCTTTAGATAGGTGTGAGAAAGAAAGTCTTACTTTAACAAGTAAGAGGCTAGGACTTAAACCTAGGCCTGTGGATCGAGAGTGCAAATGACATTATATGGACTTGAAATTCTTGGTGGTTTCATAGTTTTGTCATCTTTTTTTTATCTAGATATCTTTTAACTTTATTTATGGCATATCATAGTAACAGTGCTTACTTTTTAGAGTTGCTGTGAAAGTAAATCAGAACAGAAGAGACTTGGAAAAGTGTGAAACATTATAGATTCTAATCATTATTACTGTTTTATAATTGTTTCCCAATATTTTTGGCTTTACAGGTGAGCCAGCAGGTGTTGAAAGTTTTAATGAAGACTTTGAGATCTATTTCGTATCATCAGTGTCAGATGAGTCATTAATTCAGTATTTAAGTGCCTCACCCATGTTATTAAAAGAGCTAAGACTATGGTAGGAGATTCAAATAAAGACTTATAATTACACACTGGGATTATTACTACAATAAAGCTCTTTATAAAATACATATTAAAGTAGAATTCATTTTATGTTAGGGAATGGGACATCGGAACTGGAACATCATGGAAGATATCAGGAAAGACATCAAGGAGAACCTGGTATTTATAGTATGAGATAAGTATATAGCAAAGTAGAAAAGAGTGAATGAATTTGTCACATTGGAACCACTACTTCCAAAATTACAGGCAAAGCCACTTGTGAAAGTTTGAGCTTCAAAAGCCAGAATAGGATCAGGGCTGCTGGGAGACCTGGGAGTATGAATATCGTACTACCTACAAGAAATATTGCATTATAGGAATAGGCAAATCTCAGGGGGCCTGCTCACTATTCTTTGTTCTAAAAGATACTTCAATATCAATATTCAGAAAACTCTCAAGACTCAGAATAGATCCAAAAGCATGAATCAAGATTCTATTGAAATAAGTAAATAAACAGTTAAGAAGTCTAGGATTAAATCAATTACAATTGAAAATGGAGAAAAATGAATGGATTTAGAGACATTCAGAAGTAAAATTCATGGAAACTGATGATTGATTGGATAAGGAAAAGGAAAAAGAAGTTATTAAACTGAAACATACAAAAATTGTTTTTATATGACTAAAATGGTAAAATGTTGCCAGTAAGGTTTACCTTAATAATATAGTGATTAGCTTTTAGATTAAGTGAATAGATGATCTATTAACTGAACAAATACACAGATGAAAAGAGTAAAATTTGAGGAGTGATAAAAAGGGCATGCATATTAACCCAGTAGAACCTTAAGTTCCTAAAAATCTCAAAGCGTACAAATAGGCACCAAGGATAGAGATACATCAGCAACACTAACTGTAGTGGACACCAGAGGAGTTCGTGAATTCACTCTGCTAAAATATGATGAAAATAAAAAGACCTAAGAATAAAATCATACGTTTGTGTACAACTGTGGAGAAGAAATGTGTACGACATAAATGTAACAAAAGACTGATTGTTGGTATATACAGTAGTCATGGATAATACCTTGCAATCCAAAAGCTAAGACATTTAGATTAGTTGGAATGGTTAAAGGCTGAGAAGACAAATTTAGACATGGGAGCAAGTTATCTCCACTGAACTTTTATAAAGCAGAAGCCATTTGCTATGGGAGGAGGAGTAGATAAAGACCTAGAAATAAACATAGTTGAAAGCAAAGTGAGACAAAATCAAACAAAAACCTATCTGTAGGTGTCCAAAAGAGAAGACAGGATGAATTAGGATAGTGTCATAGAGAGAGATAATATGTAAAAAGGTTTACTTTTTTTCTTGTGTTATTTGTGTGTCTGTGTGTGTGTGTGTGTGTTAGATGGGGAAGAATAATATTTTCTTAATGGGCAACAGAAAGATTTAGTGATGAGAGAATGAATAAAGATTTGAAAGCAGAGGGCACACAGATCTATTCACAATGTCATCACTATTTTTAATACGTCCCATACATGCCCTTTCTCTACAAAAGGATGGGATGGACCACAAAAGGTATGATCACAGCAAGTCTGGTTTGAAGATATCAGGAACACCTTATAGCTGTTACCCAAAATAAGTGCATAACAAAATACAATGTATAACAGAAAAATATTACTGCATGATGACTATACATTAAATATTCCTTGTGATGTGTACTTAAGTAGATCAAGAGATTATATCTAACAAGCTTCAACTTTATCACTTATTGAGAGAATTACATTTTTAAAATTTTATTATTTCTTTCCTATAACTTTTACATTTCTAAATGAGATTTGAGGTGGTTTTTTTTCTTCCTGTTCTCCTTACTATTTTAAATCTACTGAAATGTGACTGAGGTGAGATAAAATCTGTTAAGGAAAAATAAGTAAAAGAATATACTTTTGAACTCATATTTGAATATGATTTTTCACAACCAGGCTACCAAAAAGGTTCATAGAATATTTATCTTTAAAATTATTAAATCAAATACTGACTGAAAGTTGACGGTTCCTAAATATTATACAGTGTAATCTAAAATGAATATAAATTGCATGAATTTTCAAGTTTTCATCCATGTAAGATGACCTTCAGAAATTACTTTTGCACCAATAAAATTAAACATTCAAGGATGATGCATGTGCAGTGCCTTCAAGTTAAGACTGTTTACATGGCACGCACTGTAAGAGATAAACTGAAAGATCTGCCAAGGTACTGCTACGCCCAAAATCATATCTATGAGTTTTTCCACTTCACCTGAGCAAAAAGCAATGAAGTATCTATGGTAAAGGCATTTTTAAGTGCTACAACTCATAATTTCAGTGCCCTGAGGTAGAGAAGAAAGTAATAATAGCAGTAGTCTAAATGTTTGGGTCACAAGGGAGCCTGGTAGTAAATCACTTGAAGCCTGCTGAGGCCTATTTAAATGATGTTTCTAAGTCCTCTGATCATTCTTGGTTTGATTCCAATCTTTGGAACCCAGAAGGAGGTGTAAGTGACCTTGGGAGGCCTTAACAATTCGAAAAAATCCAATAATGTAAACCTTTAGGATTTAGGTCTAAATGATTGGTGATTTTTTAAATCTTAAACACTTGTCAACGTTTGTTTTTAGTATATAACTTGAATTTTCTCTCTCTCTCTCCATTTACTTTCTCAGAGAAGAGGTACTCATTTTGTTTATCAAGATGAACGCCTGCCCCTAGCACCCCAAATACATTATCTATTGTGTTTTGTAGGCCCTTGAAATATGCATGAAGTTTTTCTTATATCTTCAGTTTCTCTCTTGGAAATACAAATTCTTAGAAGAATGTCAAAAAATCTGTGGATTAAAATCTTTAATCCCCTACATATGTCTCTTTATTTTCCTTTGCTGCAAACATTCTGGTAATAACCCTAAATTTTGTGGCTGTCCAGGAAAATGGAAAATTACTCAGGGTTTAAATCCCATGAGAAAAGGAGGATGAGCTGCACTCACAAGAGAAAAATTGACCTGCTCAACAAAAGAAGCAGGATATAGACGTCAACCAAAAGTTAATGTAAGATTCTAGCTAAACTGTTTCCAACAGGATGTCTTTGTGTGGTTCTCTATTTAAAAGCTTTGTAATTTTCCAGTTCAGGACCACTCAGTGAGACTCTAAAACAGGTCCACGCAGACTGTCACTGAGCTCAGCTAATCAAATTCCAAATTTATCAGTTTGGCTGCTTGGATTCCTATATCCAAGCATGATCAGAGAGCTTTACAGGTTTTGAGTTTTTTGCTTATGATCATTAATCATTTTGGAGTGCTGACGTTAATTGTGGTATGTCCACTTGACTGCAGTAAGGAATGCCTAGCAGATGGGTAAATATACTGTATCTCATAGTTCCAATATTCTTAATTCATTCCAGTATCAACATCTAGTCCAAAATGTCATCTAAATATTATCTAAATCACATATGAATGGTATGTGAAGTAAAATTCACTCCAACCCAAAGTGAAACTTCTGTCAATTGCAATTGTGGAATAAGCATATACTGACCTTAATTTCAGTGTTACCTAGAGAAACAGAAGAAGGGAGAGAGAGACAGAGACAGAGATATATTATTATACTGAAATTGCAGTTATGGAGGCTGTTCATATGTAATTATGTGCTCATGCAATTATGGAAATTGCACAATCTCAAGATCTATAGTCATCAACACAAAGACCAAAGTGAAGGAACATGTAGTTATATTTTAAATCCAAAGCCTGAGAACCATGAGATCTAATGATACAGGTTCTATTTTGAAATCTGGTAGGTGAGAGACTGAAAAGGAGCCAATGTTTCCATTAAAATCTGACAGCCAGTGTCCTTGCTCAAAGAATTCAGGCAAGAGGGATTTCCTCCTACTTGTGGAAGAGTCAGGCTTTCCGACCTTCAACTGATTATACAAAGGACCACACGTTAGAGAGGTAATCTGCTTTATACCTAAAATCATCTTCATTAACACAATCAATAATATCTGATCAAATAATCTGGGCATGCTGTAGATCTGTCACAATGAAACACAAAATTAACCATCACAGCCACATGATTAGCTATTTAGACTTTGCATTAGACTGATTAGGAATTTATGGTAGCTTCATTTTCACTTGTTCATCCTTTGATTGTATACAATGGACACTTGCTTACTTAAATATGGTCTTCAGATCACCACTGCTTTGCTATTCATGTGGACTAACTACTGTTAATCAGTACTTCCTGGATTTCCATAAGGCTTTCCATCCTGGAGATCAGTTTGTCTTTTTTGAATACGTATGTTTTAGCTTCCAAAATAATACTTAATTTTGGACCTTCACTTATATGTAGGAATATGATTTTTATGAATCTAACTAAAGTTTACAGTTCTGGAAACCATGCCCTTATGTGCTTGATTCCTACTTTTTTATATGTTCTCTTCTGCTCAAATTCATTTCATGATTTCACACTCTTTATTAGTCATTTCTACCCAAATGTCAAAACTTGGCTTAAATTTCTTTGAATGATTATCAATTTTCATTCTCATTTTCTATTGCCCATTTCCTGGTATACTTATTTCAAAATAAAGGATATTTATCAAACCTTGAAGTACTAATGCTAAAAATTTTATAGATAATTGTCTGTCTTGTGGATTCTGTTTTTGGAAATGGTTTTGGTTTCTTTAATCCAAGAGATTCAAATGGACTTGCTCAACTTCTGTGTCAGCTATTGATGTCTGACCAAAAGTGAGCCATTGAGAATCATAAGCCTGCTTTTTTTGTCTGAAGCATGTGGAAAAGATGTTCCACTTGGGGGGAGATTTTCCAGCCTGTAGGATAATGTAATTTTAGAGCTGACAGGAAACATCTTCTGTTTCACATATATAGAACCTGCCTGAATATGAAATCAGTAAGTTGAAAGTAGATCTGAGAAATATTGAGAGACAGACTACCATGATTCAAATATATGAACCGATAAATTTTCATTTTCATTTAAGCAGGTTTGAGTTGGCTTCCTGTCACCTGTGATCTACAAAGTGCTGACTGATGCCCCTGCCTCATGTATTGGACTTTTGTTATCTTATCCAATTTTTGCTGATTCTCCCCCTATAATATCTTCTCCTGAGTATTATCACTACTACCACCTAACTCAAAACCTTATCATGTGCCATCCAGAGTAAATCAATAGCCATTCACTTACTGTAAAACAGTTACAGTTTCTTTTTATTTTGTCACACTCTTGTATTTGTCATTCATGGCATTCAGTCTGTTGATATTTATTTGTGAAGACTTTTAGTCACTCCAGTATTTTGTATAGCAGAATCAGGTACTTAACAGAAGGCTCTAGAACAAGACTACTGAGTTTAAATTTTGAGTATACCACTTTTTTTTAGCTATCTAAATTGGTCACATTTCTTGACCTCCCTATATAAGTTTCTCCATTTGTAAAATGAAGAAAATAACACCAGTCACCCATAATGTTGTTATAAGGATTAAAGTAATCAATACTATTAAAGCATGGTAAGCATATATAACACACAATAAGTTCGGGTTAATGAAAATGAAATGCATGAATTCTGGAATTTTATTTTCTCTTATTTTTTATAATCCTATACCTAACATGTTTTGATGAATGGAAGATTCTTCAGAAGTTTGCTGAATGAATGACTGAATGAATTAAGGAAGCCTTAACTTCTCTCTTCTCCCCAAACAATCAAACATCCTTTCTCTCCTTGGGGTTCCCATTCATGTTTCTGATTCTATACCTTTTATTATACTATATCTTTGTCCAGAAATTTATTCTTGTCTGCTATAAATATAGAACACTGAATTCATTTCAATGTTTTGTTCAAAGGTTGCCTTGTTGAGGTAATTGTCTTAGATTCCAAAATTAATTGTAATGCTCCCTATGACCTCCCTTCAAAAAAAAAAAAAAACCTCACTCTGAGTTATGGCATATATATTTCCCTTCTTTACATTTGACATACTTGTGTATTTGTATTATCTTTTTCCTAAAGGCTAATTATTATAAGAGGCAGAAGAAAGATTATCCTTGCAATATCCTGAAGCACCTAATAATGGATCTTACAAGTAGACATTCAGTACTTAGTTTTTAGTTACTATATATGAGTCTCATGCATATATAATAAGATTTCTTGCTAGTAAGACTGAAGAGAAATATGTGATACTAAAGCTCTAATTTGACCATAATAATGTTACAATATTAATGAATCAAATAAGCCAAAGACAGTAGATTTAACTGAACCATATCAGATGCCTCTCAGACCAGCAATGCAAACTTGACTTTTTCTATTCACAACCTGAACCTGCTATAGATACAAATGACCTTTGATCCGTATCCTCTGACAAGGTTTGCAGTTCAATGTAATTTGTTATTATTTACTTATTTTGGCATCTAATTGAATTGAATCTTTTTTTCATTTTTAAATTTTTTGTATTTTTTGCATTATCTCACATTATTGACTGCCATCAGCTTTATAAGCTGCAATTGCTGTCAAACATTTTTGTTTTATCATGGTAGGTGTCACTCAAAGATATGAAGGGATGAGTAAAGTTCAAATACTTTAACAAGTTGAGGCATAAATAGAATACATAATGCAAATGTAAAATTTAGGACGAACTATTAGTTTGTAAACTGGATGACAAAATTTAGGTTATTGAATGAATAAATTACTACTGTTTTCTGAGAAAATATGGTCGGTTAAACATGTTTGACATATTATTTCTCTGAGACACAATTACAATGAAAAAAATAAAAACTCTTAGATGCAGAGAAAAACAGACATCAATTAAACAAAATGGGGAAATGAGTGGCAAATGATTTAGCAGAGAGAAACAAAAATGAGGGTGGGCACAAACAGAGCATCAACTCATGGAGTGAAACTCACAGCGACTCAGGACTTGCAGGCTGCAGACAGCACAGAAAGAAAGTGGGCTACCACTTTGGAAAACAGGAAAATGCTAATAGTCTATATGTGGAAAGCCAATGTTCCTCCTCCTCTTGATTCCCCCTTCTTGCAGCAACTCCCAGCTTTCTGGAAGAAGGCTAGATGAGATGCTTCTTCCCTGAATGAATGGCACACAGGATAATGGCTTGATTGTTATAGACCTAGACAGGTAAGGCTCTAAGTTTGAACTGATAACAAAAAGTACAAGAACTGCAACATGATAAAGAAAGAACAATGGAAACACAAAGAGAAAATTGCTATTGTAGAAAATAGAAATAATGTACAGGCAAGAAGAAAACATCAAAATGGCTAATCGATATCTTCAGAGGTCAAATACTATTGTGTCTAAATAGAAGATAAAAGGGCATGCTCTCAAAATATCATACGAAAACTATGTGGAAAAATAAAAGAAGTTCTTCAGGAAAGAAATTATATCTCAGAAAAAAATTTAAAGACATAGAGATGGAAATACAAAAAAAATTAGTATGAAAGACAACCTGGGTCTTTGGCAGTTAACTATTAAGAATTTGCGACACAAAGAAGAAATTCAAAATAAAGGAGGAAAAGATCAAAGAAAAATCATAAGAAAATTCACCAGAAATAAACGACATATCCATTATCTAATTCAATCTGTGCATACTCAATAAGGCACATTTAACTTCAAGAAACTAGGGCTAGACATGCTATACTTCCCCAAAGAAAAACAAGTTTACTTTTTATAGAAAATGCACCAAGAATCACACTGTATTCTAAATAACAACATAACAATCAAGAGATAATGAAGAAATGTCTTCAGAACTTTTGATAGAATTTATTTTCAAACTACATTATACCAAATACAACACATAACTGCAGGTAGGTTAAAATTTAAAATGTTTAGGCACTAGAGAAATCAATAAATTTGTCACATATTATCATTTCTTTGGAAACTATACTTAGATGTGCTCCAACAAAATAGAAATGAATTAGAATTATGTGACTGTTTCTGCAGAAGATTCAAAACAACAAAAACATCAATCCCAGGGTGACAATGATGTGGCACAATTAGTATGCACTTGTTTCAAAGAAGACTGCGGAGAGAAAATATTGCAAATCTTGACAAAATACAGCCACTGAGAGAGTCAGTTATAACCTAGCGTGATACTTCAAATGGTTTCTGCTCTGGAAAAGGAAACAAAGAAAGAAAAATTTATTCTGCTTTAATGGTCTCCAAATTATAAGGAAAGAATCCACACGTAGGTATACGAAGGCCTACAGCATCTTATACTAGACCCAGTGGATGAACGGTGCCTGGTGCTTAAAGTAGGATACGAAGTACTGACTGAAAATTGCTTTCTGGGTAATGTTAAGTGGGTTTAATCCCTCGGCTCTGTTTTCATTAGTCAACTTGGAACATCCTTAATGAAAAAGTGGGGCTTCTCGGCGCTGGAGTGTGCTGAATCTGAGCTGTACTCTTGGCAATGCTAGATGTGAAGAGGCTGACCGTCCCTCCATCTCTGACTTCTTCGTGATCACAGAATTAACTTGGAATTCAGTAACAGTCTCACTGGGAATCAGAGCCACAACACAGAATTTATAACTTTCTTGATCTCGTTAGCTACAGGTTTATTTTAACAGTTTAAAATGTATTAATTCCCATGAATGAACAGCACAGTCACTCTGCCATTCTATTTGCTAGAGATCATCTGAAATATGCCCACAGGCCTATAGTACTACGGATGTTTATCATTCTATTACAAATAATAGAAGCAATTAAAGTACTTTAAATGCTCCAACATATGTATACATTGCAAATTATACAAATTTTAAAAATAGGAAACAGTTAATATATAAGTGAAAAATCAGTGCATTAAGCAATATATGGCATTTTAAAATTTATAAAAATACACATATAGACATACATATTTAAATAACACACTGGCGAGATAGTTTTTAAAGTGTGTTAAATGTAAATCATTTATACTTTTGTGTTTCTCTTTATATTCATCTATAAGAAGAATATATAAATTACGTTTCACTTGAGAATTTTATTTTTTTTTTTTGTACCAGGGATTGAACTCACGACCTCACGCTTGCCATGCAGGCGCTTAAGCCACTGAGCTAAATCCCCAGCCCCATACTTGAGAATATTTTAATCACTTTACTTCACATAAACAATAAGAGCCAGAGACAGCAGCCACTGTACTCTCTCTCTCATAGTGGTTCACACTTGCCCTGTAGGGTGTACTGCTTTTCCTACTTTAACTGGCCTGCACACACTCTGCAGAGCACGTTTCTCTTTCTAACTTTAATAAACATAAAACCTTGCTACCTTTAAAATAAAGAGAGAAAAAGGAAAGAATGATACCAAGACATTCATACGAGTCCTACTTATTTCTAAAATTTATGTCTGAGTTTCCTAATTCCTAGGAAAACAAAATAGATTATACAGCTTTCACTGTGTGTGTGTGTGTGTGTGTGTGTGTCTGTGTACATGTATGTGTGAGTGTAAGACTTGCCAACAATTGTTCATGGGATGCTTAATAAAGAGATACAAAGTTACATAAAATATTTGTAGCCATAGATTGAAAACAATTCCATTTGTTATACTGGTGACTATTACCCATACTGATCCTTAGAAAAAAATACAGATACAATATTTGGTAAGGGAAATGCTAAGACAAAAGTTAAGTGTCTTATGCTATCTTAGTTAAACCATGAAGCTTTCACAGGCAAAATACTATTTTTTTTTTCAAAACTGGTATGGAGGACAATAATTGTGTTGCTTTCTGGTGAACTAATGTAATGCAGAAATTGAGGCAGGAGGATCCTCAGCAGTGGTAAATATATCACACAATTGAATGTTTTGTCTATAATGTATTCCTCGGAAGACACATTTTCATAGCATTAGATGATCCTTACTTTATTACGGTTATGACAATTTGCTCATTTTAAGAGAAGCTTAGTGTGTTTGCTAGAAAGGAAAAATCTTTAAGATGGAAATATATTTACTGTTTTATAATAGGAAAATAAATATGTATACTACGAATTTCAGAAAGTTAAGTGGAAATAGGAATTAAATACTCTAGGCCTATGATCCAACCACTATTATCCAAGTGCGTGCATTAATTAGTTATTAATATTTATATTTGTATGCAATATAAATATATAAAATTTATACATAAACATTCAATAGTAACTTGTACACACAGAGGTGATAAGACAATGTTACAAAACATAATCTGTCATGTTAAAAATATATCATGAACTCATTTTCCATATAAGTAAAGGTATGTCTATAATATGTTTAAAGGTAAGAAGAGCCAGAACATATTTATGATTTCAGAAAGATCCATATCATCTAGATACCAATCATGCCAATGAAAAAATGGTGTTCAATTGATAGCTTACTTATCATCTAGAATTATTTTTAAAATATTATTTTGCTGTGGTGGAATAATATTTTATTCAGGTACATATATATGTATGTATATGTCTACACAGATGTTTAAATGAAAATATGTAATTAACATCTGTGTTTGATACATATTAATTTATGTGCTTTTGCAATTCAAATTTATGTTTTAATTTATGTGAACATTATTTCAGTGTTTGGAATTATTATGGACAAATAAATAAACATGCTTCTCTCAGAGTACTTTTTTATCTGCCAGCGGCAGTACATTGGCATAATCATCAGATACTCACAACCATCGTCTATGTGGCTTTCATCTCTCCCTTTGGAGGACATTTACCATCTTACCTGATTAGCATTTCATATTTCACATGTCTTAATGCTTTTCTTTTCTTTCTAAGACACTTTAAGGACAATGATCAAAAGCAGGATAGCAGATGAAAACTATCTCTCAAAGCCCTAAATTCAACTTCAAGGATTTTATTTTAGCACTTTTCAGAACTGCCTGATTGACTGCTCCTTACACTACACAATGAGCTCAATTGAGGACAATCACGCTGAACTAAGAGGAGTTGTGGAAGGAAAAATTTTTGATAAAGAGTTTAACTGTAAAGAGATAAATAGCATTATTCCACATTTAAAAGGCAGCTTTTTTTTGTTTCTTAACTCAAGGAAATTTACCCAAGAAATTCTTTTGAACAACACTTATTATACTTCCTGCCTTAAACAAATTATGTAAATGTGATACTTCATATACTTTTGTAACTACTACGTAAATTTGTTTAGAGGTCCGAATAAGACTTTGTGCATGCTTGTAATCCCAGCACTTGAGAGGCTGAGGCAAGAGGATTCTTGAGAGTTTGAGGACAGCCTAGGCTACAAAGTGAACTTAAAGCCAGCCTGAAATGCACTGTGAGATCCTGTCTCAAAAACACAAACAAACAAACAAACAAATAAACAAACATAGTATGACCTTTCTAACATTCTAGGTGGAGGATAACATTGCTTATGCTAGAAAACATCAAAGATACAATTTCTGATGCATTTGATAAAAGAACTATTTTATATACTTTGCTTTTGTTTTGGGGGGAAAGGTATTGGGGGTTAAAACAGGGATGTTCTTGCTATATATGCACTCTACCACTGAGGTAGACCTCAAGTCCCATTTTCAAACTACTCTGATCATAATTTTGGTAATTGGAAATATTCTACCTTTTTCGAGTTTATGTCACCTCCGAAAATGCTAACATATGAATACTGTAATAAATTTTGGTGCAGGTCCATAGTTGGACAGCAGGTTCCCTCTGGCCTCGGGCAACTCTCACGTGCGCCACGGCAGGGTAGACTGGCCCACTGGACAAGATAGCTTGTTCTGTTAGAGTCTCTGTCTCACAGTAAATTGACAATGCCTTGTCCATTGCAAATTAGTGTAATGGCAATGTTGAAAAATCATTCAATGAAATATAAATAAAGCTATAAAGTAACTAGAAGTACATGTGAAAAATAAATTTTAAACATTGAGTCATAAAAATTGATGAATCCTAGATCTAGACTCTTTATAAGCACAAATATTTTTAAAATTATTTAAATTTAAAACACTTGAAGGAAATTACCACATAAAAGAGATAAAATTTCAATCAACTCAATCATGTTAAGTATATAAGACAATTCCCCAAACAGAAAACTGAAAAGTGCAGCTAGTCAGAGAATAATACAAAGAAGATATAATAAAAAAGTTCAAATACATAATCAAAGAAAGGCTCATAGAAAATAAGATACTTCCTGCCATCGATTGATAAAGTATGATTCTCTTCATTTTAATAAAATTTTTTTTGAAACATATACTTACATATTCTATTTGTAAAATTATAGACTGTGTTTTTCATAGGACAACATATTTTAAAACATTTAAATAGTTGCCTAACCTAGGGCTATCTGTTCACTTACTGGCATTTTACTTAGTATTGGGGGACAGAAATTTACATATGAGAATGTTTATGAAGATGAAAATTTGAAACAATTAAAATATACATAAATAGAATTTGGTTAAATAATACATAGGATGAAAACAGTCCATTGATTAAAATGATTATAGTTATAATTATAAATAATAAAATATTTAAAGCATTAACACTAAACACTTTGCTCATTAATTAAATGATTATATATAGGCATAATTGTTAGTATTAAAGTACTTTAAGCTACAATCCTATTTGTAACATAAAGTGTAGACAGATATAAACATGAAGTAATATAGATATTTTAATCAATAAGCTGGAGATTCATATAGAAATATTGTAATAGTTTGAGTGGTAGAGGTTTCTTCATTTATATTAGTTTGTTTACCATATTCAAATATACTTCATGTAGAGTAAAAGTAACAAATAATAGCTTTTGCTTTCTTCTTAAGTATTATAGTATGATAAATTAATAATTTTTTCTAAAAATAATGTTTCTACATATATCCATGATTTTAAAACATTTCTTGAGGACGTATGGCTCATTCATGACCTAATGAAACAGATCAAAAGTCAAATTTTGATTAGCTCATGCCTGTAATCAATGATGATTATTTCTGACATGTTCTCAGACAGAAGGGGCAACTTCTGAGTCTGCAATATCACAGTCATAATTGAAATTCATAATGATCAAATTCAATATTTATTTAGCGTCTATTACATATGAGGTATTGTGCTTTCTTTTGTGGAGCTAAACGAAAAAAGTCATTGTCCATACCCCTGGGGTTTTTATAGATTAGTAGAACAAAAACAAAATGCATCACAAAGCAGATTGTGATAAAGGCCATGAAAGAGCACCCAATAAAATGAGTTAAGAAAAGGGTGAGAGAGTTTTCTAGAATGACATGCGATAATGGCAAAAATTAAATTATTTTCAGTAAATTGTATTTACTAAGGCAAGGTATAATGCTTAGATATTTTATGAGTCCTGCAACAAAATGGGTATATTTAAAATATTTTCTTTTTATCTTACATTATTCAGAAAACTAAAGTACCAGAACACCTAATTCATGCAACTTCTAGCTAATTAAAGCTTTACTTCTAAGGACATGGGGAAATATTTTCTCCATCATTAAGCTTAGTTTTATTCTTAATTTCATCTCATTATCTACAGTAATATGAGTTAATGGTGTCCTTTATAATTATTTTTGTTCATTTAGATAAATTAAAAGTGCTTTCCAATACTTTGTCATATCTTTTTATATAAAATATAAAACTGTAAGTGCTATGTAACTGGATTGTCAATTTTTCACAATATTACTTTGCCTAAATGTATTGTCCAACTTAGGAGAGAAAATTTCATCTCTCAATTTTTTGTAAGTTCACATAACGAAATGAGAATAATATGACTGTGGAATGACTCCATTTAATTTTCAATTAAAATTTTCATTTTGAGTATGTGTGTGTGTGTGTGTGTGTGTGTGTGTGTGTATTTCTGAGAGAGAAAACTCTAAGCATGTAAATTTTCTTTTTGAAAATAAATAAATTCCTGATGTGGTAATGAATATAACAGCTAAAAGATTAGCAGGAAAAACAAAACAAAAAACAAAACTGAAAAATAGTGCTGCAACTTCCTTTTTCAGTAAGAAATGTTAAAATTCTTTTTAAAAGAATAGAATTTTCAGAAATCACCAACTCTTCATTGGCTGAAATATTTCTTATGACTATTATATCAGAAAACGTCAAGTACTCAGTTAATTTCTTTTATGATCTGGGATGCAAAGTAATAATTTCAGAACATTAAGAGAAATATATGGAAATTTCTGTTATTCCCTAAGACATACTTCAAGTTCCAGTTATCCTCATTATGTAAGAGAGATAATATTGTTCTATCTCTAATTTAAAGACTCTTCTGCATTGTGAAGGTGATAGGACCAAAAAGTCTTATGTAATACTTTTGATTTTATTTTTTTCAAATAATTCTCTTGCATCACTACATGAATGTTATAGATTCTTTGTCATTTTTAAGGGACCATAGATAGAACTGCTTCCTTTAAGCTTATAACAGATGAATGTTAGTAGCATGTATAATCTCTATGAACTCAGACAGAAATCACTAGCAGAAGACAATTTCTATAGATACAATTCTCGTTGGAGAGGAACATACTTTACTGAATGTAATATGAAGAGAAAAAGGCTACACTTAAATATAGTTTCTGTTTCAGAACTTTCATATAAATACTAATGAACTTTTATAACTTTTTACTTATTATTTCTGTTCTTGTGTAAATTTGATGATACCTTTAAGAAAAATTCTTCACTTGCAAGGAAGAGCCAGGAAACTATAGCCATCAAGTCTGTGAAGGCTAAATTTAGTGGTCAGCCAGATTGTCTGAGGAACATTTCTGTGTATGCCTATGTAGGTTGTAGAATTGTGAACTTATGGTCTGTATCTGGTCTCTGGTCCTTTCCTCAAAAGCATCCCTTGTGGTCCATTTGCTGGCCACCAGGAAGCAGGCAGCTTCGCTGTACCATACCTTCAGCTGTGATGTCTCTTCCACGGAGGCTGCTGACATGGAACAAACTCTGAAACCTGTGTTAAACTAAACTTTTCCCCTTCGATATGTGGACATTGGGGATTTGCAGCAGCAACTTGAAACCTGACTTATACAAAGCTAAATCTAGCCTGTTATATGTTTTAATAAATAATGTTGTTTTTCTAACTCAATCATCATTAGTTTATTACTGACTATGATTGCTTTCCTGATATCATAGTAGTAGCAACAGAGACCACATTTTTCACAAATCCTAAGATATTTACAATGTGGTCCTTTACAGAAAGCTTTCTTATTCTTGTCCCATAAATAATACATCTACCTTTAAAATACATGTAGGAAACCTGTGTAAATTATTCTTTTCTTCTTAGTGTATATAAAATTAATATATATAATGATGACAATAATAAAGTTTTATATATACCTATATATGGTCAATACAAAACACTAAATCCCTATGCTAAAATTTATACAATTTATAAAATTGTACTGCATAGTATTACTAGCCAAAGTACAACTTCTTTCTATTGTTGATTAATGAAATGGTACTCCCAAAAGCAATATGGAATTATGAACTCTTTATTTCAAAAGTTTTTAAGTATTTTTTAAATATCTGAGGAAACAAATGGATGACCGGGGAGAGCCCTGTTTGTGGATTATTTTACAGAAGTGGGTCATCCATAGGAAAAACACTTGGATAGGATAATTGCATGCCTTATGTATTTCTCCACACACAGACCATTTGTGGAGCAAGACACACATACTGGTAAGAGGGATCAGTTTCTCAAATGATTCAACAATGTGACATGAATTACATTAGTCACCAGAGAGCATGGAACAATATCGTTCACAAAGAAGTGCAGGAAAGCCAAAAAATAATGAATAAAAATTATTCTCTTCATAGTTTCTACTGTAATCTACTTGGTGAATATTAGCCTTTTCTTCCATTTTGAAGAAAAGACTAATTTGATCTTTGAGGGAGAAAGTTTCATTACCCATATATAATGTTCTCATTCCATTTAAAAAGAATATATGAAATTATCATAAAAGATCTTTTTTTCCCTTGTCTGGAATTTGTATTTGTATTAATTAAAAACCTATTTCTTCTAGTTTGGAGTAAAGTTTACCATTTATTTGCTGGTATATATAGTAAGTGCTCAATAAATGTTCACTGATCATAATAATAAATTTATTTCTTTTAAAAAATATTTTTAAATGTACATTTAACTTTTTCATCAGTCTAATAGCATGTAACAACTTTTTGGCTCTAGTGGAACAAAGGGCACTCTATTAAATTGAAATGCAACTTCACTGGCATGTTTAAAAGTTCTTCATTTATCTAGAAAATAATTGAGCCCATGGTGGGGATTCTACTTCCAACAGTGTTTACTCTTGCACATAGGGACAAAGAGCTGCATTAGTTTCTTTGAGCTTAAAAATATATGATAATTAATAACTGTGAGATCCTAGGCCTCATGGCCTTCAATTTTCCTCATTAAATGGACACAGTGGATAGATCATTATGTTCCTTCCAATTGCAATGGAGTCATGTGGAAATTTTATTTTATTTATTTTATTTTATATTTTATTTTATTTTACTTTATTTTAGCAAGGTCGCACAATGTACTTCAAGGTGATCCCATACTTACCATGTAGGCCAGGGTGGCCTCAAACTCCAGGTGACCCTATTTTCTCTAAGGGCTGGGATTAGAGGCATGTGCCATGCCCAGCAATGTGAAAGCTTTGTAAGTAAACCAAAAAGAGGAATTGAGTTCAAGTATAAAAATCATCCTCCTCACAGTAAAAAATATTTTGAGAAAATAGTCTGCTGACTATGAAGTATAGAATAAAGTTAGTAAAATTGTTTTTTTAATAAGAACTAATTTAATAGACTAATAGTGAATAGATACATAAAATGATATTTAAAAGACATTTTTGAAATTATGTATAAATGAAATACATTTAATCAATTAGTTTTCTTAGATTGCAAGCAATAGGACCTGCTTTCTGTTAATTTAAGAGAAAGGAAATTGATTGGACAGTCATTTCCCATGGAAAGTGACAAAGACTGGGGATAGGGTGTGGAAACTCAGGAGTGCCAGAAGCAGCCACTCAAGGCTGGTCTCAAGCTTGGACGAGTTACTCTGAATAATGCTGCTGGGGAATTCAGTCGTGTTCCAAAAGTTTCTGTCAGCTCTTGTGTCCCACTGTGCTTCAGGGTAACCTTGTCTCTCTCTGACTTGAAACCTTCTGAAGGCTACAAGGCAGAGCCTGGTGATAGGCCAACATAGCGAAAATTTTTCTGTCAAGCACCTTAGCTGTGCAGCCTTGATGGGAATTCTAAACACAAGGTGATCTATCACACCACTAACTGACTATGATGTGACAAAGATTATCATTAACTGACTCTCTGTTGGTGCGGAAAGGAAGTCTTCATGTTAGTCCATTACATATTTTCAATTTAGCCACAACCAGTTTTAGGGCCTGTTATAGTTATCATTTACGTCTAATAACACTTTCCATATTAAAAATTGCTTATATTTCAAAAGAATGAAAGAGCCATCTAACATAATAGTTGAATGTGTTACTTTCATAACTGAGAGTCTAAAAGTAGGCAGAAATGAATCCAGCAATTCAAAAGTAATAGTAAAGGACCTAATTTTTATCTTGTTCATTCTTCCATGTTTTGGCCTTACTTTCATACTGTCACCTCCTAACCACTCCAGAGTTCCCAACTGTGGTAGTAAAGTTCCTGCCGAAGTTCCCTCATATACTCTCAGGGAAAAGAAAGGTGTGTTTTTTCTTTTGTTTTATGGGGGCTGGGGATTTAGTTCAGCAGCAGAAGTGCCAGTTGTGAGTTCCATCCCCGGTACCAATTTAAAAAAAAAAAATGGTACTGAGAAGAATTATTGTTCGATCCCTGGTACCGATTTAAAAAAAAAATAGTACTGTTTTGTTTTGGTTTTTTTTTGGTAAACTCTCCCAAGGGCTTTGGGATGGCTCTTGGCTCCTGAAAAATATTCTACATCACATAATTTCATTGGCCCTGAATGGCGTATCTACTATGAACTGACAGACGGCTGCCCCAATGGGGTGGGGACAATCAGGGTCAGATGAAGACAAGCACAGTTCCATAAGCAACATCTTGAGTGAGGCTATAAGCTTTCAGCAAAATGTGGGTATATCTTCCTAAAAGAGGGGGAGTGAACAAAAAGAAAGAATAGCAATTGTTTACTATCTATGAATCGAGAGACTACTACTGTTTATACTAGTCTCACCCAAAATACTCTTCTTTTGTAATGAGAGCTGTATTTGGTTTTGTAAAGGAGCAGGAGACTAATTTATCCTATCTGACTTCATTACTTGGCCTCAGCCGAATTGCAAACTTACCTTACTTCTAATAATTTATAACACGCATTACATAGTAATTTCTTTTCTTAGAAAAAACTGAAAATTAACCTATTTCACATAAGACACTAGAGCAGTGAGTTTTGGTCCCTGGTGATATGATATCCACTGGATTCAGACCAGTGATCCAGCATTCAAAAGTTCTGTCCTGAGTTGTCCAACTTTTTAAATTTCATATACCAATAATTTATTTAAGGCTTTCTCTTTTAAATAGAATTAAGGAAAGCTAACTCCTGCTTGACTCGTTCATGACGGTTTTTCTCCCAATTGCTGTAAACTTCTCAAAGATGAATAATTGAAATAAAACTAAAAATAGTGTGCATGTCTGTGACTATTCTATTCCAATTAGAATGTATACTTAACTCTTTTATGTAAACAAATATAAAATGGGTGCTTGATTTGCATCATTTTGTTGTAACTATAATCCATTCTTTGAGATCATAGTCATTAAATCATTTATATAATAATATTAAAGTGTCAAAATAGTCTCTTATTGTATTTAAATTAGTTCTGTTGTCCTTTTAAGTTACTTTCATTATACTTGAATTTTTAGTCAAAGATTCTTTTAAAAATAGAATCACTTTAATAAATACATATTTTTAAATTCTTCATCAATGATATATGAGCTTTTATTTTACTTCTAAATATTTAGAAAATCCTTATTCATCAATTTCCATCAAGTACTGCCATGGAGAAATTCATCAGTTGTTTTAGTCTCATAATAATAACAGATATTATGATTACAAATTCAGTCTGGTCCTTCATTAGATATTCTTCTTATAGACAGTTGCATTGTTACATGATTAAGTGACCCAAGTCTTTCCAATCAAGCAGGGAATGTCCTGGTAGGAAGTTTAGTCTAGGTGTAAAACTGTTTTCATAAAATTTATATTCTATTGAACCTTTTTCCAATAATTTATCAGTAAAACATAATATTCAGTGAAACAAACAAATGGAGTGTCATTATGCACAATCTCAAAGGCAAATGTGTAATCTTACAGTGTGTCCAATTTTCTGACCTAAGATCTATTTGAAAATAAAATTAGCATATGTGTGATTGATGTAAAACTTTATTTCCTATTACTTTGCTGTTCTGAGAAATATTTTTATAATTCAAATTGAGTAAGAATGACTTTATTTAATGAAAGTTTTATATGTATATGGGTGAATGCACGTATGTGTACACACATATCTGTTCAAACACAAATACAAATCAAATGATAAGTGGTATGGAAACTATTTGTGTAAGATACTTAGAAATGCTTCAAACTTTGGTCAAATAGTTGAATGATGGTTGAATCTCATACTATTCTCATAGTCTAGGTCATAGCCAGACCAACATTAGCATAAATAAAAGCCTAGAATTTCAAACTAATTCATGCTTGTTCTCTAATTCACATTATACATGCCTATAGTCTGTTTAATTTCATCTGAAAGAGTAATAAAAGTATCACTAATTATGTCAAATATTCAAAGAAAATTCTTTGATGTGTAGTTAAACAAAAATTGAAATATTCAATGAGAAGCAATGTTTTTCAGACAAGTGAATGTCTCAGATAGTCATGATGTTAACTTTACACTGTTTTCCACTTCAATATTATTTTATCATGTCACTTTTCTTCTTGGCATTTTTGTTTCCAAAGTATTTGCTTTGGTTTGGCCGATTAACACTCTTACTTAATTTGGTGCCAGTCTTTCTCAAAGAGTGTAGACTTATTTTCTGGAACAACTTGACAAATGATAAAGAAAATAAATGAAATACTTACAAAACAAACATTCCTAGGATTGCAGAATTCTATACCATATTTGCAGTAGGCACATTTTCTGCTACATTCATACAACTTTTCAAGTAAACTTTTCTATTAAAATGTATCTTTAGATTGATTGTGTTTTAAAACACTGCTTACATTTATTTAAGATGGTGTTTTGCAAATCTTTTTTGAAAAGTAGTGAAATTGATTGGATTCTATAAAGGACTCTCATTTTTATGGCCTTGATGGGATACAGTGCATGTCAGAGAAGTCAGCTACCTGTAATTCATTTATCATAAAGACCCTGGTTCAGTGTGCCAGGAAAGCAAATAAATGAGGTACATAAGGTAGTTCTCAGGGTGAAAGACATTTATCAAAGCACGATGAGCAAATAGGAGAGAAGTAGGACAGGGTGAGTCAGATAAGATCAGGATCTGAAGGGCCTTTTAAGCCAAGATGAGGAAGGACTTCACCTTTCATGTAAGTGAAATGAGAAGCAGAAGGCAATGTCATCCGTCTAAAGATTTTAAGTATCACTCTGGCAAGATGCTGGCAATGAGGTGACCGGGATGAAAGCAGGGCAAGCATTAGAGATTTCTGAAATCGCCTTGGGATGTAAATGAAGGTAGAGAAGGTGATGATGTATATATTCTAATTCTGATAAACATTGATGGTAAAGCCAAAGAGATTGACGTGAGATAGAGGGAATAGTAAAGCATGACTCTACAGCTTTTGGTATAAATAAACTGATGAGAGTTAAGATATCTGAGGCAGCAAAGATACATGCTGGGACATGAATAAAAAGTTTGTGTAGACATTTGTGTTATGTCAGTCATATCACTTCTAAATCTGTTCCAGTAAAACTTTTGCTGCATTTGACAGTTTTAATTTTATGATATTTTTGACAGTAAACGAGGGCTCTCTTTCTGAGAAACCTTTTAGGAACTGTAGCCTGGGAGTTGGGTGGTGTAATTGCACATACAGTCTGAATACTGACAAAAAACAGAAGTCAGAAATATGAATACGGGCAATGAAAGCAACATCCAACTTATCACTCAAGAAGCCAATAACAGTGATGACATAGGTCTTGGCATGTGAACTTGAGTACATTTTGTGGAAGTAGAAAATGCATGGATAATGGGTCTGAGAGGAGAAGCTTCTCCAGCAAGGAAAGCACTGGGGGAGACTAAGATTCTCACAGTCTCTTCTGAGAAGGAGGGTAACATTAACATGCTTTTCCCATTTGATTGTACAATAGTTTGATATGACCTGGTCTTGTTGAGAAAAATAAAGTTCTTAGATTTTTCATTTTTAAACTTTTTTAGTCATAATCTCATTTTTTTTCCCACAAATTTCTAAGGAGGTAAGAGTTGTCTCAGTCAGTCTGCAGTGCTATAACAGAATACCACAGACCGGGTGATTTGAGCAACAGATACTTATGTTTCACAGCTTTGTAGTCTAGAAGTGTGACATTCAGGTGCCAGCACTATTTGTTTCTTGTTGAAGGTTATCACCTTGCTTCACAGTTGTATACTCATGGTATCCTCAAGCATGGAAGAGAGAGAGAGACAGAGAGACAGAGAGAGATACTTTACTCTCTGGCTTTCTTATAATCTTATGAGAGCTTCTGTTTCATGACCTAAGGATCTCCTAACATCCCCCACTCAGGACAACATCACACTGAGGACTCATCTGATTTTAGGGACTCTCAGGAAGACCATAGTAACAGTATTGTTAGCCATGTTTTACCGATGGGCAAAGTTGAGGCTAAGCAAAGGTGAATGGTTGGTCCATTATCACACAGTCAATCAGTTGGCAAGCCAGGATGACTTTTCCTAGATATATACGCTCAGATAATTCTTATGATTTCTGCTTATAGCTTCCCATTCTTAAACAATACTCTTGGCAAAGTAAGGAATTTCTATAGTAGTTGGAATCTGCTTTTCAACTTAAAACTATGTAGAAAATTAATAATTTTTTTAATCTTACCTATACAGCCAAGCTTCTTACATTTTTGCTCCATATGACAATAAACAAAGAAAAAGTGAACAATATGGTGCAAGGTAATGTTGGCCATTACAATTTGCTACTGATAATGTAGTAATTAACTATACTTATTATAATTTCTTGTGCTCATTAAGCTCTGTTCTTATCAAAATCAAATCAATCTCATATATAATTGTGCACATATATATTTGTGAATGTGACTTACATCACTGTGTGTCTTTATTCAGTGCATCACAAATAACATTGCTACTATAGATTGTACGAAATGTTTTAGACATAATGAAAACATAGTTTATTTTCTTTACTAATAAAACTGAGATGACGTAAGTTCTTTTGTTAGAATAAATAGCAGTAGTAATAGACCACACAGCATCCTTAATTTAGATTATGCAATATCAGTAGCATTTTAACTGCAAAGACATGTTTTGTAACATTTTTAGAATAGATCTTATATCTTATGTTACTTGCATAGTATTTGCAAATAATTAAATCTTTAGGAGGCATTTTCAAAAATATGAATTTTCAGTGACCAAAAAGTGTCGATTATTACAATGCTGCTCAAATAAACTGAATTGCTTTTATAAATATGTATACTTTATAAATGTAACTGGATTTCTAAAATAGGTTTTCCTGATAGATAAACATTTTAAAGAACAGGAAATATTTTACTTTTTTATACTACTTTACCTTACTCATAGAAAAGAACATTTATTTGCATGGTTTTTGTCTTTTGATTTTAGCCCCTGCTCAGATGAAGTATTCGGCTTAAAGTGATCCTTTTGCTTCTGAGTGACCTTGCTCTTCCGCGTATCTTTTTGACTAAGAGAGCCAGTTTGCCACACTTTTATGTTTCTATTCTTTAAAAGTGTAAGACAGATTTGATTATAATTTACATAACCTCCAGTCCTGTCTTTTTCTTTATTAATAACTCTTTAATAAAAACAAAACCAACCAAAATAACAACCAGAGTGCACCTTCCTGTACCTGAAATGTCAAGTTTGTAGAGTTTAAAAGACAAAAATAAAATGATTGCGGACATATAACTCTACTTTTAGTATGTAGTCTGTCATGCACATGTGCAATAAATACGTGTTTTCCTTTCTATTCTTAGAAAATCAAGTCTGCATTCTTTTCATAACTCAAAGCTGAGACTTTTTTCCAATAACCTAAGGATATACTCAGTTATTTCTTCCACAAAACCATAGTGCATTGCTCTCAACATAGAACACATGTATTTGAATTAATGTTAGCCAGCAGAATTTCTTTGAATGACTATAAAAATCAAAGAGTCCTATAGTGTACTCCCTAGGGATCCCCAAGTTGACATTAAGTACAGCTATGAAATAAAATTTCAAAACAAAATGTTTAAAGAATGGAAACTTTTAAACTTATAGAAGTCATATCAAGTACAACTACTTGATTACTAAATATCTTAAAAGGAAGAAAAAGGAACTAGAAAAATATATTTAAAAGATTAATAAAGGATCCTAGAAACAGAAGGTGTAAAGGGATGAAAAAAAGTAAAGAGTAGTTAAAGAGAAAGAAACAATTGTCATTAAATCTATCCAATGCCAGGGACAAAATTCACAATGTGGATGGCTTCTGAAGAATAAATTACTACCATTTTTCAACATTTCCCCATAAACTACCTTCACATAGCTTCATTAGGTTAAGAGGCCATTATTAAGATACAGCAGGTGAGGATATACACTATATGTAGCACAGCAACTTATACACCATTTATATTTTCCAAAACTAGTATCATTTCCTAGGTAGGTCTAATTATCAAGTAATGATTTTACACATTTTTGAGATTCTAACTCTTGTTCATGTACATTTATTTTAAGAAGAAGTGCCTAGTTCTATAGACTCAACCAACTGTGTTTTTCTGTCCAAAGATACTATTGAAATAAGCAGAGAAGTTTACACATAAGATTTAATTCACTATATCTAGTAAAATGCTTAGGGAAATTACACAATGCACAGAGAATAAGTTAACTAAAAGGTGCGACTCTCAGAAAATATGTTAACTCTTTACCTATAATTTCCTCATAAATTCTCCTGATCTGACAATACCCAGAAAAATCACAAGTGTGACCTACATATATAGCTTATTTTATAAATTAAAGAGGATTAAAAATCTCAAATAAAACTAGTAGGTGAGTCAAAACATAAACATGAATAAATTGTTTTTTAATGAGTCAATGAGTCTACATGAACAAGCATCTTTTTAAAACATGCATAAATTGTAAACATGATGAAGAGATATGTTGAGAAAGTATTTCAGAACACACCCACATGACAACCTACATAGCATTCTAAAAAATGTTCTCAAAGGAAAAAGGAGTTGAAAGTTGTATTGCTATAATAAATGCTTTTAAATACACTGACAGGTTAAAGACCACACTATAGACCACAGCCTTCTTTGCCAACTGCACAGATTTCCTTAGTTACTTAAAAGCTTTCTGCCAAGTAAATTCTGTCCAGAGTCTACGCTTACATATTTGAAGATAATTTTTGTGATTTTTTCTTTTAAGACACATTGGATGATTGGAAATTTAATACTGAATAGCAGCCTCTTCAAAAATTCAGATTTAAGGAGTCTCTTTGCAAAGTGAAGAATTCACTGAATATGAAATTACAGTAATTTTAGTAGACCTCAAATCTGATTACTTTAACATTCATGCTGAGATTTCCTTGATGTTGGCTAATGTTGGCTAATATGTGTCCTTTAGATAAGTATATTTTAGTTTCTCTTTTTTTTATAGAAAACTGAATTACATTTAAGATTTTTTCCTAACAGAACTTTATGCTTAACTTTAATGCTATCATAATAGGAGGTTTTCTGTAAGAGATAAAACTTTTTGAAGACAAATTATTTTTAGGTTTATATTACACATATGAGTATCAAATTTTATATATGATGACACTTGAGTATGGAGATAAATATTAGGTTTTTACATGCTAAATTAGCTCTAAGTCTTTATATAAATGAAATAGTAAAATATATGCTTTTGTGTCTGGATTCTTTTTCAGTCACAATGTTTTAAGATTTATCTATGATGTTGTGTTTGTCAACAGATTATTCCTTTTTAATGCTAGGTAATAATCCATTGTAAAAGTATACAATAATTTACTCCTTTTGATCGATATTCAGGTTATCTTCCATTTGGGCTATTAGAAATGTAACTGTCATGAACATGTTTGTACAGATCTTCTTACAGAAATATTTCCATGCCTTTTTGAAAAAATATCCAGATTCAAGATTTCTGAATAATGATGACAGATATTATTTTTATAAAAAAAAATCACTAAATCATGTTTAAAGTGACAGGACCTTTTTACACCATCACCATCGTGTGAGATAGGAAAGATCTAGTTGCTTCAGATAGCTATCACTATACGGTGTTAACAGTCTTTTTAATTTTATTCATTACAGTGAAAATATAAAATGAAAATTTAAAAATTATATCAGGTACTATTAGTCATTAAATATGCATTACAAATATTGCACTAGCCCGCATATTCTCAAAGATATCTCTCCAAGACTACTCCTAGATTGTCCCAGGAAGATAAGCTTCAAGCCCTTGAAATATTATTTCTGGCAAGAAAGTGTATGTATTCCTGATTTGGGGGGTCATACACTACCAGTTCCTTCTAACACCATGGATTAGGCTGAACCTCACGGTGACAAGTGATTTCTTATTTTCTAGCTTAAGTACATCTTATTTTATTTTCCATCACTTGCAATGACTTCTGCTAGCCGGTCTTATTCCTGTTTTTCTGAACTGCAGATGTCTTACTTTCTTCTTGCCTTATCTGAGCCTTCAACAGCTGCTGCTTTGCATTTGGAGAATCTGGGATAAGCATCTTTCAGCCTACCTGTGATTTCTGCATGGATCCAGAAACCATTGTCTTGTACTGGGAAAGCAAATGCTGAGTGCCTTCAGGAGATTTTTCTCAGTTATTCTTCTTTGTCTGCAATCACTGATTGTTCTGTGTGCTCAGTACCCATATTTTCATTATATAATAAAATATGTTATTTAATATATAATAAATAATGGTAAGTGATAAAGAGAAAAAATAAGCTCCAAATGGGGATACAAATTGTTAGGATGACATTTCAGACTTTAAAAGTTAGAATAAGGAATTTCCCAATAAGAAGGCAATTTTGAGAAAAAAATCTGAAGTAAAGGATACTATTTCAAATTTATGACACATTACAGATAGAAAGATGGATAATAGACAACTGTAACTTCAGGCCTTGGAGAATACAACCAGGCTCATGCAAATATAAATTAAATAATAACAGAGATGCTATCATATATGAATAATCATCTTTACAAATGCTTTGCTCCAAAATATCATATTTTGGAATTTATTCTAAGAAGGTATAAAAAATTCAGTTAAACTACTACCCACTAGAAATGAAATCCACAAACTCCAGTGTACTGGTTAATCTTACTTGTCAATGTAACTAAATTATAACACTCCTGAAGACATGATTGCATCATGTGGATGTAGACTAATTCAGATATTTATAGTTAAATGTGCTAAATATGTCAGCAGAAGGGTCTCTGCTGGAGGAGGTGGGTCTCTGGTCATCTCTTGTTGCTCTTATGCTCTGCTTTGCTTTGCAAATGCAGAAAGTAAGCAGCTTTGCTCTAAGAGGCCCTTCTATCATAATGTCCTTGCCTTTGGTGTCAGCAGACTATAGACTGAAAGCTCTGAAATAACGATCCAGATAAACAATTTCCTCTTTTAAGTTGCATATGTCAAGAATTTTCTCCTTGCAACAGGAAAGCTGATCTGTACAACCTAATATGTAGTCTTACAATGATACATGGATGTTTTGGGGTGTATCCTCTTCCAGAATGTTCCCTTCTGAAGGAAAAAAAAATCCTTTCTCTTAGAGCTTGTTAGAGTGTCAGATGCCCTCACCCATGCATTTGTCACTACATTACTAGCCTTAAAAGTACAAATAAAATCAAAAGTGTGAGACACTTTGAGAGCTTAGGGTGTGGCAGGTCTACCTTCTATCAGCTGCTTATCCAGATGCCTGGCACGCAGGAGATTTAAAGCCTCCCCACCAACACATGCACAGTGGACCTGTGGTACAATAGTCTAAGTCACCTTCTCTTAAACCAGTCACATAAATTTATGCTTCAAGCTGTAATTAGACTTTATTTTCCACAGAGGCTGACTTCCATCTCAATGGAGCAATTGGACTTTAATAAGTTGGACCTCACTCAACTATGTGTTTAACGTGCCTTGTCTATTGAGTTGTTTCTTTTCTGTGTGATTTGTCTGCTGCATTCTCTCCCCCTGCAAGCCCTGTGAACTTAAGAAATTCTATTTGTGTGGCAATAGACTGTGTGATTTGTGAAATCACACTTGAGTCATTTTCTTGTTTCTACCATATGAAATACAACTTTGCAATGTGCTAAGACTGAAGCTTCCAGCAATTAAACACACCTACCAGAGATGAAGGAGGTAAAATGAAGGCAGAATCTGTTTGTCTTATGCATTTGCTATTATAGAACTATCACGGAGGTAATGAATCTGTGAGATGCGGTACCAAGCGTGTGAGTTTCAAGAGGCAGAATATGGTTCATTCCATTTCCCTGTGTGTCATGGTTGAGACAATATGGTTCAAAAGCCAGTAACTGTGACAGTGGCTTTAAACTCAAAATATCTTCACAGAATTCTATGACATGACATTTTCAATATTAGCTTTTTGACCCTAAAGTTTTCTAGTTCAAAAATGGCATATATAATAGCTATATATATATATATATATATAATAGCATTGTTAACAATAAAAAGCTTTGAGATGCATATAAGTAATAAAAAAGAAAATTGATTAAGGTGTTACAGCTATATGTGTATAAATATATATTCATTAATTGAAAGTTTCTATTTTGAAAAATCAAACCTACAGATGTCAGTATATTACCATGTGTTCCCATAGATTTTTAATATATACTTCATCAATCTGCCAATAATACACTTTTAAGTGATGAAGTATTTATATTCTATTAAAAAGAAAAAACTGCAGCTCACATTTCCCTTTTTATAACAATACTTGTCTGTATAACACAAAGAAAAATGTTCTCACTGATTATCTCTGAATAGTAAAATTGAAAGTAATCAATTATGTTTTTCTTTGTCTCATAAATTTATAATTTTTTACAAAAAGCAGAATGAAATAATACAAGAAACAATGATAGTTCTCAGGTAACTGTTTTGTAATATACAAGTTATTTTAGCTAAATTCTAATTTTAAGATAAAATTAAAATGCAGTTATGCTTGTCAATCTTTACCAAACTAGAGTAAGCTCCAACCTCATTTAGGGCTTATTCAATAACTCATTATTTTGCTAACCTATGATTACCTACTGAATGTTATGGAAACTTGCTTAAAATTTCAGAATATTATCTATATAAAACTAGAAAAAATGCTATTTTATTTCATGGCTCACTGAACTTCACATAAAATGTAGTTGATAAATACCCTTCATTTAGTTTCAAAATTTTCAAAGTAAGTAATTCTGCATTACTTGAAACAAAAAAAGGGTGCTATGCAGTAAGGTGACTCTTTAATTCTGTGACTCTAAAATAGATTTTTCTCTATAAACCTCCCTATATTAATGTCTATATCAATCTTAGCTACTACCATCTTAATATTTTCCTGAGTTATTATTGATTACTACAGATAAATGAATTACAGCTGCTTCATGGGGAGATGGTTAACATAGATAAATCTCTACGCCTAACCACCATGTTTATGTTGTTACACAGCCTCAGAAAAGAGTTGTAAACACCAATGCTCCATGTAAAATGTACATAGTCCCATCTAGTTCATAAACTCTTATTATACATAGCTTTTAGATTTAGAGGCAAAATTTGTAAAGGTATGATATAGAAAAGTGATAAACCAGAAAGCTGTTGGCCCAATAATCAACAGATCCTAAGAACAGATTACAGGTTCTGTTGTACATTATCCAAACTAAACAAACAAATAAGCAAGTGAAAATGAATAAAATATGAATTCATGACTGACTTGCCATATAAATAAGTATTAGCTAAAGCATTCATCCATGAAAATGTTTAATCTCTCCTCACAACACCTACACATTGTTTGAACAGTTAAGGCATTTATTATTAAGACTTATCCAGAGGTTGAATTAAAATTGCTTTTCTCCACCTTGCAGACATAGGAAAAACTACTATCATGGCCCTAAGAAGGATTTTTTTTCTGGGTTAAAAGAATTTAATGTTGCTCTGTTCAATTACTTTTATCATCTTCACATTAATATTATAATTTTGCAGCTAAGAATTTTAGATAGTAGTAGCAACTACAGAGGGATTAGTTCCATGTGGTAGGACACTTAAGGCTATAACTTTGCAGGTGAAATTCCAGATCAAAGGGAAGGAATAATCAATGCCTTCGAGTTTTATCAGCAGTATATATTGAGTTGCATGTCTGAAAAAGTGAATTTGCACTGAGAAATATTAAGTTGTAGATTTTGTCATTTGGAGAAAATTATTTGCAAAGTGAAGGTATTGGACACTTTCTTCTGTTCTTGTTAAGTTTCCAACATAAATACGCAATTGAGTTAGTTTAAAGAAGCATTTCTATGGCCATTTTTACAAGATACCTGAAGCAAAATGCTCCAGAACAACCAAACATGGAGAAAGATATGTGTTCTATTTACACATAGAATTTTATGTTTCATAACATCATATTTATGGCTCTATTTTGAATACCTTTCACAACCCATTCTGAAAAAAACAGGTTTAAAACAAGTTTATTTGTATATTTATTTGTTTAGTTATTCATTTTATATTGTTCATGATGGCCTTTTGCTTCAGTAAATTGATGTGTTAAAGAACCAAACCAAGCACACCATCCAAATACAAAGTCCTTGATAAAGACACCATGGAAAGAAGACAACAAGAACTAAGGAGACATGATTGATTCAAATACATGGCAACAGATACTAAAATTATTTTAGTACTTCCATTTAAAAGGATTGCTTTTATTATTAGCATAAAAATAGTCTGCTTTATTGAGGAAGTAGCACGGAAGTCATGCAGCCTCCCCGTGTCCCTGTGTGGGTCCTGCTGTCTGGGGGAAGTAGCATGGAAGTTGAGCAGCCTCTGGAAGAGGCCCTGTTAGCCAGGGAGAAAGAGCAAAGAAGCTGTCTCCTCCTTCCTCTCCCCACACACCCCTAAGCAAAAGGATGTGACCCAGGCTGATAGGGTAACTAAAGTAACTGAAATCGGGAAGTCAATTGACATTTATGTTGTTTGACTGACCTTGCAGGCCTGAGGCCAGCAGACTTGGTAACTATTTAGAGGATAACAATATATAATATAGTAACAATTGTGGATTTCCTACTTTCCTATTATTTTTGTTGTTGTTGTTGTTTCATTTTACTGTTGTTTTACTCACTTTAAAATAAAAAATGCTGCAAAACCGTTATATGGTATAAGAGCAAAACATCACTGATGGCATGAATTGTAGGGATTAAAACCCTAGGAATATAAGACGAGGACCAGCAAATGCATCTGTTATTTTTCTACTGTGAATTTGTACTTTAGCAGTAGTGTAGCCAGCTGTGTGCCTTAGTACCTTTCTCTGAGTAATACAGCAAGCAAACTATGTGCTTACTCACTCAGTATGCTGCACAGCAAGATACGTGTGTGTGTGCGTGTGCAAAAGTGACAATGCTCCGTGTAACTGGTATTGCCTATGTTTACCTGTGCATCACAGAGGGTCCACTAGGGCCATACCATTCCAGGACTTGTTAAAAGCACTTTATTTTGATTTTCCTGGCAGAAGTACTTCACTTAAGTACAATTACATATGAAAAAAGCCGATTTGCAAATTTTGAAAAAGGTCATAAGTAAAATATTAGATTATGTATGCATGGAAGATGAAGATGATCCATTATAGTAAAATGCATGCTTTCATGGGAAAAGAGTTGTGTAGGTGTATCATGATGATGATGATGATGATGATGATGGTTTTGATGTTGGCCATGTGAGCCAAAGTTCCTGTGATAGTGAAATGGAGCAAGAATCGTCTGATATAGATACAGGGCATAGAGTCCTCTTTGACTCAGATGATGAAGAAACAACAATGTGACTGCATATTTGACTAGTTAGAATGTTGCAAAATGGCCACGCAACCAAATGGAATGATCCATTGTCAGAACGAGGTCTGAAAATATAGTGAGGATTTTGGCAGGGGTGAACCTATTGTACAGAATGCCAGCACTGCTATTCAGTGTTGGGAATTGTAACAGACAAAATGCTATAAGAAGCTGTGAAATACACAAAGACTGAAATCCAGGTAAAATGTTCTCTATGCAACAAAAGCCATATTTAAAAAATACATTAATTATGAACCTCACTAATTGAACAGAAGTATTCATGTGTCTGCTGTACTTAGCAAGGATTTCTTATTATAACTGTGGGAATGTAAAAGTCTCTTTGAAAAGTCATAGGTCAAATTATGGCATAAAAATTAAAGCCCTTATAATGCAAAGACTTATTATGCTTTGTATTTAGACATTTATCCTGTAATTCAGCCATCAGGTCCTTATCATATAATAATTAACCAATTAACAGACTAATATTTGACAATTGGTTTAAAAGTTTCCAATTGATGTTACATTTTTCAAGAGAGCATAAGTTGACCAATGCAGGAACTTTATGTAAGAACAAAGCAGAAATTTCAAATGAAATATTGCAATTTCAAAACAGAGAATTGTATAGTACAATATTTGGATTTCAGAAAGATGTAGCATTGGCCTCTGATACAGCAAAGAAAGACAAACTGGTACTGCTGATGGCAACATTTCATCATCATGGAAATACAGATAGGGAGATTTCCACAAAATAGAACCCTGAGATAGAACCTTTCCACAACAAAATGTTATGTAGCAACTATTATGCCATTCTAAACACAAAGCACTGGCCAATGGTTGTGTTTTACTTGATCCTAAACATGTGTAGCATAAACATTTGAAAGTTTACAAACAAAATACGTGCAAAATAACACAGAGAAATTTTGAGTATTAGGACTGGAACTCATAAGAGATCATTTATAGCAGAGGAAAAACAAACTGTTTCTGCCCAGGCAACCACGCAGAAGTATGGTGGAGGACACTGAGAGCTGATGGATGAACAGGCAGGTGCAGCATCAAACCAACAACAAAAGCAAAACCAAAAAGACGCCAATTGTGCCCTACCTGAAAAAACAGGGTAACAGAACACACATGCCATCAATTCACGCAATACTTCTGTACAGAACGTGCAATATTCATGGTGAAGACTGTCTTGGTTATGACAGTTGAAGCAAGGTATATTTTTATGGTAGAATTCTATTGGCATTTTCATTATAGTTTTTCTGATATTATCTTTTTAGGTTTTGTAAGCAAGTAAACAGGTGATGTGAAAATGTTGATGTCTATTCTAAAGGCACAGTACATGTTAAAAATTTAATAATTTATTTTATTGAAATTTTATGGTCCTGTTAATTATGTACTGTGTTAAAACAAAAAAACCTCCTGACAATATGGCAAGATCACATAGGTGTCAAGAAAGTCCTACAAAAATGTCAGGAAAGCAAAACACGTGTGCTGCCTGTGTAAGAGATTTGTGCGTATGAAACATGCTGTTGGCATATGTGCAGACTGCCAAAGACATGACAACTGAAGTCAAGATTATTTGTGCTATTGGTATTTTCACTGTAGTTCATATGAGAATTTATTCCTGTGGTTCTTTTTTAGACAATACACCAAAAAAAGTCGATGTTAAAAATTTTTTTCTTTTTCTGAACACTCAATAAATATCAGAATTCAATATTTTGTGATTTTCCCTGTTAAATAATCATTGTTTAATATAATAAAACTCGTAAGATAAAAATTATTAATCCATCAACAGAAGTATTCTAAAGGCACAGTACATATTAAATGTTTCTGTGTACATGTACATGTTTTCGTGTCTTGAATACAAAATTAGTGTGTTATGCTCCAGATAACTAAAACCTGTAAGACTTGATTGATATTCAGGTGATAAAAAGCATGATAATTCTTCAGAATAAGTTTCAATTTCTTAAATGTAAAAGTATTATGAACTGCACCAATGATACTACAGGGGTTAAAGATTTTACCTAATCTGACAGCACTGTAATTTACTTCCTCTTCTTCATAAATGCCCATTATTACAAATTCAGTAGAGGTCAATGTCCAAAATAATAATCAAAAAGACACAGATAAAAAAAGCACTTGAGCTAAAGCCATTTTAACAATATAATACTGATTGTGGGTTTATGAATGATCTCAAGCTAAAGTTTTTAATAACTCAAGTTGTCTGCATTTCTTTTTGGCTATATAACTCAAATATTTAAATCAGGCTTTGAATAAAATCTCACAAACATTTCCCTTGATATCTAGATGTAAATATAAAGGGATTTACATATTGTCAATGTATATCAGCAGAAAACCTTGTAAAATAGTAATAATTTGGAGGGATAGTTTGGTTTAACCCAAAGCAGAGTCTTGTAAACCTAGAAGATAGATAAACCTGCCAATAGTACTGCAATTTTAAATATAAGATTTTATTGAAGAGGTAAATTAGAGTAAAGAAAAATTTTAAATCAATTTATTAGTCTTTATGGTCACTTCAGTTGACTTATAGTAGAATCAGTAGAAGGAAAGAAGACAAATTAGTAAAACATACTGAAAAGTGTTAGTATTCATAATAAAATTGAAGAGAATGTCTCTTATTATACACTTAAAAAACCATAAAATAAAACTCAAAACAAAATTTATGTAATTTTTAATGGAAGACAACTCAATGGAAGAATATTTTACATCTAATTCTACTTTCATATTACACAACAAGCTGGATAGAAACTATTTTAGCCCTTTATCAAGAGCAAACAGACAAAATGAAAATGTTAATTTACCAGCTATTTTATTTCTAACACAATATCATCTATAATCTCCCATCTATATTTATTCAAAAATAGGAGTAGCATAGTGGTAACTTCTATAATTCCAACAGTTGGGAGGCTGAGGCAGAAAGACTGCTGTGAGTTTGAGATCAGCCAAGGCTACAAAGTAAGTTCAAGGCCATCCGGAACAACATAGCAAGTCACTGTCTCAAAAAAGAAAAAGAAAAAAGCCTAGAGAAAAAAATAAATGAGTTGTAAGATCCAAAAGGTAAAATAAATGAAAAAAAGTATCTGGATTGTGTCACAAAACTACATAAAAGCAAACAGATAACATCAGTGTAATGATTGTACTGTGGCTACTCTGAAGTACATGGACAGTCATGGTGTCCAAAATAAGGACAACACACAGACTGCTTCTCACAGGACTTTCCATTTCCTATTCAGTAACTATCTATTATGGCATGTGGATGTGATTCTTGACAACACACACATATAGAGTCTCTTAAAAAAATAAATATTAGTACACATTTATAAGCTCCTTATAGGACTGCACATTTTGTGTCCTGTGTATTGTACAAAGCTCTCAGAAATCGGTCAGGTTGATATATAGAATCTTTTTTTCTGATGCCTCATATTAGTAGATACAGTCTCATTAAAAAAAAAAAAACTAGTCCTACGTTTCACTTAAAGGAAATATAAAATCATTTAGCATAGAGCTTTTTCAAAAACTCTAGGCTATGACAAATCATAATTTAGATATGATGACAACAAAACTTAGTTTTTTTATTATTCTAATGCATGTAAACACAAAATCAGAAAAAATTGTTAATGAATACCTACTACTTGTAACTCAAGGCTTTCATTCTCAGATATGTGAACACAGTACCTTCTAGGGCTACAACATCTCAAATGTTTTGTTTTTATTCCCCTAAAAGCAGTGGTAGTCAGGAGGGACTATAGAAGCTGCATAGTTGAGGATGAAACCATAGAAGTCTCGCAGCAGGCATTTTACTACCGCTAGAAGAGGAAAGGAGCAGAAACACCATGGCACTCAGTCTCAGGAGGAAGCCAGAGAAACCGAAATGAACATAAGGGTGTCCATCTCATTTGAATGGAAACACTGATTGTTCAGTGAAAGAGCTTCTCTATGTAACTGAAGTATTGAGATTTGAAAAAAAGTTTTTCAAATTCCTTCAAGTTTCAGAGTTCACACATACTTTGTACCATTATCATATAATACACATTTTTAAATTAAACCAATCACATGATTTATTTTCTGTAAATTCCAGCACAGCATATATCACATTTATTTTAGCTATTTATGTATTGTTAAATTCATAGTACAATCATAAACTCCAGTCAATAGAGAACTCAAGTTTTTATCATGTGTCCTACAACAATTAAAGCAATGCTGTGCAGTTTGGCTTCTCTGTGAGTATCTGCCACATAAATGAGCTCTGCATCAGGCCAGGAGTAATCAGAAGCAGCATTTCAGTCCAGGTCTAAAGAAATTAACATTCTAAAGAAATTAGATGATCTGAAATACATGTTTTCTATTTTCTGATAGCCCTGATATGTAAAAACTAAGTATGAAATTTAAAAATCTTACAAAACTTGAATGTATAATTCAGTTTTTAAAAGTTATTTTTAATACTGTCTATCCCCTGCGTACTTTTACAATATTGATGCAGTTGTTTGCCTTTCATGAGATTTACCAGCTTCAGGCAGGTGCCTAAAATCAACATGTTAGTAAACTATGCCTAGATTGACTACTTTCATATGTACAAACGCTGCAGGCACTCCCAAAATAACCTCTTAGAAATTTCATCACTATTTACTTGAGACTTACAAAGCACTAATATATGAATGATCAAATTCTGTTTTTCTAAAGGCAAAATCAATACTTTCTGTGATGTATGAAGGATGATTGTGAAAACTAAGAATGAAACAGCAATGTGGAAAGGCACATTTGTGTTTGTGTTACTTCCTAATGTTTGGAACTACTATTATTGAAGCAAACTTAATCTTTAATTGAAAAGTTATTTTGCATGAAGGAAGTTGTGTTTCATTAACTGAAGTCAATGAACTGTGTATTTTTTACTATACATTTTAAGGATTCAGGGGAAATTCATTTTTATGATACAGTTCCTTTCCCTCAAGAAACTGTTTATTGTAGAAGATCTCTTATTCCCTGCACATCCAAAGGAACTGGGTTCTCCACTTATCTCTATAGACATCCTAGAATCCCTAATAAAGGAAAAACTTATATATAGAATTTTTATATATTTATAAATGAGAAAAATAGATAATGTTCCTTATATTAATAACAAGTTAAATTAAATCGCCTACTTTCTGTAATACAGTGATGGAATAATAAGTACAGTTCTAAAAGATTTCCATAAAACAGTTACTATAATGTGTGTTGCCACCATTAAAAGAGTGAAAATTCAGGCCACTAGGAAAAGGCAGAGTAGGAAAATAATCATGATCTGTAACTGACAAAAAGAATTAAACTGAAAATGTATTTTTTAAAAGCTTCAAAACATTGATAGTGAAAATACACCTCTTTTAAAGGCAAGCTTACACAAGTCCTGTATGAAGAGAGATGTCAAATGGTTAATGAGTACTTGAGTATGTGAGAAGGTGCTCAATAATATTAATCACTGATGAAATTCAAGTTAGAACTTCAAAAGATGCTATCATGACAAGTGTTGATGGTGACATGGAGGAAATAGAATATTCATACACTGCTGGCAGGAGTGAGCATAATTGGTATAACTTTAAAAATTTCCTTCGATTGTATCTACAAAAGTTAAATGTGTCTGCAGCATGAAAAAGCTATGAAATTTCTTGAAAAATACTCAAGAAAAATCAGTGCTCTTACAACTAAAACACAGAAATAAACACACTAGTTAAATCTATTATAGTTAAAAGCTAAGAACAATTATCCAAATCCAAATGATCACCATTCATAGAAAATTAGGAAATTCTCTCCTGAATTCCCTACAGTATCATCTAGGTGACATTTTATCATTTAAATAAAAACACATTTACCATCTAATTAGTCTGACGTAAATAACCAGCATACCATACCAGTGAGTCCCATGGAACTAATAGAGTGGGGCTGCCATCTTGTTTCACTGGAATAATGTACTAATAATGCCTTTAAAACTAGTCCTTGAACTAGGAAAACTATTTCACAGTTTTGTTTCATCTTAAGAGTATAAAATATTAAAACATCCTATATTTGTCTAGGTTTTTAAAATAAAACACGTACTAATAGTTTAATGATTGCATTGCATATATTTATGCATTACATGAACATCACAAGGTCTTTTGGAATCTGCATTTTTTAATACAGAGTATCTTATATTTCATACAACTTTGTGTGACCCATAATTCAGTGAACATGCTTTAAGGAAATTCTTGTTTTGTTCAGAAAATCATTTTTAAATTGTTTTATACTGCATATGACACATGTAATCTATATATGCTCACCAGATCTAAATAAACTTAAACCTTTGCCAATGTAAGTGAAGTTGTTTATGTTCTAATGTTAACAATTTAAATTCATTTTTGAAATAAATATTTTAAATGCTATTAGTATTAATTAAAATATATGTTACAGAAAGATTTTGTTTACTTTGTTTTTTTATATTTTCAGGTGTTGATATATTTTAAATAAATTACTACATATTAAATCTAACATGAAAATATAACTTTCATTTCCATACGCATTTGTGCCATGAAATTTGATATATCTAAGCATGTAATTTTCACCTTTAGAATGTAAATAATGATACTGTTTTTCTGAACTTCTAATATTTTTTCCTTTCTAATTTGTTCTATGGAATAAACATACACACACATGCAACTCAACTGAAAGGCATCTTCCTTTAGTAAAGATTTTGTTTCATTTTTATTTAATGTTGGTGTGTAAACATTTCCACCTATGGAATAAAAAAGCTCATTTCTCAAACGAGAAGGTACTTCTTTTTATGCCAACATGCATTATGGAGAAATAATGCTGTGTTCTCACATAGTCTTGATTGTGATTCTAGGGATGAACTTAAGGCCTTGCACATACTAAGCAATTTGTAGCCATGAAAGTAAATTTATATACTAAAGAATGCTACAGTTCTCTGTTACTAGATGTGGAGTGCCATAAGAGGTACAGAGTTTTCTTTTAAGTAATCCACATTTTCAAAATGATATTGTATAGAACTGATATTCTTTAAGAGTTAGCTCGCCTAATATGATGGAACATGACTGTAATCCCAGCACTGGGGAGACTGAGGCAGGAGGATCACTGAGGGTTTCAGGCCAGCCTGTTTTACATAGTGAGATTAAGGTCAACTTGAACTACATAGTTACATAGTAAGCCATTGTCCATAAAACAAAAAACTAAAAATGGATTTTTATTATATTCACCCATAAATTTCAATAATTCCATATCTAGCAATATTATCAAAATAAAAATATCATAATACACTGGAACGAGATGTTACATACTTAAACCAACCCTCTTCAATTTCTGGATGCTTATGCTCTTCTTCTTGATCACTCAATGATTCAGAAATACCTTAACTTCCCAAGGAAGATATAACGCAGCTGATTTTTTGTTTTGAGATTTTTTTTTTTTGGCCGGGTAAAACAGAGAAAATTTAAAGCAGTACACAGATCATGGCAAATTAATTTACAAACCCAGATAAAATTGAAGGTACACATATTGAGATTTGGTTGATCTTAAATGCACAGATTGACCCATTTCCCCTTCCATAATGTCTTCTTTATTGTATGGAAACATCAATGAAACTATTAAGCTAAAAATACTTTCTAAGTAATAAAATGTTACTTTGTATTACATTTCAATCAAGAACTCTGGCTAATTCAAAGCTCTATTCCTCATCTCTCCTTAGCTCAGTTTCTGTGCTCACTGGACACCCTGAGAGCATCTAAAAGGTCATTTTCAGTATACACTGGCAGATACTGGGGCTGGAGGAAAATACCCCCAAGGGGTGACAGGACTATTTTCATAGTGAAAAATAGCACTTTGCTTGTAGTAGAATTCATAATATATATGTAGACATAAAAGTTAAACTCTACTAATAAACAAGAAAAATGTCCTAAAATCTTTAAAAAGTGGGAAGTGATTAAAATAACTATTAGACATCAAAAATTACAATTTTTCAAGTTAGTTATTTAAAAGTTATATTTTTCTTTTTCATAAATACTTCTGCATGTGATATTTTCAAGATATATTAAAGTTACTTGACCCTGTACTCTTGCCCTTTTTAGCTTCCAGTGGAGTTGAAAAGATAGACTAGGTCAAAATTTTACTCAAGAAGTATATTGAGGAAAGAAATATGGAAGGAATCAAATTTATCACAAAACATCACAATTGCAGAATGGAGTTGAGAGACAAAGTCAGATTTTTAAAATTGCATTTTTAATTACATTTTATGTAATATTATAATTCATAACTTTTGAAGATTATAACCGTAAAAGAATAGCAGGCGGAGACTTCCAAAACATAACAAATTAGTTTAAGGAATATTGATAAAAGAAAAAAAAGGAAGAGGCAATTCCTTAAACACTTGTAGATCAGTTTATGTGTGCTTCAAAAGAAATGAAAATATGAAGAAATACAAAGCTATGAGCAAAAGTATAATCACTTTCCACCAAAACCCATTTATCTTACCTCTACTACCAGCTGCTGAAGAGATGGAGATGCGACAGGGTGAAGGCTTGAGTTGCCCCTCACGGGACTGTGGAGACTAATATAAGCCACAACATTTTTTTGCAGAATCTTCTTGAAATCCTGAAATACAAAAAATAAAAGGAGATCCATCTTTAGCATAAACAAAAATAATAGATTGTGCTTTGTTAGTTACATGCTGAGTAATAAAACACCTTGTATTAAAAATCATTACATTGTGTAAGAATAAAAACTGATACAGAATTTCAAAACAAAATAACAGGAGATCAATATCGCTTAATATATTTAGTATTGTTATCTTCAAAGCAATTGTTCAGATTACAAGATATAAGCATGAAAAAATGAACGAGTTTTTTTAAAGAAGCAAGTATATACCACTTAATAGAGTAACCCAGGATTAGAAGAGGATTTTAAATAAGGATAATGAGGAGTAAGATGTAAAAAAAAAAAAAAGGAAAGAAAACCAAAGTATTTTAAAGCACGTTTGTGACAAAAGTCAAATTTTAAAAGAAAATATTCCTGTATATTAACATAGTATGGATTCAACTACAGACAGCAGAATGGATACTTGCTTCAGTGATACTAGTCATTGAATTAAGAAGAGACATGGATGAAACTACTTTAGTGATTCATAAAATGAGTCTTTTTCTTTGAAGCACTGAGTTGTTTTTGCAGAAAAGTAAATCATTATTCTGAGATAAATTAAGCAAAATATGATTGTGACCCTACAAATGCTGTTTCCTTAAAGAAAATTTGATGCAACCTAGATTTTTAGCTCAGTGGTTTAATACTGGCCTAGCATGTATCTGGCACTGAGTTCTATAATAGACACCATGAAATAAAACAAAACCCTTGATGCATTTTATGCACGGAAATGACATGAAAAGATTCGGTAAGTACATTTCCACTGTCTGTTGACACTAACTGAAAAATCAAAGATCACTGATCCTATCAGAAGGTACAGTAAGGGATCCTTCTATTATTTTCCTGCTTTCCCAAACACATATTTAATGAGTATTATTATGTGGAAGTTCTATATAGTCCTAAAACTTAGGTCATGTTTTGAGAAAGTACTTAATTTAGCACTGTGATGTTAAAGATTATATGGGTTTACAGATGTAGTAAACAATTTATTTCAATTTTACATTAAAATTCAGCCTATACCTGTTATAGAGATTAAAAGACAATTATTTGAAACTAATAATTATTTTAAATGAATATAAAAATACATTTAAATTTTACCAGTTTAGCCATGATGTAGTTCAAAATTATTTATTGCTACTTAAATTCAATAAAAAGATTTTTATTTACACAACTGCATAGACAAAATAATCCTCCTGAGAACATTGTCGTTTGAGGAATCTACTATTAGAGAAGCTAATCTCAGATAAGATCATGTTTTATGGTAGAAAGGATCTGAACCTTGATTTATTTTACTCTAAAATCTTTATTATTTCCAAAATAGCCTGTAAAAAGTAAAGATTCTTCAAAGATGAAACAAAAAACATGTAATAAAATGTTAAGATTTTCCTCAAGGATCAAGATTAGTACTGAGTCAATTCCCTAATAATTTTATCACTATAAATCCCATTTTTAAGATTATTGACCAGAATTGCATAATGCTCTTAACCACAATACTGGGTTTCCAGGGGTTTTTATGTCAGCAAAATTAATCAGGGTAAATATCATGTCAATAGGACTTTCCTCCCTCACCTTCACCAGGGAACATTTTTAGAGCTTAAATTGGTTTCAACATAAAAGAAAATGTTGGGGCTGGGGATTTAGCTCAGTGGTATAAGCGCCTGCCTGGCAAGCGCGAGGCCATGAGTTAGATCCCCAGTACCAAAAAAAAAAAAGAAAAAGAAAATGTTTCATTCTCTAAAGGAAAGGATTAGATAAGAGTAATTATAAGGGTCCAAGGAACAGTTCTCTACAGTTTTTTCTTCAACTGGACAGTTACTGAATCACTTTATAAGCTGTACTGAAGAAGTTTCCTGATAAACAGTAAATTATGAAAATATACTTTATCAATCAATAATGAAATTTGTAGATCATTCAATGTTTACATAATTTATTTACTTTTGTCCACCTGGTCATGTAAAAAAAAAACAGAAGGTAGCTAAGTGTATGATCCGTTACCAAATATTCAAAATTTTTTTCATGTATGTAAGTATTCAAAGACAGTAGTAGTCCATGCACTTTTAAATATAAAGAACATTTCTAACACTTTTCTCCCTGTGGACTTCAACACTATAATATCTGTACATTTCATGTGTAATGATTGAGAAAATATAACATTACCAAAAAGCACAAAGATTCATTAAAACTTAAAAATGACTTTATAAACTTGGCTACTACTTTATAAACTAGCTACTTCAGTGGCTGAGGCAAAAGGACTTCCAACTGGCGCTCAGCCTGCACATGTTAGAGGGACCCTTTCTCAAAATAAAAAAATAACAAAAGAGAGAGTAGAAAAGGACTACAGATATAGCTCAGTGGTAGAGATCCACTGGGTTCAATCTCCAGTACCAGAAATTTAAAACAACAAAAAGAATTTACATCTCATTGACCAAAAATTATGTACACAATTGAAAAAACATTGCTCACATATGTGCAAGTTTACGTGGGTTCAATTCACAGATTATCAAGCTTGCCATACAAATAAATTCAAGGACTTTTCTGCAATATAATTCCATATTAGGGTTCTGAATACTTAAGTTAGAAAATAATAATGCTAAACAAGCTTACTTTGAAAATACAATTTAGAAATATGCATATCAATTTAGAATTAACATAAATTGTGAAAAATATTAGTTTTCTAGAAGATTAGTGAAATCTTTGGAATTTGAAAAGACTGTTAAGATATTTTCTTAATTGCAATAAAATTGCAATGCTTCTATTGTTTCTCAATTATTTGAAACACTCCAAATCACAAACAGATTTCTTAAATTGCTCATAAATTTCTTCCTTAATGTTAAGTGTAAATAATTTGGGATAAAAGTTTGAGGGGATAGCTGAGCTGGTATATTTTCCATCTTACCTAGAAATGTGCCAATTTAGAAAGGTTCTTAAAGCTATGAAATTTCATTTGAAATAATTCTTTCAAACATGGAACATTTATATCACTGATTTGCACATTAGAAAAGCGTTTCAATTTGTAGTTTGTGAATCTTGCTAAACTTTACAATGTAAAATTTTTCTCATCATTACAATTTTTTCCTTCCCTCAAACTAATGTAAAAAACATTATTTTCTTTCCCTAATTTCTGATACTTTCTTTGATATGCAACCGACATCTTTTTTTAAGTGCTAAAGTAAAAAATATAACAGGATTTTCTACTAGATAGAACTTTTTCTACTCAAAGCTGAGAGAGTAAACAAAGAAATCAAATGGTTTTCTAGTTTATATTGAGTAGATTTATTTGGTCTGTACATAACCATTAAATCCCCTTATTATTAAAAAAAAGTTAATACAATATCTACGAGTTTTACTATATTTCTACTATTGATATTGCAGCATTAATCCAATTATCAGTAGTTTTATTACATTAAAATGTGGTATCTCTGGTGTACAGACATATCAGAAGCATTTGAAACTTAAACATTTCAGTTGTGTTCTAAATGTGCAAGATCTATTTCACTCCAAGATCTATTTCATTAATGCTTCCCATGGTAATTAGGTAAGTAAGGAGGTAAGCAGGGAGGAAAGAAGAGGTAGGGAGGTAGGGGTGGTGCAGAGGGGAAAAGAAAGGGAGGAAAGATGGTGACTTCTATCTGAATCCAATCTCCATATTGCAAAGAAAATATATATGGTTTAAGATAATAAACAACACGAAAGATTGTCTCCTAATTCCATATAATCTAAAAAAGTTTTTAATGTAATGATCTGCATCAAGCAATTCTTTCTTTTCCTATGGCTGTCAAATTAATTAAGCGATCTGTCAGGTATAAGGGTTTGCAGACCCTATGGCAACTGGAATAAGGATAGCTGCAGGGCAAACATCATTCACCCTGGTGTAGCCCTGCTTGTACCTCGTTTTTTATGGGTGATCTTAGCAAAGTAACAGATATTATAGACTTGGTGGAAAGGCACATCACTGTCTTTGGTTCAAAATTTTTACATTGTCTACATAGTGAGAAAAGAGAAGGAAAGGAAAGGAAAGGAAAGGAAAGGAAAGGAAAGGAAAGGAAAGGAAAGGAAGGAAAGGAAAGGAAAGGAAAGGAAAGGAAAGGAAAGGAAAGGAAAGGAAAGGAGAGACCTTATGGTTAACATTTATTTTACCTCTCCCCATTCATATGAGCCAATATTGCCCAGAGTTGTTCCTCCCCATGAGCAGAAAACTATGGTGCGGTCCGGCCTCCATCCCCGCTTAACTCTTAACATCAAAGCTCGGATAAAAGCTGTGATTATGGCTGTACTGCTGGCCCATGCTTGCCCACTATAACTGTATGAAGCATAATGGTGGCTGCCGACTATAATATACCGGTCTGGAACAGAAGAAAACAAAAACCATTAAGAAAATGTAAATCTTAACAATACATTTAATGACATTTACATAACCCTATTGCATAAGTAAGCAACAATTAAGCAAAATTGTTCTAATAATTAAGACTATTTTAACATTTTGTCACCCACTGCCTTGGTTCACACATCTGTGCATATCAAAGCAGAGGCAGCTGCTAAAACTAATTATGAATCCAAAGCTTAGATCCGTATTACTGTTTTTGTAACATGAATATTAAGTAATGAAGTATACAAATATGTCACATTAAAACCCTTATCTAACATTTTTCCAGAATCACAGTGGAAAGTGCCCTGTAAACAATGTGGGTATGCTCAGTAAATATTAATGTGCTATTAATACATTTGAGGAAGCAGCAATTCAGTAGCTATAAATATTCAAAATGTGGTAGTCATGTATGGATTTTGTAATAAATGAAGTGTTCAGGGAATTAATTATAGCTTCCAACTTCTGGTTTGGTCCTTTTCCATTCTTTGAAAAAATAATAAAGTTCACCAACATCAAAAGTAATTTAGCTACTGTAAAATTTGCCTTTTCAAATGTTTTATTTCATATAATCACTCAAAATTATTTAAATAAGCTACTAGAAATGTTTTTACAATACATAGATATTGGCTGTTTTATTGTATATCGGTCAGCAGTAAGGATGATAAAAACATACCTCCAGAATTTCCTTGGCTATGTTAGCCTATGCTATTGATAGTAGTAACACACCTAAATCCATTAGACAATGGAGCCCTATACATGCGTATAAACAGTTTCTTCATTATCGTTCCATAAGATGCTTTTTAACTTGAGAGACAGATGTGCACACTGTGGTGACAGTCAGTTTGCATTACGAACTGGGCTTTACAATTACTGGTTGTGTCATTATGGAATGTTTATTTCAACTCTGACTTAGTTTCTTAACTCTACTATGTATGGAAATACATATGGCACACATACATATACAATTGTTCTGAGGTTTACATGAGGTAGTTTGTAAGTACTTTGAATACTCTCTGGCACAAAGTACATCCCACACCTGGGTGGAACAAATCAATCACTCCTTGACTTCATGATGTGAAAATGATGCTATGGGAAATGCCATGGTGTGGGGTTATTTTAGTGGTTCACATTGACCTTGGAACCATCAATGAATTTTATCTGTCATTATTTCATTAAAGTTAATTCATGGTTTACACAAAGGATCTAGAAAGAATGAAAACTTGGGAATTCATTCGTTCATCTCTCAGAGATATCAGGAAGTTCTGTTTCAGAATACCCATTTTCTAAGTTAATCATATCTAGCAAAGTTAATATTAATCATTTCTAATTTTCAGTCATTAAATTTATAAAACCATGTGAATAAACAACCAATAATCAAGAACCCAAGAAAAAATTTGAAAAAGGTTGCATAATATACACTAAAAATACTAATTATAAAATTGGTTTTTAACTTTTTTTTGGTAGATTAAATTTTATTTACCCTAAAGATAGTATGATGAACTCCTGGGTTTGCCAGTAATGACTTGCACATGAAGAAATGATAAATATTCTAGTGATTCAAAAACTTTCATGATAGAAATTTGTCAAAATAGTTGAAGCACAACAGTGAACATTTCATGCTTATGCTATCTTATATTTAAAAGACACTATGGTCTGAGGTTGTTCAATATTGCTACTATAAAGACATCAAAAAGAATTCACATGAATTTTGTTAGCACTAACCAACAAGAAATGGAGAGGATATATAACTTGATTTCAAAATATTTTGGGTTTTCAATTAGGTCAATTTGACTAATGCCATAACAAGAATAATTCTCCAAGAAGAACTTGGGTAAATATCTGAATCACGTTAACAGAAATGGCACAAGTTTAATAAAACAATTTTTCACTCTACACCATATAAGAGGAATGAGGGAGTGATGTGTGATATGGTCCTACAATATATATGAAGGTATTGATATTAGTCTCTTAATTGACATATGTGTCAGTTATTTTTGACCTTTTTTGGCATATGTGATATCATCTGGTAAGTCCATCTCGAGATTTAAAAAGTATAACATTATGTAAAATCTAGCCAGGTGAATCATTTCATGAGCACTATAAGAACTGTAAGTGAAGCAAGGACATTGATTAACATTGAAAAATTATATTTGGAAACAAAAAATTCATTTTTAGAAAAACACATTATTAAAAATAAAATGTTTTGTTTTTAAGATTGCTTCTCTTGTTTACATTTCCATCAACAATGTGAAAGAATTCTCTTCCTTGCAGCCTCAACAGCATTTGCTATTACTGTATTTGATTTCTTGATGGTGACCATTCTTCCCACAGTAAGAGAGAATCTCAGTGTTGTTTTGTTTGCATTCCTTTAATGGCCAGAAATGTTGAACATTTTCTCATGTATTTATTGGTCATTTGCACTTCTTCTGAGACATGTCTATTCTTTTTTTAGTGGTCCATTTTTTATTGGACCTTTTATTTGGAATGTCTAACTTTTTTGAATTCTTTATATATTCCACTTATTAGTCTTAATAGGTCCCTTGTCCAATAAATAGGAGGCAAGTTCTTTTTTTTTTTGTTTTTTGTTTCTTTTTTATTTCTTGTGGTGCTAGGGGTCAAACCTAGTGCTCTGTGAAAGACAAGAAATCTACCACTGAGCCACATTCCCAGCCCATTTCATTTTAATAAAAATTCAAATGGTGTCACAATAAGTAAAAGAAAGAAAAAGAAATATGGCTTTTCGTAGCACATGTCGGTTTAATAAACCTAAACTGTTCCTGTCTTTTTACCCCCCAAAACACATTCTCTTCTAAAGTTTGCTTTGGAAGACATAACAAGAAGAAAGATAATAAAAATATAAATTCTTAATATACATAAAATTGATTAACTCAGAATAAACTTCTTTTTATATTTAAAGTAAGATATTTAACTTCTATCAATTAATGCAGACTATTTGCTGGTGAAGTCTGATATAAAGTGTAAATTGGAAATATCTAATCCTACTTACCTGGAGATGTCAAGCCCTTTATATATCCAATGACATTTGTAACTGTTTGAAATTTTGTTACTGTCTGAATTTTCATGCTGACAATTCTTATTTCTGAAAAAAAGAATTTTTATATTGTTGTATTTTTCTTATAATATTAAAACTGATTTTTCCAATATCACCAGCAAAAAAATTCCACCTAACTCAGGCTTTCAAACCACCAAAGTTCTTTTTTGGTAAATATTTACTCAATATTTTGTGCAGATGCTATCTTAAGTATCCATTATGCAGAGTTGTATAAGATGTATAGATGTATAACACATAGATATAGATGGATAAGATGTATAAGACAATAAGACAATTTCCAGTACCATAGAATTTCAGAGTTATAATGAGGCGATTCCAAGTGTTGCATTCAGTACTACAACTAGGATAAACATGAGAGCACAAAGACAATCTGTAGGAAACATAGGCAATTCATAATATTCAAAAGATAGATAAAAGTATTTGGAGAGTACTAAATGTTTCTTATTTAAGAAAAACAACATGTGCAAGGAAATTTCATCTTATAGTAATTATTAATATAATTATAATAATTATTAATTATTATATTAATAGTTTTAAAACTCTAAGTACTACACAAATTAAAAGGATAAAGGTTCTTAAACCTATTCCTATTTTCATAATTTGGATCTTTATTTCTACATTATTAGATCTCTCACCTCTATTATGAATTACTACTAAATGCTGTTTCTTTAAATTCTATTTATGCTTCATACTCAGAAACTTTGCAGATAAGATGAAAACCACAGTCAACCGAGATCCCAGCCCTGATGCGGTGTTGAAGGCCTCGGGTGGTAACGTGCATGTACCTGTAGCTGAGGGATTCTCGGAAGTCTGGAGCAGGGTGGGCATTTCTGGTGGAGGCTGGAAAGCAGCTGGGTCAGACTGCAGGGTTCAGGCAGAGGGGGGCAACTAAAGCCAGTGCTAAGTAGCCAAACATACCAGTAGGCCCCTCCTATCACTTTGAACTGCTGATGCAAATTATGATAAATACATTGTTTTGTAAGTGTTACAGTTTAAATTCATACCTACTCAGTATGCTAAATCTGTGCTTTCACTTAAGATGGTATGCAGTTGGTTTGCTTTCAAATTAACACTTTGTTTTATGCAGTAGTTTCAAGTTCATAGTAAAAATTAGCCCAAATTACAATGATTTAAGATACTACTCTCTCTCTCTCCTCTGCCTCACATTAACATCTTGCACTAATGTGGAAGATTTTTTAATGACACGTGGGTCAGTATTAATACATTATTTTTCAGCCATGTCATTGAATTTCATTCTAATTAGTGCCATACCATTTTAATTAATGTAGGTTTAGGATATAGGAAATGGTGTTTATCATTGCTATTATCACTATGGTCATCATCTAACTATTGATCAGTTTGGAGCATGTTTGTGATCAATATTTTAATATTAACCTTAATAATAATGTTTCTGTATCTTCAAAAGGCATTTTAGGATTTTACTAGTATCACATGATTAACAAATCTGAGGTTATTATATTAACTCAGTATGTGAACATGGTATGCCTTTCAATTTATTTCAGTTGCTTTTATGTCTTTCATTACATTTTTATACTTTTTTCCATGACAATTTTTATAACTAGTATTAATTTCTGTTTTATGTTTTTCTAGTTATTTGAACAGAAATTTTTACGCCTATTTGAATTGCACATAAGAATGTATTGAATGCATATTTTGGTCATATGATGAACCTTCTATTTAACTTTTTATGTGTTCTAAGGTTGATAGTTAGGATTTTTATTTCTGTTAGTGCTCAATGAAGATAATTTCTTATTGCAAACAAATAGCTTTCTGTATTACTTTGGAATATTATAGCTTTTGATTGTATCATTGTGTATACTACGGACAGTGCAGGGCTGAATGGAGGCAGTGAGAGCAACACATGATGTGCTCTTTGTCCTTTGTTCTAGACTTTTAAAATAATGTTCCAAAGATTTTATCTTTTAAAAGTTGTTTGCTTTAGGTTTCTGCGAAATTCCTTTTATCAAAGTAAGATTAGTTCTTGTTTGCTAAGAGGTTTTACCATAAACAGATGTTTAACTGTCTATCAAGATAATTGTAAAGCTTCTGAATTTACAGTGTTTATAAATGCATGTATTTCTGGAATAATTCAATTTGAGCACAATCTATTTTCTGTCATTGGTGGCTAATATTTTTAGGATATTTACATATACAGCAATTAATGACTAGTTGATAATTTTATTTCTCATTTGCCGTAACCCAGTTTTGACATATAGATTATATAATATTGCCAATGTTTTAGGGAACTTTTATTTCTTACCCAGATTCCATAACAGTTTATGCACCACCAGAAGTATATGTTTTGCAGAAAAGGGATAGGACACACATATAATCTCTTTTTAATTTTACCTTTAATATCATGCTGTATGTCTATTGTTTCCTCTCTTTTTACCTGAATGTATAATACTGTTCTTTACTTAAATTCTTAATTTAAATGCTCCATTCCTTGTCTTTTAAACTTTATATATACACATGAGTGTCCATATGAAGAATCCACCAAAAATGTATGCATCAGGAAAAGAAAAGCTTGTGCAAATATTTTAATACTAAATATATTGAGGCATTATGAGATTAATACAAGTTACCTTTGATCTTTACAGTTATAAGAGGTGTCAAAGTGATGACCATTAGCTGTGAGACATTCATTAGTACAGTAAACTGCTAAAATGTGTATTTAGTGGGCCCTTTATTTTTGGATTCTTCATTTTTGAAATTTTTGTTCTAATTCTCTTCAAAATATATGCATTTAGTAGATTCAATTTTAAATTTCACATAAAACGTGTGAGCTACTTTTTTGACATCCATATCTAAATTAAGTAAAAGCAGTTAATAAAGTCTCTATGAACTGATAATTTGATATTAGGATATAGTTTTTTAAGACTATATGGGCTAGTGCAATTTACAAATTGCAATAAAAATTTGTATTATATTTATATAAAGCTGTGTGTTCTCCGTTTAATGGAATATATATCTTGAAATTTGTGTGGTTATAACATTACTATTGTACACATACTACGCTTTCTCTTTCAACAATTGAAACATGTTAGAGTTTCCTACAATGATATATTTAACATTTAATTCTAACAACACTCTAAAATTTTAATGTATTTTTATACTAGTTTGTTAAATCTATATGAGTTGAAAATTGTATCTTTCTGATTAAGCATTCTATACACATTTTTTTCTGTCGTTTTTTCCCTAAAATCTCCCTCAATCCACATTTGTTATCAATACAATTACTGGCCCTGAAGCAAGGCCAGCAGATTGCTGTAGCTGCTGGTTTCAAACAGGAGCCTAAAGAGAATTCTTTCTGTGGTCTGTTGGCCATTTCAGAACTTTAGAAATATAATAGTCAATTCATCAGAAAGAAATAGCAGCTCTAACTGTGGCAGCCTTCGGCGGCCCTCAAGAAAGAGACCCTGGCTTTTGGGGACCTGTACCATGTGGCAACCATGGGTGTGGGGAGAACAAGGAGCTCCTCCCCTCTCTGGGGGACGACTGTGAGTATGGCAGACTTTCGGTGGCCCGCAAGAGAAAGATCCTGGTGTCTTGGGACCTGCACCATGCGGTGACCTGGGGTGCAGGAAGAACAAGGAGCTCCAACCCTCTCTGGTGAGTGGCTGTGAGCCTGCCAGTGAGGGCTGAGAATCACACATCTCAGGCCATCTCATGTCCCGTCCTGTATCGCATCCCCCCACCCTCCGATTAGCAAGTGGGAGCCAGTGAACTATACATCTTGTGAAAGATTAGCTATGTTGTTTTGTATGAACTTTCCATATACAAAGATATGGACAACCATTTGGAAGAAAATAAGAGACAATATGATAGATAGTGAAGATCTCTGGTTATCTAGCTTTGAAATTTAGGCTTTCTTATGTCCCGTTCTGTTCTGTTTTGTTGTGTTAAATTTTACCTCCTTTAAAATTAAAAAAAAATACATTAGTCCACTCTCTTTTGGTTAATATTTCTCTGGTGAATGTTTTCCCAGAATCATATGTGTCATCTGGGGGATATTCATGACTTGTGGACACCTTTTATGCTATTCATTTAGCTTGGAGTTTCTGTTACATAACGGTAGTGAAAATTCTGAGCTAGTGTTTTCTGTAAGAGCAGATTTTTGTTTTGTTTTGTTTTGTTTTGTTTTGTTCTGAACCTTCCTCAGGAAGAAGAAAAAATACTTTTGTTTACTGGAAGTGAATAATTTTTCTGATCTTCCCACATCCACCCCACAGTCCTGCTTTATGTACAGAACTTAGTTCCAACTTCTTGTTCTCATGGGCATATGCTCGTGTGTGGTTGCTGTATCCCCACTGCAATCCACGGGAACCCATAACATTTAGCATCAGTGACTACAGCAACAAAACTCCTTACTTCTCTGATTTTTACTTCCACCTTTATTTTTTGCTTATATTTGATTACATTTTCTCTTTTTTAAAGGAGTATCTTTTAAGAAAACTATTTTTCTTTTGGTTCCTTTAGAGTTTCTACACACTTACATGGAAGGATTTTTAAATTATTTGATTTTGCTTTCTTCTACATCCTGACGTCTACAATTCCTTTTTAAAAGAAACAGATCTAAGAAAAGAAATACAATCTCTTATTCCGAGGAGTATGCTCTATTTATATTGAAGTCTTCCAACTGACAAGAGGACTTCTCTTTGTATCACTGGGCAAAAACTAGCCTTGATCCAAATAATGTCATACTAGCATTGCAAACAGGACTTTCATCTACTTATAATCCCCTACCTGTGTTGATTTCAGTACCTATAGTTTTATAGTACTTCATACCTTTTTCTAAAAACAGATACATAGAGAAACTATTTTCCTACAGTGGAATCAGAGCCATGATCACACTTTAAATTTTAATAGAGAATGTCAGTAAAATCTGAGATAAACCCATGTTCTACTGATGCATCATTGCTGTTGCATTTGATCATCTGAACAACCCACTGCTAAGACAATATTACTCTTTGGAGTAATAGCAGTAACAATCCTGTACTTTGGAATTTGTCCTATAACATCTAATTTAATTATTTCCCCTGTTTTGTGTAGTTGAGTTTCTTAGTTTCCTAACTATAAATACAACTTCTGTGATTGTATCTAGAATTCTGCTCTAGACTTGCACTTTCAATGACTGCATTTATTGATATATTTCCTATACCCAATCATTTGATTAAAAAATTTGAGTAAAAACTGCTTATGGATTCTACATTACCATGATTTACTTTTAAGACAATGTAATTATCTTCTTAGTCTACAATACTCGTGTGCTCACAGTCACATTCACATGTGCAGGTACACATGTGAATTTGTATGCATAATACTAAGGCTATCTAAATGGGAAGAAACTTTGAAGAATGTTAATCAAAGAAAAAATAATTTAGGCTGTGCCTTTGTAATCTGAAAATTCAGTTATTGATTTACCACATTGATCTAACACTCTAAAATCACATAAGGCAGCAGATTAATCACCTGCAACACTGTCTTATGCTGCATGCTTTCTGTTTGGCCATTCAGATCTATTTTTTAACTCTGTGTCCAGGGCAGTTGCTTACCTGGCTCTCAAACCTTTGGTTTCAGGTCAAATTTATCCAATGGAAGGGATCAACAAGTAATTAGCAGTTGACTAGTGAACAGCTGGAGGATTTATGCTCCAACATCTTCCCTGTTGCTTACTGGCAGCACCTGCATTGCTTGACTGAAAGTGATAGCTCCTCTCCTACAGCCCAGAGTCTTCTGATTCTTGTAACTACTCTTTTCTTGCCCCTTCTGGATTACAGGTAGTAGAAATAACTATCCCTGGTTTAGAGGTAGTAGTACTGATAACATCTCTCTTCTGTTTTCCTTTATCTGTCTACACATTTTGCACAGACTGTTGACTAAATGCATTGAATTGCATGTGTTTGGCATGTCAGTGACTTCCTCATGAGAGTCTAATTTCTGTGTGACTCATTTTATGTATTATCATAGATTTACTCACACTTGTTGCCAGGATATGAATGAGTGGAGAGGAGATTTCCTTTATTGCTAATATTGCAGGTTAGGATATTAGACTAAGGTTCCCACTGAAAATGATTTACAATGATGAAAAGCATAAAACCAGTATTATTAACAGTATCTAAGAAGAGCAAAAATTAAAGAATTACCAGGTCAACATTTAAGCTCTGGAGCCCAGATAAATAAAATTGAAGCTATTTTCAACCTGAGGAAATTAGTTAAATTGGAGAACCTGTTCATCTTGCTGGTCTCCTGGGAAGCAAGTGCCAAAAGACTCAGTCCTGGGCCTGCACACATTGCAGAGAGAAACTTTTATAAAGTAGAAATTCTGAAGGTTTTCTCTCACCTACTCTATTCCAAAGACTGTATAGAGCTACCTGGCATAAAGCAGAGAAAGTACAGGATTTCCTAAGGAAAAAAAAGTACATAAAGAGATGTCTATTTCCTAAAATAGTAGAGAAAAATATGGCAAAAACCTCTATCTAAAGAAAATAATCAAAGGAACTCATATGTAGTTCAAGGATGAAATTCAAATTAAGATGAAAAATATAAGTACATAGTACTCATATTAAGTGTAATAGAGCAAATGCTACAATTAAAAAGTATGATTGGATTGTGTAGTAGTTATTATTAATCAGAAATGTATAAAATAAACATACAGAAAGGTTGAAAGGAAAAATGATTAAGCATAAAGTTAACAATCAAAAAATTAACTAAGTGATATCAAGCCACAGAAAATCAAAGGCATACTTTACTAGACATAAAGAATATCCCTTCCTTTAGTAAGTGGTTCAACTAACCAGGAAAATATGATATATTTGAATTTATATACACTTAATAATGACCTCCAATCTAGCAAAACTAGAAGATAAAATGGAAAAATCTATATTTAGAGGGGTTGGTTTCAAGATTAATAAGATATGGACTATTTGAACAATTAAATGAGGAAATTTAGTTCAAATAGGTGTACAGAGAACACTACATCTGACAGTTACACAGGTCACAGTCTGTTTTAATAGTCACCAAATGTTGACCACATCCAGAATGGTGAAGAAGAATTCAAATAGTTAAAATATAGAAACAAATTAGGAACAACTTATTATAATAAAAGTCTAAGTTAATTTATTCTTTACTTAGTTATTGATATTTTACTTCACAGTTCCAAGCAATATAAAAGTGCTGAAGGACTATCAGGGTCAAGAGAAGTTAACTCCAACTTGAAAGTAATCCCAAAGGGTATTTTATGGAAGAACACATTCAAAATGAGACTTAAAATTTTGGAAGATTCTGGGCCTTTACAAGATGCAAGACACATTTGAATAATACTGAATGGAATAACAGGAGACATTTTGGATATATAAAGCCAGTAACAGAACCAGAAAGGCAGTGGTATTGTCTGGCAATTTCTAGGTTAATAAATGATGGTATCTTTCCATTTTGAAGAATTGATCAGCAAAAGAATAGGCTATGTCTTAAGGGACATATCACACATATAAACTATGAACCTTAGTCGTAGTTTTTTTATTAAATTATAAGAAATGATAAGTACTGGAAAAATTGAGATTTAGCTATAAAATTGATCATAAATATTTAAAAATTGAAAATGCTTATTAAAATGATTTCAGTTAGAAGTGTATCTCAAGTTACCTTTTTGTGTAGCTATAAAAACTGTAGAGTAAATCTAAACTAAGTTATCAAAACCATTGAAACAGAGAGCTGGAACTTGAGAAGTTCTGGATGAATGACATCTCAGCCACCCTCAGTGAGCCCAACCTGCACTCCCCAGGAAACAGAGGACGGACTCTACTTTCTGTCCACTCATTCTATTTAATATCCTAGATGAATAGGCCTTCAAAGCAAATTCTGAAACTTTTCTTTGCTTTTGTCCTTTTGTCTGAGGACTTCAGACTGGCAGCTCATGAACGCTGATCTTTACGTCTACAGATTACTCTGCATGAACTTTTATCTCAGACTCCTAGGTCTACTGTGTAAGTGGTCGCTGGAAGAAATACTATATTGGGCGTCATCACTGTAGAGCTCAGTGAATCCAAACATCTAGCTCGCATTTTTCACCACAGATATTAGCTTTTCCTAAAGTGATCTATCACACCAAATTTTTTTCAGATAAGGAGAGGCTACCATAGCCATATATGTGTTATACAGAAAATATCTGCACAAATAAAAATTAGTACTATTTTCTTTTTGATATTTTCTTCCTTGTTGAAAGCTGAAAATTATTAAAAGCCTATGGCTTGGTTTGGTTAAATGTCCCCCAAGTACCCATATAATTAATTCTTGCTTGTCAGTCTGTGGTACTGTTGGCATTGGTGGAACTTTAGGAGGTAGATTTGAGTGAAAGGAATTTAGGTCACTGTGTGCAGACATGCCCTGAAGGGGACATTGAGACTTTGTACATCTTCTTTGTTCTTGATTGCCATGAGGTAATACTTTCTGTCAAATTCTGCTTGAACACAGAGCCAAATGAGACAGGGACAAAATACTGTTGTCTGAAACCTCCAAACTCCGAGCTGAAATAAAGTTCTTCCATCTTTGTAAGCTGTGTATGTCCGGCATTTTTGTTACAGTTACAAAAAGCTGACTAACCTGCCAACTCCATTCTAAAACAAGTTTGTATTTTTGTTTTTAGGCCTACTAAATTTTTTTTGTATCTCTTATTGCTGAGACAAAATACCTGACACTCAAGGTCAAAAGGGGAAAGATTTCTTTAGCTCACAGTCTGTAGAAGTTTCAGTCCACAACTGGTTAGTGCTAAAGCAGGGTGGCAGAACAGAGGGGCAACTGTCATGGCACCAAAATATACCAAAAGCAACAAGAGCAAAAAGTGAGAAACAAGCCTCTTTCTGCCTCTTTTATTTTATCCAGACTTGGAATTAGGGAAGTTCCAACCCAATCAGTGGACTGATCCAGCAATTAGCCATCCTATTCAAGCACCTTTAATCCCAGGATTGTATTACAAATCAATCACAAAGTCTAGATTCAGCCACTGAAAAGAAACTCTATGATTACACAAGACTTTAGGAGGACATTGAGATACAAATCATAAGACTCTGGATACAGCTAAAAAAGGTTACTCATTTATTTTACTGGAAAGGAAAGCAGGCCATATCATACCAAATGCATACTACTAAACTGTCTTTTGAGATAAAGATAGAAAGGTTTGGGATTTAGCTCAGTGGCTCCAGTGCTTTCCTGGTAAGCACAAGGTCATGAATTTGGTGCCCCATTCCAAAAAAGAAAAAAGAAAAAGTAACAAGGTAAAGATACATATATACATAAATACATAATCCAGAGACACACAGATCTATAAGTAGATAGATAGATAGATAGATAGATAGATAGAAATAGATAATCTCAAGAGAGTCTTTAACTAAAATAGGATAGTATCATTTTTGTTTTTCTCACAGGTAGCAATTTTGGAGCTACTCTAAAGACTGACTTGTTTTATATATTAAAAAATGTAAGATTTAAGCCTGCTAACATTTTTTATTAAATGATTTTTTTGAAAAGTTAAAATAAACTATTTTTCAATAATTAAATTTGTGTGTAGTAATTTATAATAGTAATATGTTCAATACATCTCTATTCAAGAAATACTAGTAATGAATTCTTTAAGAATTCATTTACTAACAAATTACAAAGATATTTGAAATAGGATAGGTAAAAATTATAAATTACATTATCAGTTCAACATTATTGTAAAATAACTCATTTTCAGTAAAGAATATATCAAATTTTGAATAAAATCTTATTACATGTATATTTCTATTCATTTTAAAAATATACTATGTAAAAAGTTGTAATCACTGTTGTTTCATGCAACATAGAAATAGGTTTTTCTTTAAAAAAATAGAACAGCAGACACCTCAGATTTATCCAAATACTTCTTTTTAACATGACTCATTTATATTTTTCCCTAAATTATATAAATCTATCTTACAACTTTTCCTCTTATTTCTCACTATGCTCATGGATTTTAACCACAGAGCAGATTGATTATGATAATTAAGATTTTCAGGTTCTAACTGAACCTCAAGAACAAAGACTGACAATGTACTAGATCAATAGGTATGATCTACAGAGGAAGACTTGGGGGAAGTGAAATGTAGTCAGTGTCCAATTATCTAATCAGTCGAAATAGCTTGCATTTATTAAACCAAAGAAATTTCTCCTATTTTTTCATTCTTCATACAATTGTCTTAGTTTTCTCAGAGATCTCTATACAAATGTCTTACTCTCTCTGTCACTTCTCTGAGCCTGTTTCATGTATGCAAATATTTAGTTCCTTTGTTTAGTTAAAATTTTATGGCCTCATCAGTTAGTTAGCTTCTTGTTTATAACTAATGACAACAAAATATAAATTTTATAAAATAACAAGAAGGTATTCACATATATAAATATATTTATGTATATTCATATCTATAGTATTCATATATATGAACAGTTCGATGGATTTGTTTCCAGGTATGATTTATCAGCTCCCAAATAATAAGAGTCTACCTCTCTCTCTCTCTTTGTCTATCACTCTGTCTCTCTCCCTCTACCTTTCATTCTGAGTTGGCTCCAGCTCCGTTTTCCAGCAAACACATTCTTGTGGTCCTGACATGACTACCCAAGTCCAGTTACATGCTTCCTTGTCCTAGTGCTAAAATGAGAGTCACTGCTCAAAGCTAAGAAGTGAGAGTGAGTACTGTTCGGTCAGATTTTGATCAGACATCAATTGTTATAATCTGGTTGATGTGATACGTGAATAGGCTTGAACCAATTAGGATCTGTTTCTAGAGTTCAGCCAAATCCTCTCATATTGTTTGAAAATGTGGCAAAAAAGAGAGTAGGAAAACAGATATCGTGAATCACATATAGTTGAAAAATTCTACTACATTGTTGTCTCGATTTTAGAAAATTATGACTTATTATATACAAAGTTAAATGGTAACACAAATAGTTGATTTGTGCATGTGTTTTTAATATACTTCTATCCAAACTTGATTAGAAAAGATTTTGCTGCATTAAACTCAAGAATATACTTACAAAATTCAACAATAAGATATAATTATATTTTAAAATACTTTTGATCCATAAAGACTAAGCATTGTTCTTATTGCTCAAAAAAACTCCTCCTTTAGTATTATTTTCATTTTTTATTATGATATATAACATAATGAACAATGAATGCACTATATTGGTGTTTATAAGAAAACATAAAAGTTAATTATCTTGGATGAATCATGAGCATTATGGTCCAAAACATTGGGATAAAAGGTTATTGTTCTACATACACTATTGTGTCTAGGAAATCTAAAGTAGTACTGGGTGTTTTTACAAACGAGGACTTCATTATCCTATGAAACATCTTTTTAGTGATTTAATATATCAATCTGAATTTGTTTTTCATTCTGTTTTGTTTGTTTGTTTCTTTTTAAATTTTTTTTTCATTTTTATTTTTCCTTTTTAAGATGGAGTTTCACTATGCATTCCAGGATGGCCTCTCAGCGATCCTCCTGCCTCAGCCTTCGAAGTGTTGGGATTACATATGTGTGTCACTATGCCCAGCCTCTGTCTGAATTGTTTTTTAAAAATCAGTAGTAAATACTATATCCATGAGGAAAATTTGCAATGGCATAATTCCTTAGAAGGCTGTCTTACCTTATTGTTTCCCTAAAAATGGAGCTGTAAATAGGTTTCAGCATATATCTCAGTTTTGTTTATGGGCTGATATCTGTTATTTTATTAGAATACAGAGCTGTATAATGTCATTCTGTTTTGCTAAGGCATTATTCGCACATTGAGAAAGAAATTGCTATGTTTACTTGACATGGAAACAAATTTCAAATTCACTTGACATTTTACAGTATATGAAAGTATTGGGACATAGATTATACTTCACTTCTCAAAACAACATGAGATGATAGAAGGTTAGCTACTCTTTTTATCAATGTAAACACAGACAGTGGTGGAAAGGTGATAGATGAGAGTTGTGTTGGCATGGGAAATGTCAAGTTCCTGAGGTCAGCATGGTGGCTTGAATGAATTCAGGGCTCTACAATGTATTGATTTCACTAATTAAATAGAAGCCTAAATGTATTCCTGTACAAGTCCAGCACTTTCTTTAGAACTAAAGTACTATCTTGATGTTGCTCATATATTTAGCAAATAAAGCCCATGATTAATTCTTGTGAGTCAAAACAAATGATGGAAAAAAAAACAAAGCAAAATGAAAAAGTCTTAGAAGGACTGCTTCATTCTTGTGCAGAGGACACAGGAATATTATCATTTTAATATTGTCTGCTTTGCTCAACTGGTGATGTGTTGAGGAAGGTCTCAATCTACAGGTTGTTCAAAAATAAATGTTTCTTAACAGAGCCATCCTGAATACATCCAGACCTTTTAAAAGCTTATTCAAAACAATTTTTTTAGTGTTTGTGTTGTCACCAGAAAAACAAAAGAGATCAAATGCAGCTAGTAGATACCTCAGATCTGACGCAAAAGACAAAGCCCTTAAGTGGTAGTTCATAGCAACCAGAGAAAAATTTAACAATATGTAAAGAGAGTCTCTGCTTTAGAATGCTAATGCTGAGGCTGCGGGCAGGAATAAGATGCAGTCCATGGCTTTTAACCCACCACAGGTATCTTAATGACTTCTGCTTTATCCAGTGTGGTCCAACAAGACCTGACAAACTGCATCGCTGTAGAAAAAGCATCTCTTGGGTCATGATGCATATAGAGGGATTTTTTTCTTTAGTCAGTTGCACGAATCAGGCTTTAATGCATTTTCCTAAAAGACTTCATACCCCAGATAGCTGCCTGCTGTCCACTGAATCTTGGCAGGCAATAATACTGTTGAAACAGGGGAGCTATGTTAAGCTATGTATCTGAAACTGGGAAGCTATGCTAAGCAGATTTTTGTGTGTACAAAATGCTTTATTTTTAAAGCTGCTTTTCTTTGTAGCAGTTTAAAATGCTTTCTCTCTCTCTCCATTTTGAAAGGCTTAGTTTGGTCAACTTTCAGTCTTCACCAAAACTACTTTGCAAACATGTCCCTACAGAGTAAATAGTAGTTTTCCCCTCATCAAAGGTCACTGTTTCTGAAAAGAATAATCTTAAATTGTCAATTCAAGAGGTTTCTTTAAATGATCCCAGTTCTTACAAAAACTAGAGCACACAGAAGAACATTAAACACCTTACCATTGTATGGAAGTTCCAGAGGAGTGCAGACATCATTTTTGGTTTCAGCAATAGGTGAAGAGATAAGTTTTGCAACAAGGGAGGCAGAAATGGGCTGTACTAACAGAGAGGTGAAGTTTGCTCGACTTTGTCTAAAGCTTCCATCTGTATTCAAAAGAGAAAGGAAGAAGATCCTTAGTAAATATATATTAAAAGCAAAGAGAAGTTCTTTGTAATGAGTATTTAGATGATAAGCTAAGTTTATATTTGTTCATTTATTTATATACTCTTTAGTTATAGTCTGCCTACCTATTAAAATGATTTGAGGTACTTCCTAAAAATTTAGCCCAAATACAAGTACAATATACAATATAAGCTTACTTAAAATGTCATTTACTTCTGCTGCCCCATAAAATACTCTAGGGAGCGGTGTGATAGCCTCACTGCTGCCACCCCATCCCTCCCTCCTGTGGGCATTTGGTGCGTCTGCCTACATTACCCATGATCCTCTCTGCCTGGCCGGACATGACTGCGACCTATCCAGTCTCTCCACAACATCTCTGCCTGATGACGACAATTTCCTGCCTTCACCCTATATAAACCATGTTCACTTCCTCAATAAACGAGACTTGATTGGAACTGCTCAACTTGTCTCCATCTCTCTTTCCTCTTGTCCAGCCCCCCCATCCCCGTTCCCTCTCCAGGTGAGACCCACGGACTGATCTGTGGGCCAGATCAAAATACTATAATGGGACAAAGGAACAAAATAGCATAAATCCATAGGTTCCAAGAAAATAGACAGTAATATGATTTTAGAAGTTGGAAAGTAGATGAATCAGTGTCACCTACAAAACAGACATGAAGAGGCCAAAACCTAACCTGCAGCAAGGAAGCAAAGAAGCAACATAGTTTGCATCACAAAACCTGAAAGGTTTAGGAACTGGGGATACCAGCTGCCTCTTTAGGGGCATTGGGGCTGAGGCAGGGCTGGATCTAGGAGGTTGTGATGAGATCCTAATTGCAAATCTGGTCAGTGTGAAAACAGCGAGATGCTGAATAGCAAAACACCAGATACAATCATAAATGTTATGCTTAAACCAGGATTGTGTTATGATTGCTGAGACTCTTCAGATATTTTATACTCTTGGCATTCAGGTTATTCTCCTCAGATGAAGCAACTGCAGATTCATTAGTCATTCAAGTCAACAGAAACTATCTAAAAATACTGAAGATCCCAAGCTGTTACAATAACAATTTACCTAAGTTGACCTATGTTGAAACCCACTGTTAAATAAATTTCACCCATATAAAAATTTTGAAATCTCCTTAATTTTGCCTTGTCAGCCAATGACACTGGCTTACCAGCCCAGTGAGGACACAAGGAAGAGTCAAGAAACTGAGGAGGATGATTTTCAGGAGGGCAACATTAAGAGGAATTAACAATGATACACATGTCTGCTAGATAACAAGGCACTATTTACAGTAAGATCAGGGGAAGGACTTGAAAACTTCATATATATATTCATATATATAAAACTTCATACATATATATATTCATATATAAAATTTCATACATATATATACATATATATTCATATATATATATGGCTGGGGATATAGCTCAGTGTAACAGTGACTGTCTGACAAGCATGAGATTCTGAGTCTGATTCCCAATACAAATAAAACAAAACAGCAACAAAACAAGTTAGCTTTTAGGGAGCCAAAGTTTGTGAAGAAAAAAATGTAATGACACAATGAGGATAATATTTAACTCTTCATAGAAATAGAATTTCAAAACAGCATAATAGAAGATTAACAGTGGTTAATATACTGCATATTGTTATCTTCAAAGTAGTTGTTCAGATTACAAGATATAGGCCTGAAAAACATGATCAAACAATGAAAGCACAAACTGTTCTTTTTGATGAACTAACAGAGATTAGTAGTATAAATATCTATAATATAGACAGCTGATTCTTTTTGGAAAAAAGAGAAATAGGGAAAAGCCAAGAGTTATACATGTGGAGATCTGTCAAAGGTAAATCTATATCCATCAGTGGTGAGTCAATATGATGGATAAAACAGAAAAATAATGAATATATCTAGGCATATTATTGAGAGAGGATGGGAAGGTAAATATAAAAACAAGTGACAAAGATGTCTAAAAAGCAAATAAATATTTGCTTTAGAGAGATAATGAAAGGGGAGAAGAGGGATGAGAAAGAGTAGGTGGTGACACTTCTATAAATTAAGCCTCATAGAAATGTTAACTAAAAAACTTTATTCTTCTATAACTTTGAAAATATAAACATCACACAGGAATAATCAGAGGAAACAATTACAATACTATATCAATACTCAGAGTAAAGAGGATGGAGAAAATACATTGAATTGTCTTTAAAGAAACAATGAGAAAATATTTAGCTGAAACATTTTTTATTGACTTAGAAAAGGAAATATGCAATGAATGTCTATCAGGCAGACATTAATGTTTCAATCACAGTGTTATATTTTTTAGAGCTTTTATTAGGGAAAATAATAGCTAAAGATTTTCTCAGAATTGAATTTGATAGGACTGCAGGGGGTGCAGAGTTCAACGATACTGGTACGCAGGCTCCAGGAGGCACAGAATACATGAAAAAAGTATGTTTCGACAGTGTTTCCTTAATTTATTATCTGGAAAACCACAAGGCTAAAATGATATTTGGCGTAGGCCTGTGACAGCTGTGGAAATCATGGTTTGGAGGAAAACAATAACAAAGATTTAAGCTAGGAGTCAGTTCTGTAACACGAGCACAGTGCTGGTCTCGTAATTCAGGAACTCCTTCTACGGTTACATGACACTGTGTTTTGGCCACAGTGTAGTTCACTGCTCCCCGACTGTTTTCATGTCACACTGCTATGACTGGCTGTATAATTTGCAGGGCCTAGAGCAAAATGACAGCATGAGATTACTTGTTCAAAAAGTATGAAGAATTTCAATATGGCAATAGCAGAGCATTAAATCAAATGCAGGGCCTCTGAGAAGGAGCTTTGCGAGAATCCACAGGTCACTTGTTCAGGAGCCAGGCTCTGCATAATCCACATGAAAAAGGCCCATAGTCATATAGCTTGCTGCAACAAATTGAGAGGTTTTGCAGACCTCACAGAAGCGACTCTTAGTCCAAAGTGACAGCCCTGGATCACCTGCTCCGGGCCAAACCTGGGACCAATGTGTCTCATGTCTCTAAGCACAGACAATGCGTGGCTTAGTAGCCATCTCTCTCTGGTCCTCCTGGTATGGCTATGTTCTGTCTCCTTCAGCCATTGGCATGGCACTTACATTGCTCATGGGACAACTAAACAATATTTCCATGCCTTTTTTGCTTTTTACGGATCTTAGTTACACAGACACATTTCCAATACAAAACAAAACATCTTGAGAAGTGTTGATGAATGTGGGTACCCGTATATTTCTAATACCAAGTGAAATGGCTAAAGGTACTGCATGATTAAATTGCTCCCCAATTCAAACTTTACATTCCAAACAGTATTTACTGTCATTCTTCACACATCTTATGCTAAAACTTAGTAAGTCCCTCCATGCTCTATAATTTTCATCTTCCCTCTTTTTACTTGTCCTTCCTTCCATTTGTAATTCTTAATCACGTGCATTTTACATGTCTAAATTATATACTTCCTTCAAAGCCCATCTCCTTTCCTGTTCACTAGCTGCAATTTTGTCTTTGAGGTCTGAAATTCTATCTTCACTTTCGTTGAAGTGGTTTTGCCAACTTTCAATGGAATTTCTGATTTCCTGTATGTCTCTTTGAATCTGCTGTATGCATTGTTTGTTTCTGATATTCTTCACTCAGAGTTTTCATCTTTTTGCATTGTTTCTCCAATTTTTAAACTATGTCTTTTTTAGCTATGTTCAGCATTTCTTTCATTACATTTATCATTTCTTCTTTTACCTGGGAGACTATTTCTGATTTGAATTCTTTTATACCTTCCTGGAGTTGTTTCTTTACTTCAGTTGATATTATTTCAGGCATTTCAGGGGTATGGCTTATATTTTCTTCTGTATCCATGTCTCCTAAGCTTGCTTGGGTTGGGCTGGAAGTTTGAGGTTGCATTTTGCTCTTTTGTTTTGTCATTTTCTTATATTTCTAGGTTTCGAGCAATGTTTCAAGACTTTCCCCGTGCACTGAGAATCACCTGGCCCATTTTTGGCCCCTGAGGCAGACAGCAAGCAACAACTAGCCACTTGGACTTCCCTGGGCATGGCCCAGTTAGGCTCGCTTGGACTTCTAGTGCATCCTAGGTGATTTCAAATGCTGGGCATGGTCTTACCACCTGGGAGCGACCTTCCAAGGCTTCCCTATGTGCTGGGCTTCAACCTGCACATGCTCTGGGCCAGAGACTCAATTCAGGCCCCTGCTAGCTGCTTGGAGTTCGCTGGGCATTCAAAGCCCAGCTGAAAAGCCACCTTCTACATGAAGCGTTCAGAGATTCCTGCAGGACTGAGTGATGCATGTGCACCTTTCTGGCACTCTGCCATTTCCAAATAGCACGATCATTGTGTAAAAACACTTGGTTTCCTTACATCTCTCTTCCTCATGAAAAACACTCTAATTTTGAGAAGAACAGGATCATATCGTCTACATTATATGATACAGAGTGCCTAAAACATTCTCAGGAACAAAACAGGAGATGAGTAACTGTTAAAAAAAGAAAAGAATCCACAATTGTTTGAAAAGTAGTTCAAATATTTCCATCTTACTGATCTTCTGAATGCCTATAAAATTGAACCGGAAAAAACTGAAGAAGACTTTATAATTCTATGCATAACATACAGCCTTGTGACTTCTTCTCAGATTACTGCTACCTTCCCTCAACTTATTGTTAAATAGACTTCCAAAGCCCATTTATTCGCATTATCTCATAGGTTAACATTGTTCTACAATCAATTTTTATAGATAAAAGTGTTTTGGTAAACTAGATTATCTTTAAGATACATTTATCAGTCAATAAAAAATTAACAACTGCATTTTATTTTTCTCCAGAGTACCTTGGTAAGCATATAAAACAACGTATTTAAAAGTTAAACATAAATAATTCCTAAACCATAATTGATCATACCAAAATCTTTGACTAATCTTTATTTTTCTCCAGAGTACCTTGGTAAGCATATAAAACAACGTATTTAAAAGTTAAACATAAATAATTCCTAAACCATAATTGATCATACCAAAATCTTTGACTAATCTTTGATTATTTGGTTCAGCAGACTAATAGACTTGCATTAGTTTTGAAATATATGAAGTAAGTGGTTCATTAATTTTTCACCTTTACCTTAATGGAGATTTGATAAACAGTTCTGATCTGAGAGCAGATTATAAAAATAGGATGTTATAGGATACTAAGATTAAGTTATAGACAGTACTTTTTAAAAATCATCTATTGAGAAAGAGCTGAGGGAATAATTTAATTTTCTTACATTATTAACAGGCATTGAATATAACTAATATGTATACCATTTTTATTCAATTTTATTTTAAAGCATTTTTAAGAATTATAAAAATCTATTAGAGGATGTAATATATATTATTTTTGTCAATAATGATTGATGTCAATTTTTATTTTAGTAGATAGTCAATTAGATCTTCATTTTCTGCAGTTGTTGTAATTTAATGATTAAAATATTCACCCCATCAATAATTCAATCCCAGTTACAGTATCACACATATAGTATAATGAAGAATTTGAACATAGAGACTCCTAAGTCTGACTTTTCCAATTTCACTACAGAAATATTGTCATTCCATCTACTACTATTCCTGAATTACCAGGTAGACTGGAGAGGGCCTTAAGTATGCTGGTTTACTGAGAATAAACATAGTATATCAGCTCAGAAACATACAGTCTATGACAGTGGGAAACATTTAGAAGAAACTAAGCTAAAAGAGTAAAATGCTTCCCAACTGTAGATATTTAATAAATTTTGCATTGCGTTTTTCAAACTTCTGATGCCTACTTCAACCACATCTGCTTATGGTTGTAAAGAAAAGAATGAGTGCTAGTACTTGTGTTTGTGTGTGTGTGTGTGTGTGTGTGTGTGTGTGTGTAAGTGTATAAACCTAACAACCTGCTACTCAACTAGAATGAGTAGAAGTATACATTTAATTTGCAGCCCCTGGGCAAGCAACAGTCACATGACTGGACACTAATCAAAGCTGCAGAATTGCAGGCCCTCTCAAAGGCCTGAATCAGAATCTAAAGGCTAATAAGATCCCCAGGTGATTCATATGCATAGCAGATAAGCACTTGCCTAAGTCAGTGTATATTTTTCCAGAGGAAAATTTACATAATTTTTACAGCAACAAAAATATTTAAAAAGTAGGACAAAAGGGGTAGAAACTATATTTGCATTCCCTTACCGAAAATTAAAGATGACAGAACTTTTGACTGTATCTCTCTCCCCTAAATCAACAGTTCTATCAGCTTTTTTCAAAATGCATAAGAAGTCTGTTTATAAGCTAAACTAAAATAACAAGTTTAAAATGGGCTGAGAGCATTTTGTTTTTGTCCTTTCCTCAAAGATGAATTTGGTCATTCAAACATCAAAATTACATTTGTAACACTTTATCGCAGCCATGAATAAATATTACAATAGCTAACTGATTTGAATTTTTTTCTTTTCTTGGTTTTCAGCTACTATAAGACTGTAAAACAGCAACAAACTAAAAGTATAAATACTGCCCCTTACCAGAACACCCAATAATCAGAGAACTGAAAGAGCACAGATTTAAAAGTACATTTTATGTAGAACTTTTATGAAAAAATGCCAAATAGTCAAAAGAACAAGCTGATATTAGTGATGTTAAAAATAAATGTTGAAATAACTACTCTTGCTCCTCTGATATAGATATTGTCAGGAGAAATGAACTACTGGATATAAAATAATTCTTTGATCTTATTTTTTGGGTATTTCTGCTTTTTTGACATGGGAATGTTAACACAAAAAAGAGAAACTGCCCTGATGTCCAGAGATACTTGTCTGGCTTTTCCTCTGCCTCACTGAGAAGTTACCCCAGAGAACCTTTTCACTTCTTTTGAGATCATAAACACAGCATATATAAATATAAATATATATATATATATATACACATATATATACACAATGACATGAATTTAACAAAAATCTTTCTTATCTTGACGTAAAAAGAGGATTTTTTAAATCTCTATAGTCTCATCTAAGTTGTAAGGGAATGCCTACTTCCACTACTACTCTTGTTTAGAATAGGAGATATGAAATATTTGAACAGGTTTTTTTCCTTGATTTATAATATTTCTTATAAATCTCACTAAAATAATGTTTTACTATTAGTCATACATAAAATTATAATTTTTCTGTTATAGTAATGGTTATATTGAGTTGAAAAACCTGGGGGAGAAAAATATACTCAAACATGTGGCGTTTTAGCTCAGTGGTGTAAGTGCCTGATGAGCAAATGCAAGGTAGCAAGTTTGATCCCTGGTACCGAAACAAACAAAAACAAAAAAAACAACATACATTGCAAGGAAGTGTTTTCAATTAATAGGTCACAAAACAGTTAATAGCAAATGCTTGTACACAGAACTCCAGTTATTCCAGTCGTGAATATTCTATTGCTAATTCTTCCTCTGAATTTACTTGCAATAGAATTTTCTTATGAAGAAGTTGTATAATTTTGTGAGTGTAATTTAACAACTTGTTTTAGATCTGTTGTTCCTCAACCTATTTTGTGAAATAGTACCCAACTCATATTAAAAGAGATGGGGAGAGGGAGGGAGAGATAGAGGGAAGAAGGGGGGAAGGGCGGTGAGAGAGAGAGAGAGAGAGAGAGAGAGAGAGAGAGAGAGAAAGAAAGTGAAATGAGAGAAGGATCTAAAGTAATGCTTTGCCTATTTTCTTTTCTTTTTACTAAGAAAATATCTTTCAGTATATTGAAAGTCTTCTTTGAAGTTACAATAAAAGCCATAATGGCACAGCAAAAGACATGGCTGTTCTAGTATAACACTAATGGTCCTGTTAATAAACTAAGGTATTCTTAAAGGACAGGAATGGAAAGAGTCTTTGTTAGTTCCTACATGTAGGACATCAAACAATACCACGCATGGTCATCTTTTAAAAGCTTTTACACAATAATGCATTTTGAACAAAATTCAAGATTATTCACACTGATTTAAATTTTCTTTTAGTTCCTTTATTTAATCTTCATAACAATTCAGTAACATTATATCTAGTGTATGTAAAGAACTTTTTTGTCATTGTTAGTCAACAATGTCAGTGTTTTTTAAAGGAAGTAAGAAATGAACGAGGAAAGAGAAGAAAAATTTTTCCTGGAGTAAAAACAGATCTATGAAGCAAACAAACAAAAAATGCTAATGAGTAACCATCACATCTGTGTCCCATGAATTATTAATCTTTGATTAATATGTAAATAAGGAAGGTACCTATGTTGGAATTTGCCCATTATGAATGACATAACCATAGTGTGTAATCATAATGCTAGTTGACACACTTTGTATCCTAGGATTGAACTCAAATATTTAAATGCATGATGACCAAAAATTGTATAGTTTTTCATTATATTTTATAAGATAACAGGAATCATAAAAAAAAATTAAATGGACTGCTCTAGGATAATAAGGGGGTGAAATTTCAAGTAGCCATACTCAAATAGAGATTACTACATATATTACTGATTAATACTAGAATAATATAGTCTATTATAGAGGTTTTTATGGTCAAGTAAGAAATGTAGGGTATATTAAATAGGTACTAGAAGACTTTTACAGGATTTTGAGCAGGGTATTGGTCGCATAAAAGTAAATTTTAGAAAATTTAGTTTGAAAGTCATATGCACAACAGAATAGACCTGAAGTAGAAAATATAATAACACTAATAAAACATAGACCCCATTTGACCCAGGCAGAGAGGTTGGTACTAGGTGTATATTATCTCACTCTATTTCTATACTTTATGCAATGATATAACTTTTTAAGCTACACTAGTTATTATTATCTCCATTTTACAGACATAGCTATTACTTGAACTCCAAAATTAAGGTTATGGAGCCAGTTCCCAGTGGCATTTTTCCAATGAGAAATAACATCTGTATGAAGTAGGATGCCTTTTAAAGCAAGAAAGGTGAAGATTTTTATTGAGCTGCTTTTAGTTTTTGGAAAAATCATTGAGATAAGTAACCTAAAAGGAGAGAGCTTTATTTCAGCTCACAAATTTGGAGGCTTCAGTCCCTGATTGATCAGGCCTATTATCTTAGAGCTGTGCCAAAGCAGCCCTTTGTGGTGCGGTAGAACAACTCTGCCCCAGTTGGAACCAGGAAGCAGAAGAGGAAGAGGCAGAGGTCCATCCCCTTCAAGAGAGTGCACCCAATGACTTCAGGTACTTTTACTAGGCCCCACTACCTCCCAACAGCAACATTGTGGAGAATTTTAGCCTTTAGCATATGAGCCTAAAGGGGATATTCAAGTGTGAAAAACACTTATAGCCAGATCTGTGTGAAAAGCCTAGAAAAGAAAAACTGCCAAGACAATGAATAGACTGGAGAAAGTGAAAAACACAAAGTAAGACTTCAATGCTGAAATGTAAGAATAAAAGTCCTATTCATGAAATAAACTAGAATGGAAAACTGCCTGGAGGTAAAGTGTCAGAATATTTTAAATAATTGTATTTAGTATTTAACTGTATTGGACAATTATCACTGTAGATTCTCCATAAATAAAGTAAAAAGTTCCTCTCATTTCTTAATTAAAAAAAAAAAAACACTTCAGCAAACACAGTTTTGACTTTTATTGCTTGGTCATAGTTCCCACATTACAGTTAACCCACTGAACATTATCGTTGTTTTCTGAACACTTTGCAAATGTCTGCACAATGACATTCCTTAAGCTGCAGTTTCCTGGGCCATAAAATAAGAGAAAACGTTGCCTACTCTAGCTTGTAGGAAGGCTTTAGGATTAATGAAATATCCATACATAAAGTACTCTGCTCTACAGAAGAACAGGTACAATGTAAAATGAGCTACATTTTTTCTGTAACAAATATTATCCATATATTGTCCAATAGAAGTGAAAAAAAATCTCTTGTTGCTCCTTCTGATAGTGCACACTGCTTTACTGTCTTATTTTTTTGAGGTTCTATATAAAAATAAAAATAAAAATAAAAATAAAAATAAAAATAGCTGCTGTGTGCCTAACTTGTAGAGTGAACTGACACACACAAATCAAACAAATATTAATAGTAAATTCTGTGGTCACTTTCTCATGATACATTTGGTATAAAATGAAATAAAATAGTGACACATTTGTAAGGTTGCTTCAAAGAAAATATAAATCATGTGAAAGCACCATAGTTATTTTTAGAATGTGTTATGTTAAAGTCAAATTCATTTGTCAATACACAAAAAGCTATCACCTACTTTCTGAAGTAACTCAGGACTTATTTGAACTTTGAATCAAAGATTTTCAAATTATTTCATTTCAATTAAAATAGCAGTGATAACTCTAGGTTTATTAGCCCTCTGGCAACAAATCTATATAATATATACTGATCTAATTTTAAGGTTGAATAGTTCTCCATAATCAAAAGAAAATCCTAAGACTGTAATTAATGTCAGACTAATGTCATAGCATGTTATAAAGAAAACAGTCTAAATCTGTGTTTTAGGTATCAACAGGCAAACAGACTGCATATATAGACTATATTCTATAATATAGTATATTTAAATATAATTCTACCTTTTGTTAACTTTATATGTTTAGAAATTAATGCAATATCAAGTGGAAAAATCCAGGGGAAAAATAATAATGTATAGAGAAAAATGTTATTTATTCACCAAATTTACTTCTAGATAACATATAGAAATAAGATAATAAAATAATTCATTATAATGATTTTAGCTGGAAGATAGACTGCAGTTGTATATAATTTGGCTAATAGTATGACTAAGAATTAAGCAAAAAGATATTCCCTTTAACAGTAAAACTGGTATCACTAAATCCTCTATTGAACAAATTCAATTAGATTATATTTCAAAGTGATGCTATCATTTTCAAAAATCTTTAAGTCCCCAGATTAGCACATATACAAAAGTTAACACACATAAACACATGCTTACATATCAATATATACACACATACCAATTCATGCATATGAACATACATAACAGAAAGAGTATATAACTTAGAATGATGACTCACAAAGAATGATTCAAAATCAAAAAAATTAAAATAAAAACAATATTACAGTTGAAAATATCCATAGAATAATTTCTATTTTTCTTAGGGTAGGAGCTACTAATAACTTTTGATTACCTAAGATATATAAATGCAATTTATTATAAAAACAGGAACATTACAGATAAAGATAATGGACATGGGGATCACATACTATGCTTTAGTCCCTCACATTATCAGGGAACATTCTTTCTAATATAGTGTTTCTTAAGTGTTATGTTCTTTCACACATGTAAAAATTTGCTGTACCTATATAATAGTATTTCATTTTATTTTAAGGTATATATATGTACATATTTATGTATATATGCATATATCTATCACTAGGCATTTATTTTTCACTTAACAAACACCTTAAAAGCATTTTCATGTAAATTTCTTGAGGTTTATGATGTTCATTTTGGGTGTCACATAGTATTTCATATTTCTCACGTTTTAATTTGTTTGGTCAGGTCTAAATTACACTACAATTATAATCAAATATGATCATTATAATTAATATCTTCATATTTACTTGCAAATGTATGATGGTTTTTCTAATGTTGCTACAGAGAAATAGATTTGAGGTCAGAAATATATAAAGTTTTAATTTTTATACATCCTAATAAATTGTCCTCCAAAGAGTCTGCACTTATTTATTTGCATTCTCATCATCGTGATAAAATGAGACACCAGGGAGCAGAATGTAGAGAGAGCAGCATTCACAGACAGCTCCAGGACGTGCCTGAAGGTCAGTCAGTGCCTGCTATGTGACCTGGCCGAGACACCAACCACTAGAACACAATTTACACAGGACGGTAAACCGATAAACACAGGAATGGAGAAAGGAGACCAAGAAGTGAACCTGCCCTTCAGTAAGAGCACTGCTCTCAGTACAGTCTGAAGACAATACCATTCTGTGAAATGTACATTTTCTCAAGAAGAAGCCATTTGGGTGGCGACAGCTGGGTCTCATCCCAGACACATCTCTATACAGCACAGCAAGAGCCTGTGATAATAATAGAAAAATACTTCCCTATTCACAGCTTCTGCTGCCAGCTCAGGTCTGGAAACTGCAACATTCCGTGAAATGCACAAAAACGTTCAGAGTCAGCCAAGGGGGAGGTACAGCTGGACACTGACCCCAGAGTCTATTGCGTGCTATGCTGGCCAAGTTGCTCAGTTTTCCCTCTGAAACACGGAGAGGAACCTGAAACAATTACAGAAAAGTGTTTCCTAGCTTCTAGCTTCTATTCCCAGTATAGGTTTGAAGACTGAGCTATTCTGTGAAATGTACAAATCTTTTAGGGAATGTGACCACAGGAGTGGATGCAGTCCTACCCCAGTCATCGTTAGCCTCTGTGCCAACCCAGTCAAGTGATTCTCCCACTAGGACATGGTCCAGAGTAGGAGATAACAACAGGAGATAATTACTCCATTTATCATCTCCATGGGATCCATGAACCAAACTGAAACTTGCTGAGTTTCCACAAGACTGTAAGTGGTGGATGCTGGGAGCAGAGTAGCATGAACTGAATGAATTTCACTTGACTTTTCTGAGGGCAACACAGGCCAGAGAGATTCTCAGGGAATTGACTCAAGGCTAGAAGTGGATAGATGGATCAGATAATCTTGGTTTGGTCTTCTGCTTCCTTGGCACCGAGCACAGGGGATGCCAATGGCAGAGAGAATCTCAGAGGTCTAGTGAAGCGAGAAGTATATGTGGAGAGAAACAGTTAATGGTGGCTGAGACAACCTCCGCTCTAACCTCAGAGGCTTTTAAAACCATGGGAACTTTGTAGACTGAGAAAAAGAAGCTAGGAGCTCCAACGATGAAGAGAGAAGAATGAGATAGAGCTACCTAAATCACCAATGACGAATTCATTGATGAGTGCAGCATCTCCATGATCCAATGACTCTCCAAACACAAAACTTTGGGGACATTTTAGCTCTCAATCATAACAAGTAGATACACTCATATTTGGCAAGCTACCCTGCAAACAAAATTTAGTCAGAAGAGATAAAAAGGCCACTATATAACAAGGGAAGAATTCATCAAGAAGAGATCACCACACACACACACACACACATACACACACACACACAATTTCACAAAATAAACAATACTTGACATAAAAAGACAGACCTGAATATAATCACACACCTTACTATCACAAATTCAACCAGACAAAAATCAACAGAGACATCAGAATTAAACCACAACATAGATAAAATAGATATAACCAAAATCTAGAATATTTAATCAATCAGCAAAGTATACTTTCTTTTCAGCACACAATGGAACTTTTCCTGTAATAGACCATATTATAGGTCCTAAAGCAAGTCTCAATAAGTACAAAAAAATATGAAATATTCTTATTTACCCTATTAGATCATAAAGGAATGAAACTAGAGATAAGTAACAAATAGAACCACAGAAACTACACAAATACATGGAGATTCAGTAAGACACTCATAAATGATCAACGGCCCACTAAAGAAATCAAGGAATAGATTTACAAAAAAAAAAAAAATCCTAGGCTCAAATAATACTGGAAATGTTGCATATCACAATCTGGAACACAGTGAAAGAAATTCCAAGAAGGAACTCTACAGCTATGAGTGACTACATTAGAAAAGCAGAGTGAGCCCAAATAAACAACTTAAAAATAAATTCCAAGGTCTTGAAAAAGCAAGAACAAATCAAACCAAAAAGCAGTAGAAGGAGACCAGGATTTAGCTCAGAGGCTTAAGTGCCTGCCTGGCAAGCACTAGGTCATGAGTTCAATCCCTGGTACCCACCCCAACAAAACAGTAGTAGAAGGAAACAAATTACAAAGTTCAGAGTGGAATGTAATTAAATTGAAACTTTAAAAAAGTACTAAGGATCAACAAGTCAAAGAGTTACTGCTTTGAAAGAAAAGCAAGATTCATAAACCCATAGTTAAACTTACCAAAACAGAGAAAAAAGTCCAAGATAACATAATTAAAAGTGAAAAAGCCAAAATTACTACATAAAACACTGAATTTCAGAGTACCACCAGAAATTATTTTTAAAATTTGTATTTCAACAAATCGGAGAATCTGGAAGAAATAGATATAATGCTAGACACATATGACTTTTCTAAACTGAGCCAAGAAAATATATAAAATCTAAGCAGATCAATAAGTAATAAGATTGAAGTGGTGACTATAGGTTTTCCAACTAAGAAAAGATTTTCCAACTAAGAAAAGCTTAGACAAGACAGATTTATGGCTGGATCCTACCAATACTTTAGAGAAGAACACCAATATTCCTCATACTTCTTCATGTAATAAAAGTGGAAACTCTCCTCCTAGATTCATTCCATAAAGCAGCACTACCCTGACACTAACATCAAATAAGACATTAAAAAAAAAGGAACACTACATACCATTATCCTTGATGTACATAGGTGTAAACTTCTCAGTAAAATCTTCACAAACAGAATTCAACATCACAGTGAAAAGACCATACATCATGAACAAGTTGTTTTTAATTCTAAGACAAAACAATAGTTCAACATATGTAAATCAATACAGGCAGTATGCTACAGAAGACCAGGGACCAAATTCACATGAACATTCCCATAGATACTGAAATTGCCTCTGACAATATCCAACAATGCTTTACAATAAAAAGCTTGTTAAAAAGCAAAATTGAAGGACTTCATCTAAAAATGATAAGCCATATAAGATAAGCTTATAGCCAGCATCATATTAAATGGGAGAAAATGAAAGAATTCTTGGTGGAGTAATTTGTCTGTGGAATGAGACAAAGGCATCCACTCTTACCACTAATATTCAATATTGTTCTGAAAAGATTAATAACTGTTAAGAGAAATAAATAAAAGGGTTATAAATAGGAGAGGAGGAAGACAAATTATCCTTATTTGTACATGATGTGATACATTAAATAGAAGACTCAAAAAACAATAATGAACCCATCAAGAAAGAAATGAGCAGAATTCCATTCACAATAGTTTAAAAAAAAAACCCTATGGGTCAAATTAATCAAGAAGATGAAAAGAACTGCATAATGATAATCACAGAACTTTGAATAAAGTAATTGAAGAGGACATTAAAAAATGGAAAGACTTCCCTTGTTTTTTAATTAGTAGAGTTAATATTGTTAAAATGGCCATAATGCAAAAAACAATCAATAGATTCAAGGCAACCCTTATTAAAATACAAATAGCATTCTTCACAGAACTAGCCAAAGCAACTCAGAATTTTATTTGGAATTAGAAAAGAACCAAAATGCCAAAGCAACTCTGAATGAAAAGAGAAGTTCTAGAGACATCATTATAGGATAAGCTATGTTATAAAGCCATAGTTCAGAAAAAAATCTACATGATAATGGCAAAAAACACAAAACTAAACAAACGAAAAACATAAATGCAGACTAGTGGCATAGAACATAATATGCAAAATCGAACCTAAGCACTTAAAATATGTGATTTTTGACAAAGGTTTAAAGGTATAGCTCAAACATAAAATAGCCTTCTAACAAATGGTGCTGGTAAAGGTTGGGATCCACATACATTAGATCCCTATCTCTTGCTCTGTACTCAAATACTATAAAAATGAATCAATGATCTAACTATAAAATGAAAAATATTGAAATCTCTGAAAGGCAATATGGAGAAACACTGGAAAATATAAGTACAGGCAGAGATTTCATGAGCAAGAGTTGGAAAGTACAGGAAATAATATCAGGAATCAATAAACTTTTCATCCACAGCAACACACAAGTGCGCACGCAAACACACACACACACACACACACACACACACACACACAAAAGCATCAGTAAACAAGACTACATCAAATTACGAAGCTTTTACATGGCAAAGGAAGTAACACAGTCAAGAGACAACCCAACAAATGAGAGAAAATCTTTGCTACCTACTCTTCAGACAGAGCATTAATATTTAGCATATGTAAAGAACTTTAAAAAAAACCCATACTACAATGACCCCAATAAGAAAGTAAGCAAATAAACTAAATAGACATTTCTCAAAAGAAGTTCAAATGGTCAAATTGAAAAAAATGTTCAACATCACTAGCCATTACAGGAATACAAATTAAAAATTCTCTGTGCTCATCACAATCAGAAGAGCTATCATTTTTCAGTGTTTGATACTTGGGAGACAATATGATGTTTACACATGCAAGTCTGATTTATTTCATTCATGAGAATGGTCTCGAGTTGGATCCATTTACCTATAAAAGGCTGAAGTATATCCTTCTGTATAGCTGAGTAATACTCTATTGTATAAAAATACCACATGATTTTTGTCCATTCCACAGTTGATGAGCATTTGTTTCCAAAACTGAACTATAATAAATTGTGCTGTTATAAACACAGGTGCACATATATCACTATGACATGATGTTTTGAATTCTGGGAAAATATCCAGAAGGGGAATAGCTGGTTTGAATAGGACCTCCAATCCTCGTTTTTTGAGGAATTGCTCCAAAGGAAAGAGCAACTGCGATAGGGAAAAGGAGAAAAGAAAAAAGGGAAAAGACTATATATATATATATATATATATATATATATGAACATATGATATACATATACATATAATATATATACAAGATGATAACTATACTACTCATCTCAAAAAGAACAGTTTGTGTTTTCAATGTTCAATTGTTTGATCATCTTTTTCATTACTACATCTTGTAATCTGCACAATTATTTTGAAGATAACAATATGCAATATATTAACCATTGTTAATCTATTATTTTGTTTAGAAACTCTTTATCACCATTTTATTCTTTTCTTGTTCTTGCTGTTAAAAAAAAGAATAGGTATTATCAAGAATTTTTGAAAAGAAACAGGGCTGAGGAATTAGCTCAGTGGCTTAAATGCCTGCCTGGCAAGCGTGAGGCCATGAGTTCAATTCCTGGCACCAAAATAAATAAAATAAAATAAAGAAACACTAAATCCTGGCAAAGATATGGCAAAAAAGGACTCCTCTATATTGTTGGTGAAAATATAAAGTAGAACTTCTATGGAAATCTATATAGTAATCCTCAAGAGATTAAACATAAAAGTATCACCTAACCCACTGATATCACTCAAACTATTCTCAAAACAATAAATTTTCAACATTTTCATAGTAGAGTGATACATAAATACTCATGTTTATAGCGGTACAATTACAATAACTGAGTTGTGGAACAGATACCCTGGATCAGAGATGCACAACCTTTTAGAGCTTTAAGTGATAAACAGCTTGGCTGCAGCACACATGCTGAACATTTATCCCCACTACCAGGGATGAATGGGTGAAAACTGTACCATACACAAAGCAGGAAATATTACTCAGTCACAAAAAATGAAATCGTGGCATTTTCAGCAAAATAGATGAAAGTAGAAACCATCATGGCAAGTGAAACTAGTCAGACTAAGAAACTTAAACAGTATATGCTTTCTCTTATGTGAGAATTAGGTAAATAAATAAATAAATAAATAAATAAATAAATAAAAATAAAAGAAAGGACAGAAATCCAGGAGATAGATTTCTGCTGACAGAGTAGCAGATAAGTAGGAGGGGGAGGAAAGACAGAGAAGCGTACGATTGAAAAATCATTAAGATATCTTTTAAATACACGCACCAACTTTCCAAAATAAACGCAATGACCATACAATGTTCACATGTGCTAATAAAATGTAATTTTAATAAATGATAAGAGACATATTCCTTATTGTGTCAAAACCTAAAGAAACTGCATCAGTGAAGACCCTGAATAAGAAAGACAGTGATGCATTTAAGGAAATGTAAGAGGCCAGGTAGTGCAGTGGTGTAATGGTGCAGACTGTAATGGTACAGAAAAAGTAGAGAATCAAGTACCGCATTTTAGCCCTTAAAACACACATTGTGTTTAAGAAGAATGCAATTAACAGGTTCTGTGTACCCCAGGCAGTTTCTGAAAAATTTAGAAAATTAAAGAAATATACAAATTTGCAAAGAAAAAGGAAGATTTTCTGTTTTAAAACTCATTTTAACTGATAAAAAAACATACAAAATATGTTATAGTTGGGTAATGTAATATTTAATACACATACATAACTGCATAATGTTTACATATTTGAAACATACTAATCTCCTCAAATGTTTATCTATTCTTTGTGATAAAAATCTTTCAAACTCTTTTCTTCCAGCTTTCTGAAATGTATAGTATATTATTGCTGTCTATAGTCAACCCACTGTGCAATACCCCCCCAGCATTTGCATAACTTTATGTTATCAATCCATATATGCAATATGTCCCTATTCTTTTAAAAATAATATACAAGTAGCATCTTCCTTACCATGTACAGTCTTTATCACTCTCTATCCTTCTCCAAAGGAAACCAGAATCATCAATCAGCTTTTCTTAAGACTTTCATTTTATCTTGTGTTTTAATATGTAATTATGAGCAGTTGAAATCTTAGATAAAATGTTGAATTGGGTAAAAATCAGATGGAGATAGATGTGTATGGTACATTTAAGTTTATAAAAACAACAGCAGGAAACACTCAGATTATATATAGAAAAACGTGGCATGATCAGATATGAAGTTCTGAAGGCTCATGCAGGCTAGAAGTGGTGGCACATGCCTGTAATGCCAGCACTTGGAAGGCTGAAACAGTAAGGTCATTGTGACTTTGAGGGTAACCGAGGCTACATAGTGAGTTCAAGGCCAGCCTGCACTACTTAATTAGACCCTATTTCTTAAAAAAAAAAAAAAAGCATATGCATAAAATATCAAAGAATGCAGAGAATGGATTGGAAATTGCAAGAAAGGTAAGAGCAAAGGCATTTAGAAGATGTTTACAGCCATCCACGTAGTTTCCACAAGATATAAAAAGGAGCTTTATAGAGAAATTTGGAAATATTTAATATCAAATTCTCAGAAATAATTACTGAGCTAGAAACATGAAGCCTTTAAGGAGAATTAATGTTCATTTGACCATGGATAAAACAAGAATTGAAACTTACTTATGGGGTAGAACCAAGAAGACTGTTTGAGAAGCAATGGAGAAAGAGACAGGAATCTAGAAAACAACTAGATTAAGAATGCTGGTTAAATTCTCTTCCTGCTGTACATAATTACCTATCTCTTGACTCAAATTCATAAGCCACTCCCTAGCTAGCCACTCAGACAAGTCTCCTGAATCCAGAGGATACTGATTTTGCTAGAAAACAAAGAAGTACTCTACTCTAGAAATTTGGCATTCGCTCTTCTGAAATGCAGTGAGATATGAAATCTTAGGAAACATGCACACAGCAAGTAAACATTCTTTCATGTCAGTATTATTCATCAGAGAATTGACCTCTTTGTTTTTTAAAGCTCTTTTTGAACCTTTTCCCCATCTTTTAGTCACATGCTAAAAGTACAACAGTGAACCCTAAAGCCACTTTGCCCATTTCTGTGTAGCCTTGAGCCAAGCAAACAGATAATTCCTGTAAGGTACAAAACAAGGTATTCAAGCTTGAGGGATGCTGGCAATGTTTAATCTATGAATCTGGGGATGATTACACAGACATAAGCAGAAACAATCAGGGATCTTCATATTTTCTATTAGTGCTCTTCATGCTCTTCATTGTATGCATGATTTAAAAAAAAGTGCACAACATTGCTTCAGAAAAGAATATTCAACATTATCTCAGATTAACAGTTCACGTGTAAATAAGACAGGTATTACAAGTTTGTGTCTATAAATGTATTAATCTAGTAGCATGACAAACATTAAGTATATCTGAGTATTAATGAGAGGAAATTGAACTGCTGTGATATTTTCTGCCTGAGTTGTGAGGTGTAACATTAGACAAAGTTAGAAAAATATGTCTTTTGGAAAAGATTAGGAAAATATCAGTAATTTTACCTGAAAACCACAAAAGATAGTATTTTAACCTTTCATCTATTAAATGATACATTATATATAATTATGAGCTGTTCAAAGATATAAATAAAATATTTCAAGTTATGAATGTCAATTAAATTCTTATTTGCCAATGTTGTAAAATTTTGCATTTCCTAGAAAATTTGGAAACATGTTTTCTAATTTTCTTGCCTGAAGTTAATTTTATAACATTTATACGAGGTATGTATCTACTTTGTGTCAGCAAGTACAATAGAAAATATAGAATTATTTAGTAAGTGCATACCAATTTCAGAAACACTGTAAGAAAATAAATTAATGTTTGCAACTTGTTTTATTTTCTATTTCCAAATGCAGAGATTTGTAGTCCTAACTTAGAAGTGCAAATACCTTAGCAATACATAAGATGAGAAACAAACTCCAGAAAACTGCTAGAAATAATTTACTTCTTTCATCTATGTTGTTAACTTCTTTTACAAAAAAAGAAAAATGATTCAGAAGTTTGAATCTTTCCAAGTCTTGAGAATTATAAAATAACTAGAGGAGCATGTACTGAAGAAATAACTGAGAAAGTCACATTATTTTTCAGACATAGCTTGAGAATACCACATAAAGTTTTTTTCTTAAATATTTGAAAGAGTTCAAAACCAGCCTAGCAATCTTTCCAAAATAATTACCTACCAAAATTTTTCATAAGTCTGCATTGTCAATTTGAGGCTTCTTGGGTCACTTAGTCTGTGCATCTGTTTCTCCTCAACTCATAATAAGGCAGGACTTGTGTCTCCTACAAACGTCATCCTCCCCCTGATACTGTCCACCTCTCAGCTGCCATGAGAATGATCCATCTTCTTGCTAATCTTTTATTTTTAAAATAGACAATGATATAAAGATATGGAGTTGAATTTGTGTCACGAGAAATAAGTATATGTTTGTCAGAAGAAATGTTAAATGTGTGTTTATAAAAATGGAAAGATTTCATACCAAACTCAAATGTGGGGAAGTTAAACATAGGAATATGATTTTCACATAGCAAAAACTAGATTTTTGCAGTGGCATTGTATCTTCAAATAACAATTCCCCGAATGCTAATTGCTACAAACATTGTGACATTGCATACCTTGTGTCTCAGTGAGTTGATAAGGAAACAGAAAGGACATGAAGAAAAAGAATTCCTAAATAACCCTGTCAGCAAGTCAGTCCAATGTCACTGATGTGTAACAGTGACAAAACACAACACTGATGATTCACAGTATCTGTCACCAGATCATGGAATATAAGAGGTTGCATGTCGGCTCTATGACAGACACCATGCTTGTTCAGACACTATCAAGTGAAAGTCTAAGATTTCTACCTTTCAAATGCTATTTTATTAATTATGTCTATTTCAGAATTTATCAATACTGGGGAAACTGTTTAGCTGAAACAAGGGGTTAGGTTGAAGAAGCAGTGAAATGCACTACCATAATAACCATAATTTTTATATCTACCCCTATTTTGCCAAAATACAGATGACCCTGTATTTCTTTTATTCAGTGTGAAAAGAAATATCTAAAAAACATTGGAAAGTATTACATCATTGTTTGTTAAATTACTTCACTTAAAATTTTATCTAAGTTCTTGCAAAATTTTTCGAACATTATGGCTACAAATAAAAATGGGAATCAGATGCCTGTGGATTGACCAGTAAAAAAAATGTACAGTTCAGAACCTAGGACCATAGCAATGGTGGGATCTGGGCAACTGAAGTCAAAGACCCCATTAAAATGTCAAGTCAGATTTCCAAACAACAACACATTAAAGTAAAAATAGATGTGAACAGCTGGCTATTTACACCGCTGTGCAGGAGTCTTGGCTGTGGGCCTGTTGTTTATATGATATGAATTGACAAGCTTCGTTTCTTACAATAGGTTTGTAGTTTCTTTACTTGACTTGATGGCACTTACCCACAGGATTCATAACCAAGCTGCTATAATTATTGTCATCACCTTCAAGGAAAGGAGCAAACTGCACAAATGCCATAAAACAGACTGTTGGACTTATCAGCTTAGTCCATATTCACATTTCACTGCCTCTTCATCCATATAGGTAACCACCTCTTAACAACCAAGGAGGTTAGTTTTCACATTCATCTCCGCTATAAGAAAAAGACAAAATTCATAGCACATGGCTGTTTTGGACAGATTTTTGTTTTTCTGAATAGAAATATATTGCATTGGTCTATGAATAAACTGTATCCTTTATAATGGTATTTCATAACACCAGGAAACACTGCTGCTTGAAGGAGAGTCAGAGCCAAAATAAGTATTGAAAGTATACAGTTAACACAGTAGCTATAAAGAAGAGACCTTCATCCTACTTGATTTCACATCAACATTTTGAACTCATTATTTCCTTGCCTCACTCCTGAACCTGCCTCTTCTTCCTCCACCGTTCCCATTTTGAGGAAGACTCCACAATGCCTAGCTAGTGTCTAAGTCAGGAAGTTCTACACCATCAACCTACCCATGACTGTTCCTCATCCTCTACATTCAAACCTAATAGGTTTCACCTTCTGAATACTGGTTTTCCTTTGTTTTTTGAGGCAGGTCTTGCTACATAGCTCAAGCTGGACTTATACTCACTATGTAGTCCAGCCTGGTCTTGAACTCATACCAGTCCTCCTGCCTCAGACTCTTGAGGACTGGGATTACAAGCATGGGACAGAACACCTGGCTGGAAGGTTCTCTTCAATCTGTTTACCTCACTCTGTTCAAATTTCCTTACTGTGAGTAGTTAGCTCTACTGCTGTGTATCTACTGGATACTATATAATAGCCTCCTAATTTTAAATTCCAAATGAATCACTTTGAGTATCTTTTTAAAATTACAAATATTCTCTTATAAGTTAAGGCAGAGAGGAAAATTATGATGCTCCACCCAGATACTTAAAGGCTTGCCTGGCCTTTCTACACTGTTCAACAATTAAGGCTATAAGGCCAAATACAAACTAAGCATTAGAAAAATCAATTCTTCTTTATGCAAAGGGAAGAGACTTTCTTTTCCTCAAAGCATTTACTTTAGGAAAACTATAATTGTAAATTCTTTCTCCATCCTCTTGAAATATATGAAAATCTTTTCTAAATCCTCTTGACTGCTTTACAAACCAGGAATAGAATATTTTTCTCCAGGACCTGAGAGTCATCCTTTGAAATGCAAAGAGGAAGCAATCCAGTGCTCCTACCTCCCAGCTGCTGTAAGAGGCTAAGAGCCTAAATATCAGCAGGTGCCTGGCTCCAACTTGCAAATCTACTTCTGTCATAAAGATGTATTTGTTCTATGGGTAATGGCAATTATCAATCACAGGTGGCCACCCCAATTACCAGGGAAGATTTAAGATGAACTACCTGTGATAAATACCATTGTCAAGTCCTCTTACTTGAGGACTAGTTATTGTTTATTTTGAGCAAATGCAATAGGTTGTATCTATTCAATGTGTAAAATAATATTTTTTCAATATCTTTAGCAGATTAACTATAATGAAAATCACATTGTAGGTGCATATTCAAAAATAAAATAGTTTTGTTTCTCTTTGTTCTGTAATAGAGAGCACTTTTATGTGGCAAAATCTTTTTTATTAAATTTTTCCAATAGCAAACAACTCTATGTAAGGGTATTTTGATGCTTAAAAAAGTAATTTCTGAGAAGTAGGACTTCCATCTACAGAGAAAGGTAATATTTAATTCAGTTGTTTTGGATTTTCTTTAAAGTTTTTAATTGCATTCACTATATATTCTTGGGTCATGGATATATTTTAATATTTTGTTTTTGATTATGACCTCTTCTACAAACACTGAAATAGTCCCCAAACCCCAGGGTTCCCACCAAAGCCAATGGTGGTGGATACACTTTTTATTCTCTGATCTTATTTCCTACAACTTTTTCACCATCTCCTGGCCTCTTTGGACTTTTTGCTCTTCCTCAATCACAGCAGACAACTCCTATCGCAGGTATGTGTACTGACTATGACAGGCCTAAAATATTTTGTTTCAAATATCTGTGAGCTACTTATTTATTACCTCAGTTTTCCTCTGTAAAATCATCCCCAGTTATGAAATAAAAATGGCATATGCAATGTCTCCATGCAAATATTATTTATTCCCTTATTCTTTAGCTTTTTCATAACACTTATACCACTAATGTGTATTTGCTTGCAAACAAATAAATAAATGAATGAACACGTGAAGGGGTTGACTACAAATTTAGGGTATAGCTATACCAGTCACTGTGAGTGATGCTTTCTTTCTAAATTTTAATTTGTTTTTATGCTTTCAAATTCATTAACACACAAAAGTCAAATAAAATCAAACAGGAGTCTAAAAGTTAACTAGAAGATAATTACAAATTATACTCTCATATAGGATATAAAAGGTAAATGAAACTATACAAATGTTTCTCAAACTTTAGTGTATGTCACTTTGCCTAGCAGGGATATTAACCTACAGATTAACAAGCACCCCTCCCCCAAAGTACTGATTTGATAGGAACAGGTTGGGCCTTGAGAATTCATGATCGGAATAAGTTCCCAGGTAATCTTACAGTCTTCTTATAAACTACATTTTTAGAACTATCAAAAGGTAAAATACTTTTATCTTCCTAGGATATGGGTCTTATGTAAAAGTGATGCTTGTGTCTGAACTATATGTATATATAAGTAGTATGATATATACAAAATCATTTAAAATAATTCTTGAAATATTTGAAATATAATTTATAATATAGAGAAAATTAAAATAATAGATCAATAATGGAATGAGGTATAACATATTTCATGTCTGTTCCTGAAAATGCTACATGTAATTTCTTATGAAATACTTAGGATCTTTAATAGAACATTTCCACTCTTAAATTTTGTGAGGGAAAAAATTGAATCACTATTTCACATGAGCCACTATTTCATATGAATGCAGACAGCCATGAAAATTCTGTATGCTAGAAATGAACTGTAATATTTGACATCCTAACAAAAGTCTATTCTCGATTTTATTGCCGATTAGATTCAACCCCCAATCCTGATTGTTAAATCTTTTTCTGAAAGATATAATTGTGGAAAATAAAAACCCATAGAAAATTTTAAAGATCATTTACACTAAACAATGCATGTGCTTTTGAAAGTGTTTAACTTTATCACGTTTTTCCAATATGCACCTTCTTACCTTTTGCACTGGTTATTAACAAGAAGAAGCTTTTACACTGGAATTCATTAATTGCATGTTCCAAAGAAATCTCGAGGTTAAAATAAATGTTGCTTCAAAATGCACGGCCGACTCTATTCTTTGTTCTAGCGAATATGCTCAACTTAGAAATTCTATATGAAAATGAGATTAAAATCACCCGAAATGCTTTCTACTTCCTCATGACTCTGTGTGTAGAAAGGTTGAAACTCACATATGGAAAGGATATCATCCAGCTAATTGCTTTTCAGCAGAATTGGAAGATGTAAATGTTACACTAAATAAAGATGCATCATAATCAGACAGAACAAGCAGCAGAAGTGAGGATCATGTAAGTACCTTAGATGAGGAACATGCACTAGCTATAGAGAAAAAAAACTTCAGGAATTATCTAAATGCTATTATCTGTGTCTTTCTCAGGGTCCATGGGCAATCCTGACAATTATCTTTGGTTGAAAAGTACTCACTGAGTTAGGTTAGTGTCTGTACTTACACACAAGGAAACTAAGATCCACAGTGATGACCTCCTAATCCTGACCTTCCATTAGGAAATTCAGAGAGTATTTTATATTCTTCAAATAGACTTTGACCAGCTTATTTTGGTTACTGTGTCAAGGGCCCAGAAGCCTTTAATAAAACTGCTTGTTTTATTGATTTTTCTTCCCTTTTTTATTGGACATTTGAAATATTATATCCTCTTTGAGGCATATTGTGATTACCCCTTTGTCTCCAAAAACCTCATCTCTAAACATTTCATTCCCACCTGATATTCTATAATATTTTTATATATTACAAAATAGATAAAAATGTCTTTAAAATACTTATATCCAGGTCACCATTAAAAAAATAGAGCAGTAAAAAAAAATGCCCAGATAAAGCATAGTAGAACAAAAGTGAAACCACGATAACACTATTTTGTTTTGCAAGGTTTACAGACTTGTTTGGGAAGATACTTAAATCAAAACAAGTATTACCTAATGGTGATGTTTTCTACATAGTCTCTGTCATACTGGAAAAAGAAAATGGCTGAATAATTCTTTTTAGGAATACTTCAATGCATGATTTTTAGGGGATCCCTTCATAATTTAGCCTGTGTATAGGCTTTTGTAGGTTTTTGTTTTGGAGATCTTGTTCTGCATAGATTCCCAGGTAATACCATAAATTAATTATCAAACATATGGTTAAATCATTGAAATACTTGTCACATTGATTAGTCTCCAGTTTGACTCTGTAGTAATTCAGTCAATTTAACCCCTTAAAACAAGTTCAAGGGTCTTCTTCACATAGAACTGAAAAAATTGCTTAACCAGAGATGACCATTCCACCAGTGAATTCTTGCTCAGAGGAAGTTTTTACATGGTTATGAGAATTCCCTCTAAAGCTAGAATGTTCAGAATTGAACCCAGCTGTGTATGAACTATGAATCAACATTTAAGAGTAAATTTATTAGTGGTAATGAATACTTATGAATAACTAATTTGGAGTTCATTAAATATCTAATAATTAAAATATGTGAATTTTGAATTATTAAAAGTGTCTGTGGACCTGTAGCTTCAAAACTAAAAGCCAAATTTTAAAATAGTGATATATGAAAGTTTAGACCATTTCATACCACTGAGCTGGACAGACTGGCTTTTGGTTTCCTGCCATTGCTTGAGATTTTGTAAGAAAATTTGAATGCTTCAGAGTCTTACCACAAGCTATAAAACTATCACAATTTAATTTAACTTCCAGAAGCCGAACTATTGTAGAATTCTCCTTTCACAAAGCAATATTAAACAAAGTGGAAAAATAGTCTAATCTGGCCTATCTTCCCCTTCTTTTCCAATTATCTGCCCTCTCCACTTTGAACATCACTGTCATTGACCCCACCATTTTTATGAACAACATCAATTAGACTATTATATACCAATCACTTCTAAATTCAAATGAGAACTGACACACCATTTTACACAGGTAAGACCTCAGCAACGCTACAGATTTTGTTCGTATTTATATAATGCTCTGCATTGCTCAAAGGAGGGGAATCGGTACCACTCACTTTCATAAAATTCCTGCCTCTAGGAACAGTAGTTAAGGATGTGAATAGTCAATACACTTTTGAAATTCAATCCAACAATATATTGTTTGTAGGAAAACTTACACTGAAACCAATAACCATGGGATAATACACAACACATGAATATATTTATAATATATATTTAGCTGAGTAATTTAGCAGTTTTCTCAAATAAGAAAACATAATATATACCTGTGTGTGTGTTATCTAAACAAAAGGGCTTCATCTTAAGATTTCATTTACTGAAAAGTCTGATATTCTGTAGGCAAAAATAAATTCAATTTTTATTAAAGTCTTTTCAAAATACAAAGCATAAATTTTATTCATTACCACAAAAATGTTTATTAATATTCTTTCTTTTTTTTTTTTTTGCTTTTCCTGTCTCATATAATTCAACTCTCTCCATCCTCATTCCTTAAAACTCTTTCTAAACTCAAGGGATGCAGAATTCACACCCTGATCTATCCTTCCTGTTTATTCTACTTGCTTTCATCATAATTTTCTACCATTCTCAGTGTAAATCAAGTGAAATTCTGAGATTTTCTACTGTGAAGCTTCACCCATTAAACAGATCTATGCAAAAAAGGTTCAGGTGCTCATAAGGAAGAAATATTTTTCCATGACTGAATTTTTTAGTATTCAAAATGTCTTCTGTTTTGTCCCACCATAGTGTTAATAAGCTCTTATTATGAAATATCACATTTTCTATGAATACGATTGAATATGAATAATGCTCTAAACATTTACAGTTTTGTGTGCTAGGCACATTCAAATGCCTTTGTAAAGAACTGACTATAATCTCGTATCATGTATGATTTCTCTCCCTTATTTTAGTATTGTATTTAAATTGTTTTAAACCATATTGCCAGATACAGAGAACTTGGGCTAATGTCTAATAGAAATTTGAGATCTGAGATAATTACTCAATTGGCTTTTTTAAACTTATCCTAATCAGTAGAAGTTAATGTATCCTAACAATATTAATTGAATTAAAATGTTTTTTTAAAAATTATTAGAAGGCATCATATTTCCAGATGATACCATTTTCATGATAAGTTTTAAATGAAAAAATAACTATGATACTCACTTTCCTTCCAGGGTTATTATTAAATTAAATAATTTATGGTGGATGATTAATGTTGTTAATTATGTCCACTTTCAGAATTAGTTCAATAATTATTTACTTTCTTCTGCTTCTGAGTAATAAATTAGAGCAGATGCATCTTAGTTTATATTGCCTGCCTCATAAAAAGGAGTTAGTGTTGAGTGGCTATTGAATATTTTAGGAACCATTGCAATCTGGAAAATTTCAGTTGCTGACTAGACTATTTTCCTTCACCCTCTACCGGCTCTTCTATATTTGGCTGCTAGTTTTCTAGCCTACACTTTCAAAATTCAATTGTAACCAAATTTATGACAATTTTTATTATTAAATATAGGCTGAAAAAATTGCTTAGCACTTCATAAAGTCCAATTTAATGTTGGTTTATCTCTCCATTTTATACTTTTCAACTCTTTTAAATTTCAAACATATTAGGCACTATTTAACACAATAATTTACATAGCTCAGCTTCACATCTTTATTAGTTTTCACACACTATCAACCACATGCATTCATGTATCAACAGAGTTGTAATCATATTCTCAAATGTTGTTTCTTGCAATCAACTCATGTAACACGTTCTCTACCATAGTAAAAAGTTTTGTATTATTACAAAACCGTATAATATTAACTGCATGCAGAAGAAACTTAGAGACTAGGAATTTTCATGCTAGGAAGCAATAATAACTATTCTTGAGTTTTACAGCAATCTGAAATTTACATACCCAGCATTTTATTACATCTAACTCTTCATTAAAAATGAAAGATGCCTTAGTTTTCTTTAACACTGGTAATTTTATTATTAGCATATTGTATATAACCTTTGTAGTTTACTGTTGTGATAAAAAAAAAACCCAAAGGTATACAACAAAAGCTATTGTGTTTTCACATAAATTTTACTTGGAGTAAGGAACTGCTGATTGAATTACAACAAATAGCAGTCCTCAGAATGCAAATAATGTTCCAAAATTATTTTTACTATATCTAATTATGAAAACTATTGCCTACCCTTTTAAAAGCATTGTTTCCACCAGTTTGTATTTTAGTTTCAAGTAAAATGCTGTACATTTTACTCCACTATTGAAGCAGTAACTAGTTTGCATTGCAAATTCTTTTGCCATTTTAGTAAACCATTGGGGAATGAACTTGAGTGGTTTTGCATATATTAAGGTTTTTCTGAAATACATTTCTGATTGAAATTATTTTCCTATTGTATGAATATCTTTATGTTTCTAACTACCTATTTTCTTATATTCACAAAGCTAGAAGAGATATTTTGTTTACAGTGTCAACAACAATGATTTAGTGTACTTTTCCAAAACAACTTTACCATTACTAAATGTTTGGGTTTTCTTTTTAGTTGCGTTTACTGTTATATTTTGCTATTTTGATACTTTTAAAGATTATTTCAAGGATGCATATGATTACATGAGTTAATATAAGAATGTTTAGTATTTGAATTTCATTTGGTTTAATATTTGTATTTATTATTAGACTAATTATTTTTAATTCTCTATACTTTTCACATAAATTGTGGCTAAGCTATTTCACTGTGGTAGCAATATTATATGTCAGTATTGTTTTCTTATCAAAACTAAATAAATGTGGCACAAATGAGGATTTGTAGAGCTACATTTACAGAGAAGAAAGTAAAAAACAAAAAGTGAAGACAATACTGTTTTAAAAAATTATAATCCCATAAGCAAACTTTCTATTTAAAAGTGTTTCCTTTGGTCAGCTGTAGTGTTTGTGGTGGATTAAAAAAAAACTGGTGGTGAATTTAACACCAGCTGAACTGAATCAGTAGGATGCTGAGCAGGGTTGGGCGTGGGGTGAGTCCACCTGAATATTGTTGCCAACATAAAAGAGAATTGGAGAAGAAGCAGCTTCTGTTTGGTGCTGTTGGTTCTCCTGCTGTTGTGAGTTCTCCTGAAAGAGTTTGTCGAGCTTCTTGCCTGATATGATCTTGACTGTTACCATCAGGGGAACTCGGGACCTTGTTGCGGGGAATGGCCGCGATTCACTTTAGGGGAGCTCTGGTTTTTACTTGGAGCATCGCTTTCTGGTTCCTCAGGGGAAAATGATGTGCTGTTCCATCTCCAGGAGAAGCTTGTCTCCAGGAGAAGCTTCATGTTATGAACTTGGCTATTCTCATCATTGGAGGAGCTCAGGACCTCATTGTCACTGAGGATAGCTGTGGTACTTTTCAAAGGAGCCCTGGTTCTTTGAATGTTGCTGCCTAGCTCTAGTGTAGAGCCCTCAGCCTGCTGGCACAGATCCTTCATCCCACCGGCACAGACTTTCCACCACAGACCTTGGGGCCTTTGCTGTGCTGATCCATGAAACAGACTTGCATGAATCATTAGGCCTCCAGTTGGATTCATGGGATGCATTATCACGGGCTCCAGGTCTTCAGCTGAGCTCATGCAGAATATTGCCGTGGGATCCAGGCCTGTGGCTGGATTCTCTAGGTCTTTAGTGTGTGGATAGCTTTGCTGTACTTCCTTTGTATTTGAGTCTGGATGAGTATCATAAAATAATACTATAAATTATGTGTCCTGTAATTGTCTTGTTCTCCTTGCAAATCTCTGACTATATCAGTGTTCATCATTTATATGTTTGCTCAATGTCCTAAAAGGAGGATTCATCAATATTCAGTTCACTAAAACTTTCCCCACACCATTTTTTCTTGACAAAGTGAACCGTAAGCACTTTCCTGCATAACTTTCCACAGTTTTCTTGCAGTCTTATAATTTTGAAGATTCTTCACTTTGACCACTGAACTAAAATCTAAAGTTAAGATCACCTTTTCGTCTGCTCTTATGTTACATCTGTACCTATCGACTTGCAATTACCAGAGTTTAAGAGTTTAGGAACATTAATTTAGCACAATTCAAAGTCCCTTTTTGAAAATTTGCCCTTCAATAAGGCTTGTTCTAAAAGTTTAATTCTTTAAAACATGTCATAATGAAGAGAAGAAAATTTGGCTTTATGTATTGGAAAAGTATTTATTCTTTAGACTATTCACTTTTATTAGAAAAAGATTAAAAAATTTGTTGGAAATATACAAGAGAAATATTTCAGTGTGAATTGCACGTAGATAGTTAATAAGTAGACTGAATGTGTGTTTAAACACAAAAAAGAGGACACAGAAATAGTGAATACAGAGTCTGCCAAAAAATGTCTAGATCAAGAAAAGAAAAACTTGTACAAATAACTTAGTACTAAATTTATTGAGACAAGATGAGATTAATATAAGTCACCTTTGACCTTTACAGTTATACAAGGTGCTTAAAGTGGTGGCCATTAGTTATAGACATATATTAATACGGTGAATTGCTGAAATGTGCATGCATTTATTTGGCAAACTGTACTCAGAAGCATTAAGTACATAAGGTACTTATATTAAAATACATGTGAAGTTTATATTCATAAGGCTTTAATTCTGTTGTTGACAAAATAACGGCTCCATATGTTCTCTGGCCAAGAAGCATATAAAACCTGTGGCTATTTAGCTGACTGATTTGCAAGCTATGGCTATTGGCCAGCTATAGCAATAGCTGTCGCCACTGACACTGTTTCCTAGAAAATGGGTATGTGTTACCGTACCACTGTGCATTCCTCTCTGTGGGCGCCCTTGCTCAAAACCACAAATCTGGACCCCATAGATGGAGTTATAGGAAAAACTGGTGTGGCAGAGATGATGCCTATGGGCTTTGCAGAGTTCAGATATTGTGGGCTTCCTACATGCTTGCACCATATCATAAGAATATTAACGTAGGCCATTTCTTTTCCCGTCTCACTATGTGTTGGTTAAGTTGGTTTAAAATGAAGTTAGTATCAGCAATTTAATTTGGTCTATAAGCCTTCCTATCCCTTGACTGTCTAGAGGTGTTTGCCTGGTAAAGTTACTGGAGGCTGCCTTTGCATCAAGGTCATTTTCTGAATGATTACTTTCATTTCAGGTAGTGATTATCTCATCAACATCACCGTGTCCACACATTTTGCATTTTCAAATTAAAAGTAAACTCTTTGGTTTTGTGTATATCAGGAATTATGATGTGTCCCCTCTGCTTTTGATGTAAGTATTCACTTGAGCCTCATGTAGTAAAGAAACTGACTCGTTAGGGAAAGTGATTACAATGCCACTTGGGGATATTTGCATTAATAATTTAATGTTTAATAATTTACTAAAAATTTGATGGTTAAAAAATAGTTTCTTGGAAATAAAAATAGCATCTAAGAGGTCACCCCATCTTAACAAAAATGAGCAAAACTTCCAATAAATTTGGCTGAATTGTTCTTTAGTGAATGCCCTTTAATGAAATATATTTTTGCTCCTATATCATACAGCATACATTGAAAACATTGTCACAATCAAGCCCAACTAAAACATTTAAAAAGCTTATATTCTTCTATTGCATACTTTGGAAAAATGTAAAATACAACACAACATACATATATATATATGGGGGGACAAAAAATGTAAACACACTTCAGCAGTTTGCCATACTAATAAATGTCTCAAAGCTAATGGTGGTGGTACTCAAAGCCACCACTCTGAGTACCTCTTATAATTGTAGAGGCCAAGTATCACTTGATTTTACTCTCATGACAACTCAATAAATTTATTATTACAAATATATATGTATGTATATACACACAAGTTTTTCTTTTCCTAATGTATTTATGTTTCTGCTAGACTCTCTCTCTCTCTCTCTCTCTATATATATATATACACACATACATACATATATATTCTTTATTCTGTCTATATATTATCTATATATTATATATATATATATATATATTGTTTAATCTGTAGTATAAACAGGAGGAGAAAGACTGTAAGGATTAGAAAAGGGTACCATAACACTCATTCCACATTGAATTAAACATGCCAATTTAATCCAATGTAAATACTGAGACAAGCTTGAATTCAGAATGGCAATGACTACAGCAGAATCAGGATTCTGACTCAAACAGAAGTCTTCCCTTTGTGCAGAGCCCTGGGCATTTAGAGAGACTTGTTATCTTAAGCCACAGTTTACAGAATTTATCTAGTCTTACAGAATTTCTCTTTATGTTAACTTAAGTTTTAACCCTGGTATCTCTTCCACTTGAGGTTTGTAGGATAAGCCCTGACTACTCTACAATCTTCCCAGAATTACTGCACAATTATGAATGCACAATGAATTTCCCAGTGGCTCTGACATCTCACCCTCTTACTGCTAAACAGAAACCGAGTTAGTCAATAATGTAACCCAGTTGTTTTATCCAAAGTTCCCTCCTTTAAATCCGTTACATTTTATTTCATTTTTCGCTTGTAAGACCTTTTACCTACAGATGGGACTGATGTAAATTTCTGCCTCTAGTCCACACTCTTGTTTGAACTGCAACACACTATATACAAGGGCTACTTAATCTTTCGCCTTGAATATTTGCACATATCACACTATATGTCCACACCAACGAATCAAAAGAGCACCATTCAAAGCTGCTCCTTAGCCTGTGCTCACTCTTGTGCTCCTCCAGGCCAGTGTACTTTCAGTGTAGCCACTTTGTTTGATGGAAACAAAGCAATCACAAATCACATCCTCTGTTCAGATGGATACAGATCTTGCTGCCTCTTCCTGATATATACCTGATGATTCCTTCCACTTGTTTAAGTCTGTATTGCTACCTTTGCAGTCTTATACAATCATCACTCTCCTGGGCTTTGAACATAATATTTCATCGTTCTTACTCTGTTTTTTACCCTCCTATCAGTTTTCAAAATGCATCCAAAATGACATTTTTGAAACCTAGATGTGACCCTTATACAAATTCAGTGGTTTCTCACTACAATACGTTAAAGACAGGAACCCTAAGCATGCTCTATAAATGCCATCCCCTTACCTCCTACCCTCGGTTGTATCTTATATTACGTTCTTCTTTACTCTCTGCAGACAGGATTTAGAAGAGCACTTCTGTAACGGCTTCCACTATCTGTTTTGTTTTTTTTTTCCATCTACAGGAAAATAGCCTATACTACCTAGTCTGTATCTTAAACTTACCAAGTTTTTTAAAATAAAGTTTATTTATGTGTCAGGTGATCTCATGTTATTTTCTCAGACAAAAGAGGCAAAGGCCAAATCCTCTCTGAGACTGTTTACCCTATCAAAGCCTAGATTAGAATGACATGCTACATAGGCATATTGTGCCACGGAAAACTTAAAATTTTACATTTGTTTGTGAAAACTATTTGACTGTCCATATTCTCCTCTAGATTTGAAGTTGTAAAAGAGAAAGGCTATTACATATTTTTGCTTATAGTGTGTCTTAGTGCTGTAATAGAATGCTTGCTATGGTTAGGTGTTCCGTAACCATTTGTTGAATAAATCCATAGATGAGTCTAGGAAAAGCCTATGTTTTCCTAAAGTTTCTATTGGACTTTTTTTTTTGTCTTTTTGTAATAGGGTCTCACTATGTAGTTCAGGCTGGCCTTGGGCTCACTTGGTAGCCTAGGCTCGTCTCGAACTTGCAAGAATCCTCCTGCATCAGCCTCCTAAGTGCTGCGATGACAGGAGTGTGCCACCATGCCTGGCTGGACTTCTGCCAGTTTTACATACAGTGATGTCCAGAGCAGGGCTTCTTTGTGTTGGTGATTGATGGGTTACAATACATTCACTAGCAACCTTTTAAATTAAACTTAAGAGGTAAATTCAAAAGGTACGTAAGTTTTAAAAAATGTTCTTATCAAAATAGTATGTGTGTGTGGCAGCAAATGCAAAGTATACTTGAGCCTGTGATAAAAAGATAAAATTGATATTGAGCCTTACTTCTTGCACCACAAATCTACCTACCCAAAGTACTAGTTTTAAATATGCCTACATTAGTAATTTCAGAAGATTATGACACATTTAGATAAATTGATTCCTTTCTCTAACTCTTCATATCAAGTATTCATATTGCTACATTGAAGATTTTATGCCACTGGTAAGAATTTGAATCTGCATGTCACAGCACATGCAATTACATGCAGCATCCTTAAGAGATTATTTTATTCAAAGTATGAAAGTTTATGAAAGAAGGGCATGGTGAGGAAATGCTGCTTGCTCCAATGGCACCCTGGGAGCAGAGTGAAAGGAGGAACCGGGGTTAGGAATACACCCTCTACATCCCACCAATCTGCTTTTTGAAGCAGGCCCCACCAACTAGTAACAAAAGTGTTATGATATGCAAAATTTAAACTCATTGTAGTAACTTAAAACACTCGACTAAAAGAAACAGGCTTTTTTTATATTCAGGAGAGTTAGAATATTGGGAATATTGGTACATGTCCTACTCAATATGATCTCAATAAAGTTTATAATTTTTTTACAATTTAGAATTATGTGTATCCTTGAATGACATCATTTAATTATTATTTATTGTTTCAAATGATAAAGTGTCTTGTAAAAATAAATTGTCATAGACATAAAATTATAAGTCACATGCAGGAAGTGATCATACATAAAAGAAATTCTAAAGTTAACATTGTATTTTTTTGGTGCTTTGGGACAGGGTCTTGCCATGTGGTACAGGCTGGCTTTGAACTCACTATGTAGCCCAGGTTAGCCTTAAATTGATGGTTATCTTTCTGCCTCGACCTCTCAAGTGCTGGGATTACAGGTGTGCCTGGCCTCACTTTATTTTCATTTTTTCTTTTTAAATTTAATTTTATTTATTTATTTTTTGTGCTTTTTGAGACAAAGTCTCACTTTGCCGTTCAGGCTGGTCATGGGCTCACTTTGTACCCAAGCTGATCTCCAACTTGCAACAATCCTCCTGCTTCAGCCTCCCTTGTGCCTGGATTACAGGACTACATCACTATGTCTGCCTTCTAATTTTAGTTTTAAAAGGTGCTTACAGTTGCACTTTAAATTTTGAAGAACATGCATTTACAGTTTTAATATAGAAATGGTATACATGCTTGAAATGAATCAAATTCTATTATACAGGAGTGATGGTAAAATTAAGACACATGGGCTGTTGAATTTAGGTGACTGTACCGGTTGTAAGCAAAACTTTTTTGAAGTTTAATTCTATTTCAAGTCATTTAATTTTTCTAGTGGAATTATGAAAAATATAATAAAATTAAAATATATTCCTAGAAATACTGCTCACACACATATAAATTTAAGTGATTAATTGTTATACTTAGTAAACATCATGTTCCCAGAAATGTGTGTTGTCAGAATAATTTTGCCTACCATACGGATAGTAGTGACAGGCTGATGGGCCTTGATATATGGAGGCCATCTTCTACCTGTTTCACATGTAGTTTATAAATTCCATTTAGAAATATGAGCTCAGATTTTCTTAGTGGTTTACAAAAACAGCAAAATGATACTTGCATTTTACATTTTTTTAACTTTTCATAGCAACTGTTCATATTTCTACAATGAAGATTTTATGCCATTTGGAAAGAATTTTAATCTACATGTCATAGTACATGCAGTTAGAGGGACAGTCCTTAAAGGTTATGTGTATTGTCAATCGGTCAATCAACACATACCTTGTTTTTCTATGCTACAATCCCTTGTGTCTACTCGTGTTTGTACTCATATGGCTTTTGCTGCTGCTCTTCCTTAAAAAACTGTTCGATGCTTGAGAATACAGAAAATGTGACAAAAACAGATTAAGCGTTATAGTACATTAAAATACTGGATTTCATAAGCAGATATTCACAGATAAAAAACACATTTAAAGAAAAAAATATCTAAGTCCGTATCATGAGGGTTTGGGCAGACAAGCTACAAGCCTGAGCTTTTACAAGTATCCTCTCACAGACCCAGTAAAGTCAAGAACCTGGGCTTTGCAGTGCTAGAAATGCTGCTTGCTGTTCACTCAATTACGCTTTGTCAGATATTGCTAGAACACACGTTCACAATACTTATGTCAGAAATTGCAGTTTTATATAACGCAGTCTGAGGTTTAGGAACCAATCAAGACATTTTAATCAATGTCATCCACTCCCTCCGAATGTCTTGAGAATGGGTAAACATACAAAAATGTATTATCAATAGGAACAAGGGAGCTTATACTTTGTAACATCCAAAGTTCGCACATTACTACCATTTTGAGATCCTGGAACATGTTGGACACTTTATAAATATTTGTTGCATAAGTGAACATACGATATTTAAAAATTAATGAACTAATTGGCCTCTAATTTTGGCTCAGTTCTAATATATGTTAGTTCTTTAGTTTTTTTGTACCATAATCATAGAAATGTAGTAATTTTTCATAACCAAATTTTAGTGGCAGCTAATTATGCACAAGTATTGTCTGTCAATGATATCTAAAGAATTCCTTATGCATTCTTCTTTCTTATGAAATTCAATATAAGTTAAAGCAAAAATACCTTCATAAATAGTAATTTGAGTAAATATTTGTTATTGTTTTCAACATATCAAATTTCTTTATTTCTCTTTAAGCAATGCAAATGACTCCCCATAATTTTAGATAAAGCCTAGTAACTAGTAAAACAAAATGAAAAATATAGAAAATTATATTTGGTCATCAATGTAATATTCATTTGTTAACAAGGTATATGTTTTAGCATCAAATGCTTTAATGTTGTTTTTGATTTTTTGTCATATGTATCTGATACACACTAAAAAGTTTCAAAGGATAGAAAGACATTACTCTGACTTGACATTTTGTGGTATCCAAATAAAAACATCTCCCAGACTTAAAAACAAGTAATCTATTTCCATGTGATGTTCATTTCTAGATTCCTGTACTGTATAGGCTCACAAGAAAGACTCTGAAACTGCAAAATGTGTAACACAGGTCAAAAGTAAAGGAGAGAGTTGAGGAGTACACATAAAAGTAAGACTGAAAGCAAAGCAAAAAGAAGGAGGAGGAGGAGGAGGAGGAGGAGGAGGAGGAGGAGGTAAAGAAAAATCTGCTTAAGATTTATTTATACCAAAAATTTTTTTTCCTGCTTGTGGCATTTAGTGTTATGAGGACATCTCCACACATGCATAAATACATGCCAAGACAACATAAAACAGAATTATAGCTTAAAACAGAAACTAGCATATGAGGTAACTTTATGTAAGGGTGATTCTGTTCATTTTTTTTTTTAACTTCAAAAGTACCTATGAAGCGTTTGGAAATGTCAGGCTCTTTGACAGAGGCTGCGGAGATGAATATGGTCTTGTGCTATTCTCAAAGAGCTCTGAGACATGTATAGTAAGCCAACCATTTGTATCATACAATGGTAAATCTGGTCAGAGAAGAAAGTATACGGTACAGTGGAGGTCGACAAAAGAAAATTAATTTATTCAGAACTGGAGAAAGAGCAGGAATAGCATATTACAAAGGGTTTCCCAGAAGATATTGTATCTTATTTGGAAGGAGTTGCCATTAGCTAGTGTACACCTAAGGAAAGGTAATAACTACAAGTGGGAACAGAAATAAGAGATAACATTTTTGGAGATTAAAGCCTTTTTATTATAATTATAGGCAATATCAAACAGCTAAAGGTAAAGAAGATTCAGAAAATGAAAATGACCATGTTTACTAACTTGAAATCTTTCAATTGTTATAGTAAACAGTTGGAAACTACTCAAAGATCTAAAGCAAATTAATGATCACTGCAAAAGCCACTTGAGACAGGATTGAGAAGACCCAATCAAAATGCAAGATGAACATTGCCTCGCTTGGTTCAAAGTATCGTGAAACAATTGGCTCATTTACATGATGCATGGTTTTATTTCTTAAAACCTAATTATCTGTCACAGCAAATTGACTTTTTTGCAATTTTTTGGTTGGCATCATAGTATTATTTTTATTTAATTCATAAATCATTACATTTTATTTTATGGTTTTCAAGTGGTTCCTATTCAATGACATATCAAAAATACCTGTGAATTAAATATTAATTGTACCTAAAGTTTTTAGATATATCACAAAGATACTGTACCTTGTTTATCCACCTATTAGTTCGTCAACCCAACAACATGCTTACAGTTGTATAGGTATCATACTACATAATTTAAATGAATTTGAATGAGAAAGAATAAACACAAACACCACAGAAAATCACACCATAAAAAGTTTATCTCAATTAGAGCTAATAACATTTCCTCTCACTAAATTGACCTAATTATCAAATTATATCTCTTAAATAATCAAGATTCTCTACTAGACCTTTATGTGTGGAGTGCAGAAGTTATAACAAACAGGTAGGACCAGTTGAGACGCAACATGAAAAAAAAAGTACATATAAAAATATGCACAACTTTCTATGGTTAAATATATCTCTTTTATGGAAATTGACCTCCTTATTATGATTTCAGAAACTAAATAACATTTTGAGGAAAAATTTAAAAGAAAAGAAACAACCAGGCACTAATTTTCATGATTTAAAGTAAACTTTCTTTCTCATAATGTGTACAGAAAATTATAATACTAACACACTGGAGTACATACATGGCTGCTCTGCCTAGAAGTAACAGCTGAGGGACTGCGGCATCTTCATCTCCATCTGGATCTCTGTTGGCTGGGAAACCAATTAATTCTACACACATGCATGTACCTTTTTATTTTAATTGTGAAACTCTGTTTTAAAGAAGACTCAAGAGCTGAGGAGGGAGGCCTTAATGGGAAGCTGTTCAGTTTAGGAAAAAAATCAACTTGTTGAATATATGATTGGCTTTTCTTTCCCTTAGTTAATAAAATTGCTCATGCCTCTAGTATGTGCCTCTAGCAGGAGTGTCAGGTACTGAAATGGCAATAATTTTAAATTCAAATGCCAGCTGTTTGATTGATAATGGCCACTTGGAGAATTTTGTTGAGAAACATTCTAAAGCTTTGTGTAGGGCCAGTCAGAAGAAAAAAAAAATCACAGATTGATTAATGACATCCACCACAGATTCAGTAGGAGAGAATGGTTTTATTAACTGACACAGACCACAGGATTGATTGTATAACACAAAATATATACTGTGAAACTCTTTCGTTAAAAGTATTTTATGAATTGAACTGCAAGTTTTAGATCCTAGATTTCCTGTATTGTTTTTGGCTATAAATAATTTAATTGACAACCCTATCTTAGTCCTTAGTTGTAGTCCTTTTTGTCAGGTTCTGTGCTTTCAATGTAGGTAACTATTTGTATTGTTTTATCTCTTCATATTGGTCAAGCAATCTATAGTTTGTTTTATTATCATCTATCGTTCACTTTTAAATAGGGATAAAGAAGCAGCCTCAGAAGAAGACAGAGATGAACACTGCCTTGATCCTAAAGGAAGCAGAATACATTCACTTGTCCTGTGAGCTCTGCACAGTAGTTTCTGCAGCTCAAAAGAGGTCGTAAGGCCAGCATTGAAGTCCTTTATTTTATGCTTGTCAACTAAGAAAGACTTCCAGTGTTATCTTAACAACCAATCTACTCTGTGTTTTAGTAGAAACCAGGTCACATTATACCAAAATGAAATATAGCTCAAGAATATTGTAGCACTAATCACGAGTTTTCTGTTTCCCAAAGTTGCATATGTATCAGTTCAGTTCAGCTCTGTTCTGTCCATTTGCATGTAAAGAAAAAGGATGGTATGCTATTAATTTAAAAACCATGAAAAATGAGTCACTGTGTCTTTTAAAAAATTTCAGCTTTGCTCTCAACATGTTTTTTATCTGGAACACATTAATTGACACCTTCACTTTAGCAACTTTTCAGCATCACTATAAGGTTAGCAAAACAGTACAAGATGAATCCACAAGTAGAAACATGGAAAAAACAGAACAAGAAATATAAATTGTTAAAAATATAAATATTCTGCATTGCTAGTCATCAAAGAACTATAAATATAAAATGAAACACTGTGGAAATGGTAAAAAATAAAATGTTTATATGATTCAGAGAAACAGGCACTCTTTTTGAGGGGCTAATCTTCCTGTAGGCTAATCTGACATTTGATGATACATATTAATAACTTAGATACACAGCTTCAATATGTTAGATACTTCAACCCAGCAGTTTGTTTGCTGAAGAACTCCCCTAAGAAAACATTCAGTAAAATATTTGCTTATAATTTTCTTAGTGGATTCTTTAAGAATTGCTTAGCCCTAAAGCAAGTAATAGAGTTTGAAAACAATACAGTGTGAATTTATAGTTGTTGTTGTTTTTTTACAGTGTGAATTTATAGTTGGGTATTAAGTAGCTGAAAAGGGATGCTGGAATATTATGGAGGGGTGTTTGGGTAGAGTAGAAACAATGCAAGTAATAACATCTAGAATTATGAGCTAAAGTGCCTTCAATATTAGTTTCAAGTCCTGTTGAGGGTCAAGTGTGAGGTTATGTTTTTACCCTACTCCGCCTCTTATTAATTAGTGTTTTTCTCTCATTCTATCACCAGATGCATGCAAATTAGATTTTCACAGAGAATGCCTCTATTCTGTCAGTGTTGGTACAAACATTCATCATGGATGCATGAATCCCTTCACTTCAGTTGAATAAACTTTTGCTTTGAAAGTTTCACTAGATTAAAAAGTCATAGTTCTGTTTTTTTTCATTGGTTTCTCTGTGGAAGATGGCACCTTAAATAATAGCTAATTCAAAACAGTTCACTACATTTTGTAATACAGAAACAAAACTAAAATAGCAAACTGCTATGACCATGGATGTACTGCTAGTTGTTAATGACATGACAGGAATTAGGAATTTGGATGTTTAGAAAAACTTTTAGTACAATTCCTTCATAAAGAACAAAAGCCCCTCACTTTCACCATTATGCCCGGTCTCATAAATTGTAAGATTATATATAGTAAATTGAGAAATGTCATACATTATAATGATAGAAGTCACCTGAACATATATGTGTACTTTATCTAAAAAGTTAAAGTACACATATTATAACAAATGGAATAGAAGATGCTTATGGTATTCACGTAACCATTTCTCTATTCAGGGTTACGTTTGCTTCCTATTTTAATGTCGTTGTTGGAAAATAAGGGGAGACTCATCCTGCTTTCAACAAAGGAAAAGAATTGTGAATGGATATCTCTACTACTCATCCTTTTTGGCCAATAAGATAAGAAATATACCCTAAATGCATGAACCTGTGACCTTACTGTGGCCTTCAGGTTTACAGTCTGTGTGTAAAAACTTCTATTACATTTGTGCTGCATTTTTACCTCTTTGACACAACTCCTCCATACAGATAATTTAGAAATGCTAGAAGTGGCAATAGTGAGAAAGAATAAAAAGAATCTCATCAATAGAATACTGAAATTAGAATGGTCAATACATACACTTTAACCCTATTTTAAATAGAGAATAATATAGAATACACATTTAACTAAACTCTTTATTTGTGTCCCCAAACTTACTCTCAGTGATTGTTGTAAAAGATTCAATAACAGACCTATCTCTCATTGTGATGGTTAAGCTTAACTGTCAAGTCAGTTGGCTTGGGAGCTCCCCAGGGAATTAGTGAAGCAAAGTATTGGGTGTGTAAGGGTGATTCCTGGAGGAATAACATTGGGCACTATATCTGGTCTTTCACTTCTTCCTCGGGGGCACTATTCCTCTATCTGCTTCTAAGTCACCATAAACCCAAGAGGTTTTCTTCACCATAAATCTTTGCCATGATAGTCTTGCTTGAGCCTGCTAATCTTGAACTGAATGCTCTGAAAGCATGAAATAACTAAATTTACCTTCCTTTAAATTGATGTCAGGTATTTCATCCAGCATTAAAAAACCCGACCAATACAGAAAATTGCTACTAAAATTTGGGTCTTTACCATTACTATACCAAACTATTGGTCTCCTTTGGAACTAGCTTGTAAGAGAATTTTGGAGACACTTGGTGATATAGGCTAATGAAGCACTGAACACTATCAGCAGTGCTTGATGGGTAAATTTAGCTGGCATTCAGAAGACCAGAATGCTAATAGAATGCTAACAGAAAAGGCCAAGTCTAGGATATTTTCACTGGAAATGAGTATTCTATTGGCAAGTAAACTACAAGTCATGCATGTTATCTTCTGGTAAAAGATTGCCTACAATTTACTCATATCTTGAGATATTTTTGGAAGACAGAAATACGAGCAGTTGGTTAATTGGTCTGGTGGAGGAAATTTTAATGCAACCTAACATTGTTTTGGCTTTGATACTGCTGGCTGAGTTTAGCCAGCTTTACTGTGAAAACTGGGAGCAGAAAGTAGAATTAAAATATTTGAAACACTTCAATTTAGGTCTAAAAGAAACATCAAGTATATTTGAGACTTAAAAGGTGTGCTTGCCAAGGAGATTAGTGCCATTAAAAAGATAGAAAGTACTTTAAATGAGAACAAGAAAAAGACACCTCAGGGCATCTCAAGAACCAGTAAAAATACCACTTATCAAACACTCAAGGGTTTAAAAGTTTAACTCTTGTATTTTAGAACAGACCCCATAGGATCCTTGTTCAAGAAGGACCACCTTACAAATTAGTTCTCTGGATTCATTTCACTGTCCTCAGGTATCCAGGCACTAAAGTCCACTGTTGCCATGGTCCAAGTGGTACTGGCTACTGTTTCTGTTGGTGGGAAGCCTTGGCATAATCCACATTATACTGGTCTTAGCAGCATGCAGAATGCAAAAGTTGTGGCATCAGGGAGACTTCCACACAGACATCAGACATGACGTGACAGGACTTACTGTTTGTCATGCTGGGTTTAGGCCTTTATTTGGTCCAATTCTGTTCAGTCCCATATATCTCCCTTTTTGAACTGGAATGGTTACACCGTACCACTGTACATTGAGACTATGTAACTTGCATTTTGAATTTTCAGAGTTTTAAAGATAAACTATTGCCTTGACTCTCACAAGAGAACTTAGATATCATTGTAAGCAGTGGTTGGATATTGAGATTTTAGGGAAGATATTATTGTATTTTCAGTTTTATGCAGATTACGTACAGCATAAATTTGGTAAGTGAAATTATTAACTAGTGCTTACCTGGAGATGAAGCATGGTTTAAAGAGATGGGTTTGAGAGCCTGGTTGACTAGAAATGAGATGTGGTTAAGTTAAACTTGACACTTGTTTGACTTGGGAACCATCCAGAAGATTAAAAAAGCACTGAGTGTGTCAGGGTAGCTCAAAGCAGCTTGACCTTCAGTACGATACTTTGGTAATGATCCTTCATTACTCCCTTTCAAGAGGAACAGGAATACCTCCTGTTCTCCATCAAGTGAGCACCTTGTCCTATCACAACCTTCAACCATGGCACTTCTGCTTTAGACCTTGTGATGGTTTCACTAATGGTCAGTTTGTGACACCCAACTGAATGAACCAGCATGGTGCTGGATGGGGATGGCTCACCAGGGAATTGTTGCCAACAACATAAAAAGGAGAACTGAAGGGAATACGGTATCTGTTGCTTCTCCTGAAGAAGCTTGTCACACTGGATTTCCTGATATAAACTCAGTGGTTCTCATTATCAGAGGAACTTGGGTCCCTACTCTCTCTAAGAACGGTTGGGTTCCATTTCAGGGCAGCTCTAGTCCTTACCTTGGACATTGCTTCATGGCTCCAGTGCAGATCCTTCAGCCTATTGGCATAGATCCTTCATTCTACTGACACAGACTTTCTAGCTTCCACCACTGTTGTTTGGGTGTTCCCAGTGCAGATCCTTGGTACAAACTTGCATGACACTGTCATGGGCTCTAGACCTCCAGATGTACTCCCACAGGACATTGCTATGAGATCTGGGTTTTCAGCTGGGCTCATGGACGTCATTGCTGCAGGATCCAGCCCCTCAACTGGATTCTTTGGGTCTCTAATGTGTCAGAGCTTTTGTACTCTTTTGCATTTGATTTTTTGGGTGAATATTATAAAATAATCCTATAAACTATGTGTCTTACATTAAATGTATTCCCTTGAGAATCCTGACTATGAAAGCCCAGATGACCATGGAATGAATCCTCTGACCATATACCACAATAAACTTCCATTAATTTAAATTGTAAGTGTCAAATACTTTGGAAATCTTACTAATACAGCTCAATATATTTTAACCTGTTTGGGTTAATGAATTCAGAAGTACAGTTCAAATTACAGTTAATTTAGAGGAAGCCCAGATGCCACTTAGGAGACTTTTCTGTAATTTGCATGGTCCACCATTTTTCCATGTCTAAGTTTAACCTCAGCATCATCACATATGCTAATCAAGCTTACTTAATTCCTCAAAATGTACATAAACACTTGTAGAAACAAAGCAAAGAATGTAAGAGTGGTAAGAGTTATAAGTTCCAAGTCATGAATGAGTTTAATACAATGAAAACAAGTAGACTAAGCGGAGATTTTTCTGTCATAAAGTGGCAATCACTTTGTAAATGATACAACAATATGCAAATGCTATTGGCTTATAAGGAACTAATATACATATATTATATATTTATATAATATATTAATATATTTTAATATATTATATAAATATATTTATATATTTATATATTTATATATTTATATATTAATATATTTATATATTTATATATTTATATATTTATATATTTATATATTTATATATTTATATATTTATATATTTATATATTTAAATATATGACAGGATAAAACTTCAGTCAATAAGTTTAATCACAGGCCTGGATTTATGGCTCCTCGAGTGCATGACAATAGCTAATTTGGGGTTTAGCACAAGAAAAAAAATCTATTTTGAGGATGTGTGTTTTAATCTACCTAACCTAATAACTGTGCATCCCAGTGGAAATTTATGCTAGAGAAGTATTATCCAGAAGAAAAAAAGATTGTAAAAGGTTAGTGATGTATCTTCCAATAACAAAGAGATTATACTAAATATATGCATAAGTAAATGTGTGTATGATATTTTACAATAATATTCTGAACATTATGCATGAATATTCTTAACATTATGTATCAAATATCAATCACATTAACATGTAGGTATTTACTAGTAAGATTTTAATATTAAATATACACAAATTCATAGTGACAGTGAAAAATTAGACCTTGATATCCACAAGTTATATGAGGTATTTGGCATTCACAGACTAATGATATGAAAGCAGTATTTAAAAATATAAAATACTTAGTCCAGATAGTCTTTTCTTGATCACTTAGATAAAAAGGAAAGGAATTAAGTTCACTCTGAAAGTCTTTCCTAAAGTCCTACTGGGTGGGGGTGCTGGCTCCCACATACACAGCTTTTAGAGGCATAGACTTCTGTGGTTTTTCTTTCTTTCAGGATAGGATGTTCAGATAATGGGAGATGAAAGCATGTATCAGCAGAAGAGTCAATTATCCAGTGACGTTTTAGGACACATTAAATTGAAGAAACAGGAATTAAGACCAAGATTATGAGTAGCTGAAATTAATAAAAATGGGTAAAATATATGACATCTAAATGTGGCCATCCTCTTGTGCATCAGGTAATTAGTTTAGATCCATAAAAGTGGCGGTAATAAGTTAAATAGTTAAATATTATTGAAATGTAAAAATCAATAAACTATTTCCTCTATGTGAGTCTTCAAAATAGTAACATTTTCAAAACAAAAGGGGAAAAATGGATACTAAGATTTTAAGAAGCTACTTAGAACAGGCATATGAAAAGATTAAAAAAAACCACAAAATATAGTTTTCAGCAAAGTATAATAGTAATTACTAGCATTTGTTGAGCGTGTACTTTGTGGTAAATATTAGATGAATGCCTTATAAAATTTTCTCACTTAATCCCCACACTGACACTATGAGTAATTAATAATATTTTCAGACTTAAAAATACATTGCACAGAGATTTTCCATAAACAGTGAGTAAATGTATTACCTCATTTCAAAAAGAAAGAAATTTTGAGTTATTTGTTGGGTTTTTTTAATCAAAGTCTTCAGTTAATAAGGGTTCAAGGTTTAATACCATATAATAAATAATATGGTAGAAATTTATACATACATAGTACAAAATAGAAGTCTGTAAGCTAAATTAGAGAGGAAACGGGGGGTTAAAGTGACAAAGTTGACATAACGTGATTCTGGGTTGGGCTGTACTGCTCAGATAGTGCTTTTGTAATGATCTGCATTTATCACTCTGTTCTGATGCTCTGTTGATATGGGATCGTCCCTAATTAAACTGTGAGTTTCCTGAAGGTAATAATATGTGTAATTAATCTTTATCTTTTCCAATGCCTTGGATCACATCATGTACTTTGTAGGTTTTGAATAAATTTGTTGAGTAAATAAATGTTCAAAGAGAGAAAACGTCCTTAATTAACTAAGAGATCAAGTCTGAACTGAAAGATGGCTAGTATTGGTTGTATTTTCTAAGCAGTTACTGTATTTTGCTCTGGTATGCAGAAAATCATAAGGAAAACTTATCTTTACTATTCTAAGTGACTGCCTAGGAAGATGGTCATGGAATAAAAAATATTTGTCAAATATATGGGTTTTACAGTAACTATGAGATTCTATTGGTATTAATAAATCTATAAAATTTACCCATCTATGTACAGCGAGTTGTTTGTTGAGTGTAATAAGAATGACTTTGGTCATGTTGGCATGACTTTTTTTCTTCTGGAAAAAATTAAACTATATTGTACTTACTTTGTTCCAAAGTTTAGTCATGTGCATAACAACAGAAGAACCAGAAAAGAACAGTCGATATGTTTTCCAAGAGTCAGAGCCATTTCATTGCCCATATAATACTGTGCAATCAGAAAAGTTCAGCAAGAAAGAAGCAAAGGTGTTACTGTGGTATCTGAAGTTATTTGAAATCACCTGTCTTCACAGAGATGGACTTGGCTAATATTATTATCTCCTGCAAACAGATTCTGCAGAATCAACATTTGTACTTAACAAACTTGAATGGAAGTGACAACTAAAGTTTATATCACAGGCATGTGGTCATCTTGAACTTCTAACCCACAAGGATAATTCAGAGTTATTGGAATCTGAGAATTCCTAAAGTAACACACCTTAATGCATTACCTTCCTCTTGTATTACTTTATTTCAAGTTGCCAAAGGGTACCTATTAAGAAACCTGGCTGCATCTGAATGTGGTAGTGAATAAATCTTTAGAACGTGAAGGAAAGAAATGAATATAAACAAGATATGCTGGTACCTTCATGTAATTCCAGCACTCTAGGATGCTAAGGAAGGAGAAAATTAAGTTTGAACCTAGCCCGGGCAATTTTGAGATTTAGAAAAACCCTGTCTCAATTTTTTAAAAAATGACTGATTTTGTAGTTCAGTGCCAAGTCCTGAGTTCCTTCCATAGTAACAAGAAAAAAAAGGAAATAATGCAATCTAAGTCTGAAGCCTTCAGAAAATATTACATAATATAACTATCAGTGTATAAATCTGTGTCCAAATATAGTTTGTTTCTTAATAGGTTGTGTAAAATACACTGAATCTCAAGTTGGTAATATAGCATACCAGCTTTTGTTCTTTCTTGAGCTTTTGTTTTTGGAAGAATCCTAATAGCCTAATAGCCTAATAAACAAAACCAGAATGAAAATGGTTTCGTAGAAATCCAAAGAAATATGTAGAAATTTTTAATTTCCTCAGGAATAGAAAAGAGTATATTGCTTATCACTTCTTAGACATATCCATACACAGAATCTAAAAGTATGTTCTAATGCATTTCAACGCAGATATATACACTGAGACAGTGTAGATCAGATAAATCGAAGCAAATTATGCAGAATTAGCTTGGATCAAAAATTGTCAAGATCATCAAACACCAAAGTATTTTGAAAAGGCTGGTACTCCTCCTCTAAAAGAAAGCATGCATTTATTGTAGAGAGAAGCTATGTAAGAAAACTTGAAATTAGAACATGGCAGTAGATTAGAGCAAGTTAGGCCAGAGTATTTTATCAGCAATTAAATTTGCTAATTTTGATCAGTAAACAACAGTAAGTAAAAGAATGTCCTTGTACCTATAAAATATATATTAAAGTGTTTAGGATAAATGTTTAAAATCTGTCCTTTATTGCCAAATGATTGAGATAATCTATTCTCAATGCAGAAAGAAAGTCTGCCTGAAGTGTACATAGAGTAGCTACAACATGATAAAAGAAATTAGATTCACATGTAAACAATCATAACACAGTGAAGGATAAACATTTTTGTACTATTCTTAAAAACTTCTTATAAATTGAAAATTAATTATACTTTAAGAAGCATACAGAGGAATGAGCTAATATGGTAGTGAAATTAAAAGTAATTTTATTCTACATAAAATCATGCTAAGTTAACACATATATTCAATATAAACTAACCATTAAGAAAGCTTCCAAATATACATATTTATTTGTCCTCACCCTTAGAAAAACTCTAACTCTGTGGATGTCTTTATTCCCATTTTAAAGATGAAGAGATTTGGGAACAGTACTACTCAAATATTTTAGTTCAACAACTTTTATGTATACACACATAAGTGTACATACATTTAGGTGTGCTAGATAGATAACCATAATTCTGTTTTAGTTCATCAAAAAGAATAGTTTGTGCTGTCATTGCTTGTCCATTTTTTATGCTTTGATTTTGTAACTTGATCAACTACTTCTAAGATAACAATGTGCAATACAGTAGCTACTGTTGATTTCTTACTGTTATTTTTTTGAAATTCTGTATTATTTCTACCATTTTTTGTTTTGCTTTTCAAAAATAAAAATTATAAAAAATATTTCAGTTCAAAAGATTTTGAATTGTAGTCCATTAGAGGTAAGTGTACCACAGACTGTGCAAATTGCCCTCATCTAGGTCGTAAAGCCAAGCCAAGGGTTTGTCCTGTGCTCACTAATCAGCTATCAACCTGCAAGACTTTGAGTGGTTGGAAATCAGTAAGCAGGTCTATAATTTAGACTCACTCGTCTAAGCTGTCTTGTCTCTATTTTCATAGCATGCTATTGGTTTTCATTCCAGAGTTGCACTACCTCTTCTTGGCATGATCGATGATGCAGGTGCACAGTTTCAGGAAGGAAACAATAGGAAACCCAATTGGTTTATACTGCATTACAAATAGAACAGACAAAAAAATCAATATTACATGAGTGGACTTGAGGAAATTATTAAGGAAAAAAAATTTATCTTCATGCTTTAGAAATTGCACCAAAAAGCATGTATTTTATTTGAAAAGATGTACATATTTTTAAGAAGAAAAGGTCAATAACAAGAGAGGATCTAGAGGCTCATATTTTTAGAATTTTTCTTTCAGTAGAAGATAAAAATTGTCATTTGAATTTAGACTGTCTTTATTTTAGAATGCCTTGACTTATCTCTGATTCCTTGTGTGAGGTCAAACATTTTTAAACAATAATACGTTCATAAAATAATTTGAATAGCATAACTTTAGTGTTCCTAAGTATTGTTTGCCATATATCAAAGAAAAAATAAAAGGAATGAGCATTAAGTATGTAAGCTTACATGATGTATGTGGTTGGTTATTTATTCTTTCACTGAGAAAGTACTCATCAATTCACATGGTGGTAGAAAGTATGATGGTTGAAAGCATGACTTGGAGAGCCAGATTATCACTAATGGACTCTTCCATTAGGAAACTGAATGAGCCTGGGAGTTTCTTAAAACTTTAGATTTCAATGGCCTCACTTGTAAAATAGGTATGATGACTGAACGTACTTCAAGAAAGATGCTATGATGATTAAAAATAAAGATATAAAAATATTCCTTTTCCCCTTCAGCCTCACACATTTGTATTTATTTGATCTCTTGGTAATAGCCATTCTATCTGAGGTGAGACGGAATTTCAGTGTTACATTTCCCCAACAGCCTAAGATATTGAACATTTTCTCATGTGTTTATTAAATTTTTGTACTTCTTCTTCTAAAGACTGTCTATTTATTTCAGTGGCCAATTTTTGAATGGGTCTTCTATTATGGGGATCTAAATTTTTGAGTTCTCTACATATTCTAAATTTTTCTCTGTCAGAGGAAAAGTTAGCAAATATTTTTTAGCATTCTGTAGGTTGTCTCTTTACTCTGTTTGTTGCTTCTTTTGCTGTGCAGAAAAATTTTTAATTTTATGAGATCCCATTTGTTGATGCTTGGTACCATTGCTTAAGCCATTGGTATAATGTTCAGAAAGTATTTTCCTATGTCCATATCTCCAAGAGTCTTACTCACTTTATATTCCAGAGATTAATCACTATATCTTGAATGCAGACTTTATAGCCATCAACAGAAGAATGCATAAATAAAATGTATTTAGGTATAGTGGAATACTATTGTCCCATAAGGAAGATAAACTTGAATTTTTGATGGGAACATGGATGTACCCTGAGACTAATATATTAAACAAAATAAATCACATACACAGCTTAAACATTATATACTTTCTCTGACAAACCTAAAATAAAAATATAGACCAAAATAAAAGATAGATAATAGGAAGTAGAGAAACGGATCATTTATAAATGGGAAGGAGATCAAGAGATGGAAGAAGAGGGAAAGGAAGGAAACACAATAAAATAACCAAGATATATTATGCACATGTATCAACTTACCACAAGGAATGTAATCATAATGTAACAAAACATGTACTAATAAAAAAAATAAAAGCTGGAAAAACATAAATATATACTGAAATTTAGAAGTCTATTGCTAACATTCACTATATATGATTGTCATTATTCATATGATTGATATGACAAATTTTATTGAGCATCTGATATAAATAGGGAATTTATGATGTGAGATCATGTAGCTGTTCTGGGGAACAATTTTTATCAAGTTATTTGGGGGAATAAATAGATTATTCATACAAAGACTCTATCATAGGATATGTATTAATTATCTATTGCTGTATAATAATTTTTTACTCTTATTTCCAAACTCATTAGCTTAAACAATAAGCCTTATGTTGTGATTTCTATGAGTCACAAATTCAGTGATTTAGTTGGGCATGTCTACCTTGAAGCTTCTCATAAGTTTGCAAAAAGTATTGAGGCTGAGATCCCTTCTGATGGTTTGGCTCTGAGGAATATTTATTTCCATGATCATTTATATTTTGCTGGGATCATTTAGAAGTTCATATATTACTGTTCTGTAGGGCTCAGTTACTGACTGGCTACTGAGTTGAGACCTTTCTGAGTTTCTTGCTGTAGGAGCTACTTCAAAGAATACTTTATCCTATGGTATCTGGCAAGATATCAAGAGAGACTCCACAAAAGGAAGCTAAGTCTCCTTATAAACTAACATTGAAAGTGGCTTTCCAAAGCATTTGCCACAGTTAATCATTACAAATCAATCACTAGTCTAACTCATAATCAAAGAGGAGTGATGCCATAAAGGTCATGAGTCCTAGGGAGCAATATTAAAACATTCCAGAAAGAAGAAAAGATATAACCAAATAGACTCAACATAGTTATCATAAGATAAAAGAGAAGGTGGAAAGATTACCCCAAAGTAGGGGGTAATCTTCCTGACATTCTGAAATGATAATCTAATAAGACTATCATATGGTTTTTTTGAGTCTACCTTTACTGAGAATTACTAGCTATTTCTTTGAAATTTTAGTCTAGACTAATTCTTCATAGCAGATGTTCTTGAAAAGTTAGTATAACACACTGAGAAAAATAGGCCCCACTAAGACACAATTTTGGCAAAGATAACATTTACTGTGTCATCTGTTTTGATCAACAGAATGTTTACTTAACTGATGCCACTTAATCCAGTAATTATATTGAGAATTACTTACAGACTATACCATTCTTTAACATGCTTATCAAAATGGATTATTTTGAGCTAAAGACCATTGAAACCAGAAGATATAAAAAAAGCTGTTCATGCCCCCAACTGTCAATAAAAGTATAATTTCCCCTTGTTGTAAGGGAAAATAATATTTCTATAGGCAATGCCCTTTGGTAAAGATGTTCAATAACAAAATGCTACTTCTCAAGGACAGCCATCACCTAAGAAAATCTTACATGCACAATAGGACTGTGTCTTATTCACTGAACATTTCCTCCTCTCTCCTGGTTATCACTCACATCCCCCACACACAAAGACCTCAGATCTCTTTCTTCTTTTTCTCGGCTAGATGGCAGATAAGCCTCAATACCCAGGCTACCTCCTTGAATTTCTAGTCTTTTGGAATACTTAATTGCACATTTAGAGTTAAATCTTGTCTTAATTACTATTCTCTTTGCTGGGATAAAATGCCCAACACCAAAAGTGGAGACTCCAGAAGTTTGGAGAATCCAGGAACATGGGTTGTCTGAGGAAAACTGCAAGGAGAGAACAGAGCTGGCCCAACAGAGAAGGCATAGGAGCTTTGACCTCTGAACTTGCCATGTTCCTGGATTCTCCAAACTTCCGGAGTCTCCACTGCATGTTTGGCTTTACTCTCATAGCTTCATATATACTGCTGTCCAAGGGATATTGCCTGGCCTTCCAGGCCTTCCAAAATCTGGGTAACAATCTTTCTGACCCAACAACTCTTCTATTCTGCATGTACCTAAAACTAGCACCATATGGATAATACTAACGTCTGCTGCTAGCTGGAACAGTAGTCAGGTTTCCTTATCTCTTGACTGTTGAGTGTTGTATTAACATGGATAACTGCTTGTCTTCAAGCCTTTAAATCTGATGAGAGATTCTTTGCCTACTTTTGTTAGCAAAAGTGAAATAATACTCAAGTTCTCTTTTTTTTCCTGTCTTGATGTTTGGTTCAATTACCCAGATCCAAAAATTTATTTGTGGACTTAATTTTTCATCCATACCCTACCAAAATTGGCTACTGTGAACTGAATACTAGATATTTTCTTTCATCTTCAAATATTTCAGTCTATATATATAAATGAGCACTATCTGTCTGTGTTATATCATATAGATTTAATCATTTATTATCCTCAAAGATTATTTTTTCTTCAACTATATTTTATTGAGGCATAATAACTTAAGCAAGCTAAAGTCAAATAGTACACTTGATTGATAGTCTATAGTTTATCTCTTTTATTCAATAGTCCTTGTTCTTTCCTTTGAGATTTATTTTTCATAAACTAGTCATTTGTTTTTTGTAGGGTTTTTCACAGTGTCTTCATCCCTCATAGTATCATTTAAAATTTCCACTTGACTTCTTTGTTCCTTGTAAACTAATAGTTAATTCCAGTATCCTGATCTGTTTAGGTAGAATTATTTGTCTGCAAGTACAGTGTGAAGATTATGACTCCACTCCTCCTTTTATTATAGTTCAGTATTATCCATTGCCTAGATTGATTACTTCATAAGGGATTTACAAAATGGTATTTTAATGCTAACATTCCTTTCTCATGTATTAGCCAAAACAGGTTAAGACAAATTTCCCTGTGGTAAAATATTTACAGGAATTTTAGATTAAATTCTTGATTATTTTTCCTTATTTATTTACTTTCACAATGATTAATTTGGTCCCTAGCAATCTGGAATGGATTTATATTTTAGTATCATTATAAACTAAGAGATTGTTTTACTTTTGAATTTATGAAACACATCCAAATTAGGTTGTCTTAGGCTGAAGCCAAATATCAAGCTGAGGTAATATCAACAGTTGACAAATAATATAAACAAATAAAGCAAAAATACTACAGAAAGATTTGCCCAAGATACTGAAAGTATGATGTAGGAACAGACATTCCTGGTTTCTAGAACGCTAATAGCCCTAAAAACTTGGCAACAAATCCAAAAGAACAATTTTACTTTGTAACCATTTAACAGTTTATACCCTGTGTCACTCAGGCAGTGTATGTTTACCTATTGACCAACCCAAGTATCATAAGAGCAGTTGTTATTTTAACTAGTTGATTCTTATAGTGAATAGATTTGATAAAATTTGTCTCTTCCATTTTACACAATTTATACTAGAGAATATCTTCAACTCTATAAAGAACAGATAATTGCTACTACTTTATATCTAAGGATATTTGGTCTTAGAAAAGCTGAGAGAATTGAGTATTACAATTATGCCCACTTTCACTCTGTGTACCTGAAAACCTTAATAAAATTCTGGAACAGCGCAAGGAGATTCACCTTCCTTCTAACCTTAACTATACATTTCTCTGAAAAGACTCTCCACTGCTGTAAACAAATTTTGAAAAGAAATTGTGAATCTCGTTTTGACCCCACTAAAGAATATGAGGAATAAATCAATACCTGAGCTGATCATAGGGTATAATGAAGATACTGAGAAATGAATATCTGGTCATTTTTATTTGCACATTCCGTAGATTTGCCAAAATTAGTTACTTCCTTTGGATGTATTTTTTTAATATACCAGACTTTAAAACTATGAAGACTCCAAGAAACATCCTCTATTGTAGTTCAAAATTTTTCTTTGGGCACAGTATAAAAATTAGTCATATACATTGTTTGTGCTTATTTTCTCTAGCATTCCCATTTTCCTAGAATTGTAGGTTTCTATTTTTCAACATTGAGAAATACAAACTCTATGAGAATTACAAAACAAATGCTTAAACTACGTCAGAAAATAAGGATCCATAGTGAAAGTACATGTACTTGACAACGCAAAAGTCAGAATGAACCAGCAACTCCCAACAATGAATTCCATATTCATTATGGATTAAAAAAACCACTAATTTTTTTACATAACTTTCTGTTATTTGCATGAGTTTTAATAAGTTCAGCACTGTTCTGGTGTCATCTGCACTATTTTTTAATGAATTGGTCATTTTTTAGAATAATCCTGTCTTTAGCCAAGATTCAATCATTAACTGTCAGGACTAAGATTCAATCATTAACTATCAGGACTAAGCACAATACTAGACATTCGCTACTGGTAGAATTTCAAAACCATACTCTCCAATTTAATTATAGAACTGTATTCTAAATAACGTATTATAAGCATAGATTGTTCTTTTATTTTTTAAAGAAAGGCTTTCATTTTCATCCCTGATGAGTACTTTATTTCATTTCTGCTTCATGGTACTTTTTATCATCCTGTTCATTACTATAATCATCCTAGAACCATAAATACACTTAGTGAAATGCTTCAGGGAACAGATTACCAATATTTCTAATTAAATATACTGTTGACCATAAGCTCATTAGAGAAGCAACATTTTAAGCATAGTACAAGAACTACAAAATTATAAATTACTAGGATTAACAATGGTACATGGTTGAAATATTCTCAGGCTGCATAAAATATTTTAGTATTAAAATCAAAATTATATTAAGTTGGATTTGCTTCATTGGAATTTCACTTTTTAAAAAAATTCTCTAATTGTTGGCAACTTGGCACAATCTGTTTTTAATTCAAGAAGGAATAAACATTTCATCCACATTCTTTTTCCCTTAAAAAAATTGTCTCTAAACCCATAAGTGGTAAATTAAAATATCATATTTTTAAAATAAACAACATTTAAATTTTTATCTAAATAATCCAAGTGAAAATTTTTATCAGGCTTGCATTAACATATTTTGCTTTGTGATGGAAAGGTCATCCTTAATGCCCAGAGTTAGAGGAAACATTAGTAAATAAATGAATTATCCTCTTTTTATACTTGCATAAATAATATTGTGAATAAATCATTCCTATTTTACCTGGAGAATGGAGTTCTAAAATGTATTAAGTATTTGCCTGGAAATTGGAGGCACTGGGCCAAGAAAAGTCAACTCTTTGGAAGACAAGAGGACACAAAGGCAATCTTGCCTCTGGATGTCAGGTCAAAGAGCAGAGCCTGGTTGTCAAGATTATACTCTATGACATCAAACACTTTCTCTAGAGAAAAGCAAAGTATTTCTTACAAAACACCAGGCAGACTATATGTGTCTGAACCTAAAATGTAAAGGATTTAACTGAACTGAAATCCAGAATGAAACCTTTGTATTTCCACAGTAATTCCATGACTGTAGTATTTGTAAACCTGAATATCAGAAGTAGTTATCAACAATTTTTAAGAATCTGTGAAGACAGCAAGGAATGAAGAATAAGATTTAAGGAAATCAAAATCACAAGGAACTCAAAATTTCCTCATAATTTATGCCAATATGTGAAATATTAGAAAAATCATACCTTTAAAAAAAAGACACATAATTGCCCAAAGTTATGCGGTACAATGTGATATTTTGGTACATGTGTATGATTGAATGAATTCATATTATATCAAAGAGATACCTGCCTTACCATGTCCACTGCAGCAAAATTCACAATAGCAAAGAAATGCACACAAACTAAGTGTCTACTGGTTAATGAAGGGATTAAAAACAATGTGGTACACATATTTGCAAAGTGAAATACTATCCAGATGTAAAAATGTAGCCCTGCCATTGTGACAATATGGACTGAAATGGAAGAAATATGTTAAATGGAATAAGCCAAGTACAGAAAGAAAAGCACTGTATTATTCTCTCATATGTGGAATTGAAAAAAGTGGTCATTATAGAAATTGAGAGAGAAAAATGGTCACTACTAGATGCTGGAGAAGTAGCAGGAAAGAAGGGAAGAGGAAAGTTTGATTAATGGGTATTAATTTACAGCTAGATAGGAGCAAGAAAATAACACACAATGTATTTATTAACCAGTGAAAAAAATGTGATGTGCTACAGAACAATGGTACAAGTATTGATAACAGTAACATAGTATATATTTAAAAAACATGAAGTGAGTGTGAAATTTTCACTATAGAAAAAAGTCAAATATTAGAATATGTAGATACATTTAACTTAATTAATACATTATGTAAAAATTAAGTGTATTCAAATGCCATATCACTGTATTAGTGTGTATATATTTTTTATTTTTATATGTTACTTAAAATGAATTTAATGTTTAACATCTCTGGTTAAAATTTATAATTTTCATATAGGAAATTCAAATTTTTTCAATTTTAATGCCATTTTTATATTCTGGTTTTTATTGTTTACATACACGGTAAGATGATATGCCAATAGTTTGCTTTATTCACTTTAATTTTAACCTATAATTTCGTGTTCTTTAAATACTCATTAAGATGATTTGCCAACAGTTTGCTGTATTCATTTTAATTTTAACCTATAATTTCTTTTTTTTATTTAAAGAGAAGGGAAAAAAAACCATAATAAAAGGTAACAACAATACAGAATTCCAAGGAAAAATGGAAAAGAACAACAACAAAAAATCCTAAGAGATTATTACTTGACAAATTACATGCTGACTTATTGGAAATAGTTGTTCAAATTATAAAGTTAAAACATGTAAAGTAGACATTCAAACAGTGAGTCTGTTAACAGTTCTGTTCCACGGTCTGACCAAAAAAAACAGCAGTATGGTCATCCATCTTACCCACTCAAATATACATTCAATTATATCAAAAGGGTAAAATTAAATACAACAAAACAGAACAAAGCAGATCACAAGAAAGCAATGTAAGGGACATAAATTCTAAAACTAGACAATTGGAGATATTCACTCTCTATCGTATTGACTCTTGTTTTCTTCCAAATAGTTGCCCATATTGTCACACACAGGGAATTCACATGAATCAACATAGTATGGAATTGATCTGAGCAGGACGAGGAGGGCATTTCAGGTCTTCAAGACCAGACAATAGGGAAGCCGAGAATGCCTGTCATAGTGTCTCTCACTCTCCTAAAAACAGTTGTCCATACCCTCAAGTGTGTTGAACTGAAACAAAATAAAACAAGCTAAAATCACTTTGAACAAAGAATGATAATTTTGCTGGATTACACATCATGCCATTATGGAATCAGCACTGGGTACTGTGGTGTCTCTTTTTTTTCAAAGTAGTTGTTCATTTCAACATGTGTTATATAGTTGGTTCTCGTAAACTGTTTATAAGCTCTACACATGCATGAGTCTCTACATGTATATCTATCCTTTCTGTATTACAGGTAAAAACAAAACAAAGCAAGATAAAGCAAAACAATTCCTAGAAAAGCATGAAGCAAAAAAGTCATATATAACTGTAATACAAGGTGATCTACAATGGTTACTATGATGTCTCAGCAGTATATAACAACATTAATAAAAACAAAGCATTGGAGACATTATAAGACTTCAAAAGCAAGTGATAATCAAACCAGAATGGGTATCTTAGTGAATCTTGTCATCTTCACTGTAGTTGCCTATACTCTTAGACTTGATGCTATCAATCATAACAGATTTAAATAAAATCAGTCAATACAAGGTAGTAATCTAACAACCCAGATTCAAATAAGATCAGTCATAATAAGACAGTATAAGTTATAAAGGGCTTCAGATTAAGTTGATAGGAAATTAGGGATGCTTACCATAATATGTCCTCTTATTTTTGGGATAGCTGACCAGTCCTCAAGTCTAGCATAAGTAGACAAACTGGAACAGCATGTAATCCATCCAAGCAGAGTGATGAGAATAATGTAAATTTTAAATCTTGTTACCCAATTAACAATATCCTCTGCTTTCCTTTTTTAGACAGTTCCTCCCGTTTCGTTCCCATGGGGTGCACTGCTTGTTTTGGGTCCCACTGCCTCCCTATATAGAGCCTCTCAATGGACCCTATCTCCTGATCTACTCTGCCTGTGTTTCTCTCTGTTAATATTTCAAGGCCATCTATACTAGAGATTATAGCCAATCTTCTCTGCCTTATTTCTGCTATTCTGTTTTTCTGCAATTTGTTGTCTATTTTTCTGTTCCACTCCACTGTCTGCCCCATTCACTGAGGCTTCTCTGTCATTGTTCCTGAAATGCTCGTATTCTTGTTCTCTCTCTCTCTAAAATGTCCTTCAGTATTTTTTGTAGGATTGGATTGGTGGCCACAAATTCTCCCAGTTCCTCTTTGTCATGGAAGCATCTTGTTTGTCCATTAATTTCTAGAGAGAGTTTTGCAGGATACATCAATCTGGGCTGGAGGTTGTTCTCCTTCAGCGCTTGAATTACTTCACTCCAAGCTCTTATTGACCTGATGGTCTGTTTCGAGAAGTCTGCTGTGATTTTCATGGGTTTTCCTTTATAGGTGATCTGTTTCTTTTCTCTGATGGCTTTTATTATTCTGTTCTTATATTGAATTTCTGGGATCTTGATTATTATGTGTCTAGGTGTAGCACTGTTTTGGTTGTAGGTGGCTGGAGTTCTGTATGCTTCATACATCTGCATATCATTTCCTTTTTCTATGCTTGGGAAATTTTCCTTAATGATTTCTGTGAATAGCCTTTGCAATTCCTCTGTTTTGACTCCTGCTTCTTCATTCACATGCTTTATTCTTAAATTATAGATCCTCTTGTCATCCTCTAGCCTTCCAACTGTTACTGCCTGCTCCCTTGTTATTTTTAAGAGATCTTCCTTTTCATGATCACACAGTGCAAGCCTGTGTTCAATTTTTGATAGTCTATCTTTGGTTTCTTTGAAGCAGTTTTGCCAGTTTTCTATGGAGTATTTAGTTTCCTGATAAATCTCTTTGAATTTGCTTCATGAATTCTAGGTTTTTCTTGTTTTCTTCATTAAACATTTGTCTCCTTTTGTGTTCCTCCATTCTTCTGTCTGTGTCTTCTTGAGATGTGCCCAGCCTTTCTTTTATTAATCTACTTATCTCTTGTTTAATTTGAATTAATATTTCAGTTTTGATCCCATTTATGAGGTCCTGAAGATATCTCTTTATGTCTTCTACCACTGTGTTTGATGTTGCATGTTTTCTGCCCTCAATCTCTTTTGTAGTTACCTCTCCTGGATCAATGTTCTCAGGGTTGGGGGCTGGGGTTTTCTTCTTATTTCTCCCTCTCGTCATGTTTTTGGTTCCTTCCATACAATTGTACAGTGTAATTCCCAGCTCCTTTGCTTGTTGGTTAAGTCTCCTCTGGAGCACGCAGGCTAGGGGCTTCTGCCCTCTGCTGGCCGCTATCAGAGAGTGAAGTTCAAGCATGCACAGTGTGCGCTGGCTCTTCTCCTCCAGACCAGTCAACCTTTGCAGGCCTTCACTGCGTCAGTGTGTGGCTGTCCTCAGGGAATTAGTAGCAACTTAAAAGGGCCCAGCCAGGGGCATGGCCCAATCCAAGCAGATTCTACCAATCCACTCGGCGAGGGGAGCAACCAACTGAAGCCACTTCCTTATGGAGTTAGGGCTCTCCTGCCCAAATCCAACAAATCTTCCAGTCAGTTTCCCCTTTCCCGTGGGAGGGTCTTATTCCCATCACTCACCGCGTGTTGATGCCGGTCCCTGAGAACCGCTGGGCTCCCAGACCTCCGACTTCAGTGCGGCTGTGGCGTGAATTCATGGTGCCTGGTTGGGTTGTGTGCAGGGCCGGGTCTGGGCGAGCCACACACAGCACTGTTCAGCTCCACACTCTGGCCGCTCAAGCCAGTCACATCGGCACAGTTCGGTTGGTCGGGTCAGCCTCGGGCAGGAATTCAGGTGGCTTGAGGAGGGCGCCATGCTTGCTGATCTTAGCTTCACTAATGGTAGCCCCGGGACCTCATATTTGAGCAATTTTTTTCACTTTAGTTTCTTCCTGGGTTGAGACAGTCCATCTCTCTCTGTTTGGGTCTCTCCAGGGTGTTAAATTCTGGCATTTAAGCTGTCTTTCTCAGAGAGGATCTCTCTCCTGCTACCTACTGGTCCGCCATCTTTGGAAAAGAAGCTTTAACCTATAATTTCATGTTCTTAGCCCTCCCACTTCTATCCTTTCATACAAGAGAGTTTAGGTAGACGAACAGAAATGTTTTGATGTGAGGAGATTCTGTTTGCAATTCTGACTACATAAGATGTGACTTTTGTTGCATTGTTTAAAGTCCTTATGGTTTCACAAGTGAAAAATGAATTATTTACAAAGATTAAATGATATCACAAAAATTAAATTGCAATGGATCATGAACCTAAATATAGTAGTGAAAACTGTGTAACTATTCAAAGTACACCCATAAGAAAATCTTTTTACATGTAGGCAGGCAAAAATATCCAAGATTAAAACCTAAAAAGTAAAAGCCATACAAAAAATGCATAGATTGGATCATTAAAACTTAACCATTTCTTTAAATTTATGAAAAGTAAAAGAAAAAAAAATATGGTAGACATGATCAACAATAAATATATCTGATAAAAGATTTGTATCCAGGTCATAGAAATGACTCCATAAGTCAATAATAAATTACAAAAATTTTAAAAAGTAGTCAAGGACCTCAAAAGACATCTTCTAAAAATACTTTAGTTGGTAATAATTTTATGAAAATATGTTCACTATCACTGATCATTAGAAAACTTCAATCTACCATAATAAAATTCTACTATATATTCATTGGAAAACTCAAAATGAAAATATTGATAATATCAGTGCTGAGAAGGAACATGTGGTACTTAATAGGCTGGTAAGAATGGAAAATGCCACAATATAGTGGGCAATTGTTTAGCAGATTTTTTAAAACATATATTAACCAAACTTAGAAATTCCAGTCATGGGTATTTCCCTAGAAAAATAAAAATATTTGTCTGTATGAGCTCTTATATATGCATGTTCACAGCACGTTATTTATAATAGTAGAAACTAGAAATGACTCAAGTGTCTAAAACTTTCACCTTTGGGGTATGTGCAGTTATTGTGTCCTTTGCTTGAAATGAGCTTAACAGTGTCTTGTACCTGGATAGCTACTCATCTTTTAGGCATACACAGAATTTACAAGGAAAATGTGAGTTAGGTTCTTCCTTAGCATCATCTTATAATTACTGCACATTTTCTTCATAGGGCTATAAATACCATTAATCTCTAAATAATTTGCAATGGAGAGTATTTGGTCTTTTTTTTCTGAATCTTAACATTTAGAATTATTTCTTCATTCAAGTAGAAGTTTTCAAACACTCTTCCACATCAGGGAATAGAAACACAGAAGTAGACAAAATAAACTTGTATTTCATGTAGTTTACATTCTTATAGGATACAACACCTGATAAGTTTTGAATAAATATATTTTAAATATTTCAATTTTAGTATTGCAAAATGTTTTTGCTCAAAGACTAATACTTTTTTTTTTATAACCATGAGCTATTTGTTTGTTGGATATTGGTCTTTTCTGAATTCAGTAAAGAACAGATGGCAAAATTGTATATTAAATGCTAATATATTCTAAACTTGATAGGCACAAGATTTAAGAGTTTTCGTTATTTCCTGAAAACATCATATTTTTAAAAGTCCAGAATACTTTTGTCTACAAATGTTCATTTTACAAGCAGGAGCATTTTTGCCTGAGACTACCAGCATGTATTACCCTTCAAACCCTTCAAGTTTTAAGGAAGTATAAAATAGTGTCATACTGTTTTATGAACCATTTGAAAAGATTTCTTCATGTTTGACTTCATTTATTTATCTATTTTTAGCTCGACTCTTTCCTTGAACCATTTTCAGTGCTTACCCAAACAGCATGCTTTTATCCTGGAAGGTGGAAAAATATAACAGTACTTCAGTCCTCTAAGGCGCTCCCCTCCTGTGGTACTGATATTCTAAATTAAGAGCTTCCTCTGAAAGCATTTAAGATTCTGCATCAAAGATAGGACAAGACACAGCAGTCTGTCCAAGAGAAGGGCAAGTGAGCAGTATGGTAGTAAGTGAGTTAATAAGAAAACTAGGGCACAGAGGACCAACCTTCAAAAGGGAGCAATCTTATCACACTGACAGGTGCGATCAAAATTCTGGCCATCAGGACTGCTGATGCCACTTCCTGCTGCTGGTCTCCCTGCTCTAACCCTGCAGTCATTTATTGCCCCAGAAATGAGACACAAATCAAACAGAAATGTATACTGTGCTATTCTTTGAATCTGTTACACTAATTTTTACAAATCAATTTCCATTTAAGTCAAAATTTTTTTTTGTTTCAATCATTTAAGCTGGATTATTTCCAGTTTTGCAAGCTCTTATTTGGAGGAACTAAAATGCTACCTATTATCATTACAGCTTTGTAATATTATCCTGATATTCAGTAAATGACCACACTGAGAGGTTAGAATGTATCTTGTATTAAGAAGACATAAATAGATGGAGTTATTAGAAGTAAGTAAATTTTACTTAAGAACATTATCATGAATCGTCTTTAATACAGATGGATTTCTGTTTAAAAAAAAAAGTATGTGAGTTCAAGTACTTGAGAAATTAAATGCTTAAATATATTCAGAAAGCTAAAAATGTTAAATCTATGTGTCATTAAGTTAATTTAAATGGGGAAAATATATATTGCATTTGTCTACTTGTCCCTGACTAAAATTTGAATTGTCAAAGAGAGCTAAAAGAATCATTCTGCATAGACAATAATTATAAACATTAATGTTTTAAACCACAATCTACAAAAATAACTTCATATCTAAAATTAAAAATATATATGAAAAAGTTTATTCCACCCATATAATTATAATTATAATACAGCTCATAAAAATAGATACTAAAATATTTTATAAATCTGAATTAAAAATAAGATGATAGCAAAGTATTTATATAATACTTTCTTTTAATTGTTCAGTATATAATTGATCATTATAAAATTGTTTTTGAAATCTTTTTCCTTAATGTTAAAAATGATATGCATTCTTATAAGTGACATAAAGAAAATAGTAAATTTTATTTATGTTTCAGCATCTATTTTGTGTCATAAGAAATGGCTACATAGAAAAAATGTTTTGTAAATTTAAAAAAAAAAAACGATGTTTACAATTTCATCATTTAGACTTAATCAGATTCAATTTTTTTGATTCAGTTCCTATGTTTTGTAAAATGGATAATGTGGTAAGCAAAGATATGTAGTTAAATTAAGTCTGTGTAATCACAAGTGGTATATATGCCTTCTTAAAACATGCAGAGCTTTATGTAAAAGTCCGTCGTGTTACTAGATACATGATTTCTGCATGTCTAGAAAGAAGGGAGTGATTTCCAAACACAGCATGACGTGGGCTCACTACAAAGGAATTTAAGCATCTGTTGTTCCATTTTCACAAGGCTATTTAGTTGTTATCTTGAAAGCATGCTGCAGATATTGTATATAGAGGTTTTGGCAAGAATTTTGACATATTCATGTTCTATCTTACATATCAAATGAAAAGCTGAAACAAAAATTATAAAAATAGTAAACTTACATTTCATTGAATACTGATGCGGAAAATATCAACCTGGAAAAAATTATCTGAGGCCATAGTTCTTACATTATAAAGACAGAGGAAAACACTTATCTGAAACACACAGTCAATCTTTTGAAAGTATACATTGTAGGGCCACTTAGTGGGGTAAACAGTTGAATGGAAAGTACAAAGAACATAAACATAAGTATTTTTAAAAACCTTAACAGGTAAATATATGCATGTGTCTACCAACTTCTTTGCTAACTCAAAGTGGCATGGCATTCTACAAAGTGTAGTCCCTTGTTCTCTTTGATTACACAAGTTAATTAACAATTTGCATGACAAATACAAGGCTCTTAATGATAATTCACACATGTTCAAATTAATCTTAGAGAATGATTCACAATCACAGCAAAATTTAAGACAAGGTTTGTAGAGAATTGTTACTGGAAGACATAAAAAACACACTTAAAGTCAAAAGTATACAGAAGCTAAAATGTTAATAACTTGCAGTTTAAATGTGAATTAATAATAATAATAAATTGCTTACAACAAATAATTTCACTTATATAACTTTTACTCTTCACAGATATTAATGAGCAAACACAAAAACTTTAAATGTTGTTTTACACATAAGAGAGGAGATACAGACAGGCTATTAACTTGCTCAAGGTCACAAGTTATTGAGTGATGGGTTCACAATCCAAATACAGGTAATCTCTCCACAAAACCTGCATTCTTAGTAGCATCCTAACATTTGTATTTGTTCTCAGCTTGACCACTCTTGATCCAAGAGCCTGTTATTAAGTGGTGGAAATAAGCTGGAATCTTGAAAATTCACAGCTAACAAAAACTTTGTAGAGTTGGTTAATAATGTAATTAAGAGTTAATGCTTGCTTATTAAACAGAAGAATTTAAGCAATTCTGTGAAAATTCTTAACACTACATCTGAAGTCCAGAATTTAAGTGCTCAAGGGATATTTCTAGCCAGGATGAAATAACATATTTAAGATCAGTGCTTCCCTTCCATCCAAACAACTGTGAACAGGACAATTACTGTTTGTAGACAATATTTTGAATAATATTTCCAGAAATCAGCCTAAGATGCATATAAACATGTGCTTGAACAGTATGATAAACAGCAATGCTAAGTAAAGAATCCCAACCAAGGAATGCAAACTGAAAACCTACTGCTGTTCACATCTAAATGAAACCTGCCAGTACAAAGAACAACATAATATACATAACCACAATAATCTTATCTTTTCAGACACATAAGTTACAGTGCTTGGTATCTAATCAAAAGTAGTAGAATACTGAAACACATAATCAGGGGACACAGCAATAGCAATGAACAACAAAATGACAGAGAAGATTGCAGTAAGCCAAGATGTTCAAGAAAATTATAAATTCAATGATTTAAGAAAAATTAAACAATAAGTAGAAAAATAGAAACTTTTAAAAAATCAAATAAATATGAGTTCAAAACACACAATACTTGAAGTGAAAAATTTACGATGACATCTTGAGAGAGTACAAGTAAAAAAAAAAATCAGGGAATTTAAAGACAATATGGAGACAAAAAAGAGGGCTAGGGATGTAGCTGAGTGGCACACTCAGCACTTGCCTGACAAGCATAGCTGTGGATTCAATCCCAGTAGTACACACACACACACACACACACACACACACAGTGAAGAAGAAAGAGAAAGAAAAAAAAAAAGAAAATGAAGTTAAGCTTCAGTTTGGCAGATAATATGTTCCATATGAACATACGACAAGTGACTTTAGTATGAAACATATAATTAACAATTATTAAAAAATACATATTGGGGAAAATAAAGAAACAAATGCTTCCATGAAAAGGTGCTTTTATGGTCAATAAAAACATAAAAGGATGGACAAAATCACTGATCATCAGAGAAATTAAAATTAAAAGCACAGAAAAAGGTATGTGCAATAGAATGTTAAAAATCCAGTATGTAAAATAAGGGTACACTTGCAAATAGGTGGTTGTACAAAATATCAAAACTTTGAAAAGCAGAATGGCATTTTCTTGTGAAGTTGAAAATACACCTACTACCTAGTATTTGCAAAGAAACATGAAAATATAGGTTTACAAAAATATACTTGTACATGAATTTCATATTATTTTGATTCATAATGGTTCCAAACTGGAAACAGCTAAATTGTCAGTAAACAAGAGAATAATTACAAAATTTTAGTATGTCCATAAAGTGAAGTCAATAATCAGAAACAAATTAAACATAGTTTCAAAAATTTAATGAATTTTTTAAAAATATGTTAAGCAAAAGATGCAAGACACAAAAGAAGATACAACTATAGGATTCCATTTATATGAAGTTCCAGAACAGACTAGGAATCTATAATAATGGAAATTGCTTAGGTGACAATTGACAAGATACCTTTTTGAAGTGATAGAGAGATTCTATATATTGTTTATGGTGGTTACACAATTTTTCACTTTTGTCAAATACAACAGATTTTACATTCAGAGTAGTTGAACTTTATTATCTTCTAATTATATCTCTAAAAAGTTGATAAAAGTTAATACAAGGCAATTTATTCCTGACTTTGGTTTATTCTCTATGAAGTATGTCAAATGGCCATGACTGGTGGCATGTTCAATGAGAGTCAAGTAGTAAGCAAAAAGTACTTCTCAATCAGAAAGTACATTTAAAAAATATAAAAACTGCAGAGCAAGAGCTAGTACCACCATTGTCCAATCAAAAGTGTAATATGATATGCAGTATGATGAAGTTCATACTGAAGAATTAAAAAAAAAAGAATTCTCACGGCAGCTTAAATTGCTTAAAGACCAGAAAGACATCAGGTCTTATAGATGTCCTAAACTACTCACAGGTTAATGTGACAGAGACTACCTGATATTGTGCTAATTTTCTACTACTTCTTTATTAACAAAATCTCAATTTTATTAGATGTGCTAAGGATATGTGCTAAGGTATAAAAAATCTTGAATAAACTCTAATTTAACTAAGCCATTAATATACACACAGTCCTTGTTGGTATGTAGTTTAAGAAAATGTCCTAAAAATCCTGGCACACTCAGTGGTCATGGTTCTGTCTCTTCCCTTCAAAGTTTCCCCGACTTGAAATTATACTACAAAGCTACAGTAATAAAGTCAGTATGGTACTGGAATAGAAACAGACCGGAGGATCAGTGGAATAGATTGGAAGATACAACCACAACCACAAACTCACTCAACCACCTTATCTTTGATAAAGGGGCCAAACATGCTCGCTGGAAGAATGACAAATGGTGCTGGAAAAATTGGCTGTCCATATGCAGAAGACTAAAACTAGACCTATGTCTATCACCATACACTAAACTATAATCTAAATGGATCAAACATCTAAATATTAAAACAGAAACACTAAAACTGCTGGAAGACAAAGTAGGTAAAAATCTCAAAGATATAGGGGTAGGAAGAGAATTCATGAACAAGAACCGAAGTACACAGGAAGTACTTCCCAAAATCAATAACTGGGACCACATCTTATTGAAGAGTTTCTGCATGTCAAAAGAGGTTTCCAGCAGAGTGAAAAGAAAACCCACAAATTGGGAAAAAATCTTCATGGACAGTTCCTCAGACAAAGAACTTCTGTCTAGAACTTATAAAGAATTAAAAAAAAAATCAGACCCTCGAAATTCAAAGACCCAATCCAAAAATGGGCATCTGAAATGAATACACAGTTCTCAGATGAAGAAATATGAATGGCAAATAAATACATGAAGAAATGTTCATCATCATTAGTCATGAGAGAAATGCAAATTAAAACCACACTGAGATTCCATCT
>PVJX010000848.1:0-16784 GCA_004027295.1 Dolichotis patagonum
GGAGGCGGCCACACTAGCCCACAGTCCCCCAGCCCCCTCTCTTCTGGAAAGCCTAGGTCTCTCGCCCGAGCTTGCTCTGCCCTGGGTTCCCGTTCCTGCAAGTGTGGGGCGCTGCATCTGCTCGAGTACACAGTGCACCCCCAACCCTCGCCACCCGGCATTCTAGCGCGGAATGTCTTCCTGAGTAATTTAAGAGGTTCTTCCCTTTTTTCCAGTTGTGATGATATGTTTCTAAATTATACATTAAACTTCTCAGGGTGAGTAATACCTCAGCCTCCCCGTGTCAGCCCTGATGTTACTTACCCGGCTCCCGCGCCGTGTTTACGTGGCTGAGGGGGACGCGCCCCTGCGGGCCATTTATCTCCATCTCAGGTGTTTGCAGCTGAGGACCCCGGCCAGCAGGAGGCACAGGGCCCCTCACCCTCAGCTCCCACAGGTCCTCTCCCCGCTGCCCCCGCTCCGGGTCTGCGCCTTTGTGGCTGGCAGGGGTTTGGGGTACCCCTGCCTGGGAAGCATCACAGGGCAGAGAGGCCCCCTGAGGGAGCCGCACTTGAATGTCAGGCTCAGGCTCTCTGGGGGAGAAAAGGAAGCACCAGTTTCCTCCTCCCTGGGGCCAGCCACAGGCAGCTTTGGGGACAGATGTCTGACGCCCCATTGGCGCCTGTCTCTGGGGTTCATTCATTCCTAACAGTGACCACAGTGCTGCCCTGGTCACCAAGACTCCCAGTGACCCCTCCCTCTGGGGCAGGACCCCACAGAACAGCACAGACCCTGCCCATCTGGGGCCACGCCCACAAGGGTCCTCTGGTCCTCTCCACCAGGCAAGGGACAAAGCCCGGCAGCCCCCACCTCATCCTGTGGCCCTCAGCACCCACAGCTAGAGACCTGGAGAGGCAGATGTGCCCAGGTCATAATACACGGCTAACCTCTGAACCAAGCCTGGCCGACCTGGGGCCTTAGACTCTCCAGCCTTGTGCAGCGTGGCTGCCCAGAACCGGCCCTCTGTGTGCTGTCCCCTGCAGAGTAACCCAGGGTCACCCTGGGCTCTACAGGTGTAGCTACAATGATAATGCCCCCTCCAGCCAGCGGGTGCCAGGCCCTGCCCACAGCCTCCAGACTGGAGATTCCCCCAAAGGAAGTGAGGGCCAATTTAGCCTATCAATAAACCAGCCAAAGGAACTGTACTTTTCTGTAATGAAAAGGGGAAGCGATCCCGTCTTATCTGGCGCAGGACAGACCTGTGTCAGGCGCTTATTATTTTCTGCCACGATCAGGGAAGACTGATCGTGCTTGGATAAGTGCAGCTTAAAATTGAAAACCAAGCAATTTACCTTCAATCGCTTCTCAGAATTTTGTGCAGCCAGAGACAGTTAAGGAGAAATAGACTCCCTTTCCATTCTAAGTGCTTCCCATTAACATTTGTTTCCTCCGTGAGATTAGGGCCTGCTGGGGGAGGGAACTCCGGGGGTGGTCGGCTCCCTCCCCCCAGCTTCCCAAGGAGTCCCCCCTCTTCTGGGGCTTGGGTGTCACCAGGCCCATTCTCCCAAGACCGCTTTTGTCTCCCTTCTAATTAAAGAGCAGAGGTCGGCTTTGGGTGCTGTTGACCTGGCAGACAGGCCAGGGTGAGGTCTCACGCTGTGAGGTTCTCTCATCCTGTGCTGTTTGAAGTCCTGATGGCTCTCTCCACCCTGGCCCCAAGCCCTGCTGCCCAGCGCCTGCAGGACACGCCCTGCAATCTTTGCCCAACAGGAAGTTCTGGGCAGGAAGTTGTTTGCTCTGTGATGTTGACCATCCAGGGGCTGGGCAGGGCCTCCGATCAGACCCTGAAGCCCTGGCCTTGATTTTCCTTTTATTCCAGGGAAAATACGAGGAGGGTTTACTGAGACGGAATTGGCTTCCCCTTGTAAATTTGACAGTTACCTCCCAAGAGCCCTCCATCGGTATCACCGAGATAAACTATTGTGACAGTCTCGAACCCCGGCTGCCCTCCTGGCTGTGTGGCGGCAGCCCTGGGCGCCCCGCGTTTGATCGGCTCCCCTCCTGTCTGGGCACCGGCAGAGCTGTATGCAGAGGGGATTTGCCAGCCCAGCACACACCCCAGCTTGGCAAGAGCAAGCTGAGCATGTGCCGGAAATGGAGCCGCCGAGAGCCCTGAGTTTGGACCCTCATCCTGTCACCCAGTCTCCATCTGCAGGCATGGGGGTGCTCACCCTGGAGCCTAAGCCCCCACCCCTACCCTGACACCCACGGTGCCCCTGGGAGGGTTCAGCAGAGCTCAGAGCCCAGAGCCTTGCTTCTTGCTTCTTGCTTCTTGCTTCTTGCTTCTTGCTTCTTGCTTCTTGCTTCTTGCTTCTTGATGGTGCAAGTCCATGGCCAGGACCCATTCTGAGCTGTACCTGGAAGCAATCGGAGGAAGGAAAATTCCAGAGAGAGCAACATGTCCCGTCCTACAAGGACAGTGCGGGGGCTGGGGCGGTTTGGATGGACCCTAAACCCCCCACCCCACCTGGCCTTGCCGTCTCAGTATTACCAGGCCTAGTTTGGAGAGTGAAGGGTACGAGAGGTGGAGACCCTGCAGCAGCCTCGTGGGCTGGCGGCCTGCTTTGGTCATCTGGCCTGGCCACCAGCCCCTCAAGGCTGCAGCTGGCGGGACCTCTACCCGCTGGCCATACTTGGGGTAGGACAGCACCCCTGGCCTTCTGCCTCCCTGCCCCCAGCAGTCAGTGTTTATTTGCAAAAGGCCTAGAGGAGCCCCAAAGTGCAGCTCTGGTCACTTTATGGTCCTGCTTCCGAAGTGACTGGCTTCTTTGTCCCCAGCCCCCGGGTGTGGAACCCAGAGACGGGCTCCCCTGAGCTGCCACGTGGCTCGCATCCCAGGCCAACTGGAGGAGGGGCTGTTGGAGAATCCAGATCACTACACAAAGCCTGTTTTATAAAAGATAAACAGCCAGGCGCCGTTTGGGCCTCTCACCCAGCCGTGCTCTGGCCATCTTGGTGGGTGTGAGTGCTCTGGAACTTTTGCACGCTGCCAAGGTCTCCCGAGGACACGGTTTTCAGAGCCGTCCCCATCTTCAGGTGTCAGGAGACTGTGGTTGTTTTACCTTTGCCCTTGTTTCTAGGGCCCCACACACTGTACCTGCAGAAATGTCAACATGCGGCTCCCTAATTATAAATCCCGTGACCAGAAATCAGGACAAGCGGGACCATGACGCAGGGCGGATCTGAGGTTGCCCCTCGCCCGGTGATGCAATGACCTGGAACCAGAGCCCCCAGGACCACGGTCCTTCCGTGCTGCTTCAGGCTGTGCACCAAGCCCAGAGCCATTGATTTTTTTCCCTCCTCGAGTCTCCGAGAGAAAGGACCGAGCCAAAGATGACAGGATTCAAGAGAGATTAATTTGTTATTTTAGACCCTTAGAAAGTGCAGTTGCATAGAAACGAAGTCCCTGGGTCGTAACTGAAGTTCAGATCAATTAAAACAATTTACTTTTCTGCTAATGATTTCAGACCCTTGTAATTTATTGGTAACTAAATGACTTCAAAAGCGCATTCCTTTGGTGGCTGCACAGAGGGAATTTTAACAAGTTCTGGGATAAATTAAGTCTGGAATTTGTTAACAGACTGTTATTGTTAAACATTTAAAGAAGGCCTTTTCATGCTACTCCAAGGCTTCGAAGTTTCCAGAAACAATTAAAACTTCTCATTTAACTTCTAGTTTAAGCGAAGTGAGGGCAGAGGAAGAGCCCCTGCTCACAGGTGGAAGACTTTGTCGTGCAAAGGGCCGGTGGCCACAAGGACCAACCCTTGATTCCCCAAGACAGGGTACAATCTAGGCCACAACTCTGGCCAAAATCTACCTGCATGGTTTGCCTTCCACCTGGCCCCCACCCCACTGTGCCTCTCTGCTGTTGGCCCCCGGCAAGCCACACTCCCCCCCACATCCTTCCAGCGAGCCAGCTGAGCCCAAGGCTTTTGTCCTGGCTACTCCTCTGCCTGTGGCACTGTCCCACACGCCTGTCCCCTTCGCCTGGCCCCAGGATAACACCGTCCATGTCTTCTTCCTGCGCTCACGTCACCCGGGCCTGCACACCTCCGCTGTGGTGGGTTGACAGGGCTGGGGACCTGGCGCCTAGCACCTGGCTGCAGAGGGCCTGCCTCACAGCAGGAAGCCGGAAGGCTTCGCCTAGCACCTGGCTGCAGAGGGCCTGCCTCACAGCAGGAACCCAGAAGGCTTCCAGGGCCCTGAGAATGGGGCCACACCCCTGGGGTCCGCAGATCACTCTTGAGGACATAGGGCTGTGTGGAAGGAAGGCCTGGCTGGCCTGCAAGCTACCCACCCATGCATCCAGGGGTCACTGTGTAGGTTGCTATGGGGACATTGGTCTGCACCCTGGGGGTGGGATCCAGCTTGCCCTGATGTCTGAAACTGACCAGGACCTCCAGGGACCTTTTCCTTGGAGTCTGAGGGTTCACCATCACCCTTCCCAGCCCCCAGACACCCATAGTAATAGCAACAACCTCAGCTGTGGCCACTCGTCAACATCTGGGCAGGACCAGGCTCAAACCTCAAGAAACACACCCCAAGGATAAACTGGACGAGGCTGTGACTGGGTAGGGACGGCTTTCCCAAAGCTCAGGCTGCTGCTGGGGGCCGAGGGACTGGCCTGGGTGATCTGGCTGGGCTTCAGGCGCCTGCATTCTAGAATCCTCTGGGCCATCTTGCGGCAAGGCTTTCGAAGCCCCTTCCAGCTGCCCCACTCCGGGCTGGTGACCCCTAACCCAGGCCTGGGTCCAGCCACAGGGGGCTCAGCCAGGACCAGAGTCCTGCTGGTCCAGACTCGGTGGGGAAACCACAGGCATCTGGAAGGAGCACAGGTGTGTGCTGGTACAGTCTGGGGCAGCCCTGGGCCTGCGTGCACAGTCCCCAAGACCTGCTCACTGAAGAATGGCCCAGTTCCAGGTCCCAGTAAAGACACAGGCTGGACAATAAACAAGACAAGCACCCACCCAGCACGTGAGGCCAGGGAAAGGACCGTCCAAGCAGGTGGCATCTGAGCAGTGACAGAGTGACCCAGAAGCAGCTTGTAAGGACCTGGGGGAAGTACGTTCTAAAGAGAGGGACCAGCAGCACAAGGCCTCCAGGGCTGGAAAGAAGGGGAAAGAGACAGAAGTGGCTGGAGCTGGAGGGCAGGACAGGGGTTGGGGAGCAGCAGGGACCAGGCCTGGGGGCACAGAGCATGGGTTTCACTCCATGCTGGGGAGCCCAAGATGACAGAGCTGATGGATGTGTGTTTAAAGCTCGCTCTGGCTGCGGGGGCCAAATGGATGTTTGGACAGAGGCTGGGGTAGCAACCTAGAGAGCAGCTGGAGGGCCCGAGCAGGGGACAGTAGGGGACAGTGGCACAGACGGGGTAGAAGCAGGGGTACAGAAAGAAGGCAGAGGTCAGGATGTATCTGGAGACAAGGCTGATGTATTTGGAGACTTGCTAATGCTCTCTGTGACATTGGAGAGGACCGCAGGGTGGGCGATGATTCTGGGTGCAGAGCGCGAGGCAGTGGCCCGGCCACGTCCCCGGAAGAGCAGCATAAACTAGGTCAGTGGGTGGAAAGTTCTCCTTTGGCCATGTGGCTATCAAGGTGCACACTGGACAGCAGTGACTCATACGTCAGGCAGGGGACCGCTGGGCGTGGGGCACGGTCAGGACCTGAGACAATTTGGCTCAGGGCCAGGCGCCCCTTTATTCAGGCCTCCAGACCTAAGCGTTGAAGAACAGGAGTGCGGGTCCCGGGGAGTCTGAGAAGCATCCCTGGCTGGGGTGGGGGCCACCTCTGGAGAGGAAGGGGGCCGAAGGCTAAGTCCGGGGCAGCCCGAGCTTCAGGGGAGGAGAGGAGCGCAGAAGCAGGCTGGCAGTGCGGTTCTACAGACCGAGGTTGGGCAGGGGCCCCAGGTTCCGGGGGACCTACAGCCCCCATTGCTAAGGCCCCCCGCCTTGTCACACTGACCAGAACCAGTGCTGGGGTCTCGAGCACTGGGATGTGATTGGTATTCAGAGCCTTGAAGAAGCTGGCAGCCCCTTAACGGCCAACCTAGGCTGCACTACGGTGATTTCCATAGTATTTTTGGCAGCTGCACAGACGCCAAGGCGAGGCAGAGAGCCTCAGAGCATTGAAAGCAGTTTTTAAAAATACCTTTTAGAAAGCTATTTAAATCCTCCTGTCTATAGCAAAATTAATACATGAACGTAGCGCCTTAAATTGGCTCCTTCTTACATGGAGAAGGTGGGACGCTGTCTCCTCAAGTGACACCGCTGAGTGCACGGCTGGGATGTTCCCGGGAAAGCCCTGCAGTTCACTCGCCTGCTCTTCACGACAGCCAGACAAGGTGGAACCAGTGGTGTTCTTGCCCTCACTTTAGAGATGAGGAAACTGAGGCCCAGGCTATATAAAAGGAAGTTAAGAGGCTTAGCTTCGATTTCGAGATGGGCAACCAGTTTGCCTGAGGCGACAGAGCTCTGGGGATCCAAGTGTCATTCTCTCACCACTCGTGCTTTGGCCCTCAGCCCCTGCGGAGCAGGGCTGATTTGGTGTCACTGTGAGCCCGTGGCTTGGCATAACTGCAGCTCCTGTCCAGCTGACACCATGGCATCCCTGGGCGATGTGCAGCCCCAGACCTCCCGGCAGGTTGGGTCCAGTACGAAAGCCTTGCTCGGCCAGTCTCAGGGGGCCCCAGGGTGCCTAAAGTCAGGGTCTCTGGGACACCTGGGTCAAGGCAGCAGACTGTTGGGGTGTCGTGGGGTGGTTTGGGGGCTCTGTCAGACCTGTGCCTCCTAACTCATGCCCTCATCCGGGCAGTTTTGGATTCAGAGTCAGAGGGTGTCCATGGCAGCGAGGCCTTGGCAGTCACCCCTGCCCAGTGCCCGGCAGCCCTCCAGGGAGACGGGGCTCAGGCGTGACTTGTGGGCCAGGAGAGAGAAGCCAGCTGCGGGCTTCCTCCAGCATCGTGGGGGGTCCCGGCTCCCAGCTCCCCTCTTTTCTCACAGGTGGGAGGGAGGCAGATCAGCGTGCAGCCTGGACGCCCTCCCTAAGCGTGGGGGAGGCAGAGCTGGGCTGTGGAGCAGCAGACCAAAGCAGCTGGGCTGGCTGGCGGGAGGCGTGAGGGTGGCTCTGGCCTGCGGGCTACACCTGCAGCGGTCCCTGCTCCCGCCCCACGTGCCCTCCTCCCCCCCGCAGGGATCCTGCAGCAATCTCTGGGAGGCCTGGGCCCAGTCCTCCCAGCCCCGTGCCGAGGCTCCCCTCCCTCCAGCAGTGGCCCCACGGACGGGCACAGGCCCACTCCCCAGATGCACAAGGGCCAGGTTTCTCAGACCTGGTTGCCCTTCTCTGGGCAGAGACACGCTCAGGTCAGTGCCGAGTTTCAGATTTCATTCTCATCCTGCTCCATCCACGTCTGTCTGTGGCAGAGACTGGCAAGGTGAGGTGCCCTCAGTAGCTTCCAAAACAAGCAGAGCCAGGGGCCTGGGGTAGCTATTGGCCCCTCCCCAGAGGCCCCGGGAGCCTAGGACACAGAAGGCCCGGCCTGGCCCCAGCAACAGTCTCTCCGCCCTTCACCCCTACAACCGTGCAAGACCCTTGGTGGGTACCCTGATGCTCTCTGTGTCCTTAGATGCCCCCCAACTTCTCCGGAACCCCTGCTGTGCTCGGCGAGGTTGCCCACTAAACGCCAAGGCAAGAAGCAGCCTGTGGGCAGGGGCCGCTATCAAAGCCGGCTGCCCGCTGATGCCAGCTGTGCTTGACCTTGGGAAGTCGCTTGACCGCTCCTCCAGCTTCCACTCATCATCCCTGCCTCTGGCTGGGGACAGCAGCCCCTGAGGGGAGGCACAGGGATGAGAGGATGCATGGGGTACATTAGCGTGATGACCTGCCCAGGCAAACACTCGCTGTGTGGTGGGAAGCATCAGGGCCCTTTCTCGTTATCGGCTGGGCAATTGATCGTTGATTCTGGCTCCAAGTTGCACAGGAAGGAAGACAGATCGTGGCCCAAGCATCTCCCAGGGTCTGCAGAGCTGGGCATGGGTTTCCTGTGGGGTGGAGGATGTACAACTCAGGGTGCAGAGAAACAGAACCAGAGGGACACAGACAGCCAGAGAGGCAGAGGGAAAGGCGTTTTAGGTTAATAAACTGGATCACGTGGCCGTGGGATACAGCAGGTGAGAGCAGCAGGCCGGAGACCCTGAGCACCCCAGGGAGTTGGGGGGGGACAATTGGAGGCCAAACGCCTGCCGTCCACAGCTGAATCCTGCTGCTGGCCCTCAGCCTTTCCCTCTTAAGACTTTGGTGGACGGAGACCCCTGCTCACATCACAGAGGATGAGCGCTAAGGCCAAGTCTACACTTGAAACATTAATCTCTCCTAAAACCACCTGCAGAGCCACGGAGAGACGGGCGTTCCATCCAACACCTGGACTCATGGCCTTGCCAGGCTGGCTCCTAACAGTAACCAGCCCCTTGAGGCACAGCCGAGTGTGTGCCCATCCTCCACCTGCACTGTGAACTCTCGGGCCCAGGGGCTCCCCGCTGCCAAGTCTCCTGCCCTGTGAGAAGCCGTTAGGCAGCAGCTGCCCCACGGACGAGCTTGTTGCCCTCTTTGTCCTGTGATTTAAGCCAGGCCCCTGGGCAGAAAATGAGGAGGGTGCCCTCTTGGTGTAGGAAGAGCAGGACCTGCACAGCCAGCAGGGACCCTGGACAGGCGCCCACAGCCCCAAGGCAAGATCCCACTCACTGCCGGACCCCCAGCCCCTTCCGCCAGCAGGGGCTGACAGGTGCCTCTGTGAGGCACGTAGGAAGCAACCACAGAGGCGCTGGAGGTCAGAGGACACTGCAGTCCCTCCAGAGCAGTGTCTGTGGCACCGCCAAGGCCCAGCACCTGCCCCCAGCCCCCGAGGGACCAGGGAGTGGGCTCCTTTAAGATGACACTTGTGTGCCAGTAATATGCACCACTCCCACGAGAGGCTCAGATCAATTCTCCTGCTTTTATCTTTTCTTGAGGCTCAGCACGATGAAAAGTGGCCTCTATCTATGGCTGATAAATAATCAGAAACTTGCTGTATCCGCTTTCATTTGATTTTCTTGAACAATTACCACCAGCACGCCTGACGTTCAGAGGCTGCAGTTTTAAGTGGCCAAAAGAGCTCCCCAGCTGAGCCCGCTGGGGACTTGTTTGAAATGTTCTTTGGTGCCCTGAAGAGCGCCGGGCGTCTTCTGCGGAAGGGCTCGGAGCAGTGTTTGAAGTTCCAGGCACAAGCTTTTCCTCCGTTCCAGAGACAGTTTTGCGGGGGGATCGTTTCCACCCCAGCTGCAGCCCCTGAAGACACTGCCAACCCCTGGGTGCTCAGGGCCCCCCCAGACCTGGGCTGCCCTCAGCTGGGAGATGAGAACTGGGCAGTGTGTGCATAATCCCGCTCCGAGGGGACAGTGTCCTGAACCGGAACCACTGGTGGAGTGCAGGGTGGGAGGGTCTGGAGCCCTTGGGGTGCCTGAGGGGAGAAACTGGGTGTGTGATCTGCAGGGACCTTAGATGTGGCCTACACCCTTCCTGCAGCACCCACAGGTGACTGCCTGATTCTGGCTCACCCCTGCTTCAGCATCAAAGAGCAAGCTCCTGGAAGCCAGGAACTGCGTCTTCACTGCCCAGAGCAAAACTGACGTGTAACAAACAGGACCTTAATACATGTGAATAGAGGGAAGGATGGTTGTGTGGGTGGCTGGATGAGGGGAGGATGGAGGAATAGGTGAGTGAGTGGCTAGATGAGTAGGTAAGTAAATGGAGGACAGGCAGATGAGTAAGTATGTGTGTGAAGGGTTAGGAGGACAAGTGGACGGACGGACGGATGGGTGGATGGATGGATGGATGGATGGGTGGATGGATGGATGGATGGATGGGTGGATGGATGGATGGATGGACTGCTGTGTGGGTGGATGGAGACGGATGGGTAGACTGCTGTGTGGATGGGTGGATGGACAGATGGATGAATCAGTGGATAAATGGATAGATGGATGTATGATGGACAGATGGACAGGTGGGAATATAAGTGTGTGTCTTAGTTACTTGCTTCTCATCCCTGAGGACAAAATATACAATGCCAACAAGTTAAAGGAGGAAAGGTTTATTTTATCTCAGTTCAGAGAGGTTTTAGTTAGTAGCTGACTGGCTCCAAGGCAGGCAGACATGGCAAGAGCATGGCAGAGAAGAACAGTCCACAGCATGGCAGGCAGGAAGCAGCAAGCTTCCTCGTTCTTTCTCTTTTTATTCCATCCAGACTACACACCTGTTGGTTGGGGCCACCCACATTCAGGGTGGATCTGCACTCTGCAGTAAATCAATCATTCATTCAGAGAACCATGCTAAACCAAGCAGTGGGCTAATCCATTACCACGTATGTGTGATCCAGTAGCACACCCACAATCCAGTCACCTCCCAAAGGTCCACTAAGAGCACATGAGGTTTGGGGAGACATCCAGCTATGCAGTGTGCAGATTGATAAAAGGGCTGATGGGTATTGGAAGGTGCGAATGGATCAGTGACACGAATCTGCCTTCCAATCTTTGAAAGACTGTCGAATCCTAAACAAAATAATCCTATTTTCTGAATCCAGAACACAAACCCCTGGTAGATTCTCTAAGGAAGAAATCTTGGGCTCAAGTTAAGGAAGAATTTGTAGCGACCCAAATTGGCGTGTGGTGATGGATGACGTGTAGAGGGAGGGAGGTGTGCAAAAGGAGGAGCCTGCCTGGTGTGGCAGGCGGTGTCCTTGGGCCGGTGTCCAGCCTTTGCTGCCACTGACCTACAATGTGTGGGTGTGGGGGTGCTCCCTCCTGCCACCCGACCGAGCTCTCGGATGCTGCCTGTGTACCCAGGCAGGCTTGGCAGCAGCTGGCCACAAAGAGGGCAGAAAGCACATTACTGTCACCTGAGGCAGGTGGGGCAGAGAGTCAGTGGGTACACAGGGAAGCACAAGGTGCTGCCAGGAGGCCCTGCAGGGACCGGTCAGGCCCAGCCTGCTGAGCCTGGTTCTTTGGGGGGTTGCCCAGGTATTTGTTCTTGACCCCCTTGAAGAGCCAGGGCTCAAAGGAGGAGGAAAAGGTCTGAGAGCAAATCAAGGGCCCCAAACTGATGCCACCAGGGCCCGTCCCCCACCTGGCCAGAAGGGCCCCCTCTGGCCCATATCGGTCCCCCGGGTGGTTTTTTCTCTCTCTCTTTCTCTCTTTAGAAAATTTAATTTCTTGTAGCACCCACTCTCCATCAGTTCGATCTAAGCTCCGGGGTGCAGCCAGGACTCACCTTGTTCTGCTTAAATAATGCAGGTAGCGAGGCTATTGACAACCTGTCATGTGCTAGAAAGTGGCTTCGACACAGCAGACGCTCCGCGGGGCCCCAGGGCCTCGGCCAGCCACAGGTCCAGCCCATGACTGCACAGGGGAGGGCTCTCCAAGAAGAGGCCGGGCCTCAGCGTGCCCCAGGTGGACAGATGGGGCGTGAGCCCTGCCCGGTGCCTTCTGGAAGGACATTCTGCCGGGAAGGTCCCGGCGAAGGGGAGAGCAGGAGCTGTGCCTGGAGGAGGTGGCATGTGGCTGCAGGTGCCGGTTGGTCCCTGCAGGCTGGATATGGAGTCACTCCCCATCAGAGGCCAGGCCACTGAGCTCCGGGGACATTCTGTCCTCTCCCTGCCCCCCAACACCTGTACCTCCCCTGCCTCCCGGGGGTTTCCGACGAGCGAGCGACTGCTCTTCGCTGAGCCTGGGTTGGATTCTTTTTTTTTTTTTTAATGTTTAAAAATTCCCAGCAGCATGGCAGGTGCCCAGCTGCCGGGTCACCCCATCGGCTGTTCTGTCATCAGACATCATGTTTACCCGTCAGACACTGTTTTCCTGACACTCAACACTCAAAATAATGATCTCGTTGGAGCAGCTGCATGCATGATTCATGAGGCTCTGCTCAACTTTGGGTTAACAGCGAATCAAAGCCCCTCCGAAGGGCAGGCTGAGCAGCAGCGGCAGGGGGAGCCCAGGCCCACCCTCTCAGACCCCAGGGATGTTGAGGGTCACTAGGACCCTCCCTGAGGCTCCAAATGCAGCCAGGCCAGGGGAGTAGGACCATGTGCATCTCAGTGACCTTGTGGGGGACATTAGAGCTCAAGCCCCAAGTCAGATCCCCTGGAGTCCAAATGGAGCACTGCCACCAAAGGGCAGTGTAACCTTGAACAGGTCACCTTGCTTCTCCAAACCCCACTTTTCTGCCTGCGAGGCTGAGGTGCTGCTTTCCCCCAGGGCACCAGGGGGCAAAGATGGCAGCTTGTGGACGCATTGCAAATATAGCTGTTAGCATCTGCTGCTATCTCACATGCACGCACGCACACACACACACGGCCTGGCCTTCATGTTCTCATCTGTAAAATGAAAGGGCTGAGCTTGTACAACCCATGTCTCCTTCTCCCCTGGGAGAGGGCACAGGACTGCGCCTGGTCAGCCTGTGCGTGTAGTCCCCCCACAAGCAACGGGGTGGCCCCACCCAGTGGCAGCTGCCCAGAACTTTTTCCATGGCGTTCGGGGTGGAGAAGCTTCACGTGACAGCCCAGGGAAGACTGTACACAAACATACATATGCACACGGCCAGCCGTGATAGGGGACAGAGAGACCTCCCAAGCACTACTCCACCAGCTCAGCACACGGCGACCTTCAGGACAGGACTCAGAGGGAAGGGTTGGGGAACCTGGATTCCATTCTTTCCCTCATTCCTGGGCCATGCATGTGGGGGGGGACAGTGGGGTCCACTGTGTTGCTGCCATGTGCCCGTCTCCTGCCCCTGGCCTCTGCCACATGAGCTTTAGTCCAGGAAAGGAATTGACAGAGACGTGTTGAGCACTGCAGGTGCTGCATCAGACAAGGCCGAGTTTGTGCAAGCAGCCACATGGCATCTACCTGGCTTGGTTTGTCCTTAATTTCCTTCAGGGTTTAATCTCCCCCCTCCAGCACTGGCCTTATAGCTGTTCTAGCCTGAGCTGCTGCACAAAAGCATGGGCCCAGTGGGCCACGGTCACAGGGCATGAGGAAGGGAAAGAAACAGTCAAAGGCACAGCTCCACGTGACCACAATAGGTCTCTGTCACAGCCACCCCCCCGCCAGCAGGATCAGCCCCAGCTGGGAAGTCTGTGGCTTTCCCTTGTCTCCCTAAATGGCTTGGGAACCCCCGCCCACAGAGAGACAAGGCTTTGTCCTACATGAGTGGCCGGACACTGTCAGCATAGACAAAGGTCCTGCAGTGCTCCCAGTGTGGGATAATGCCCAAGAAGACAGTGTGGGGGACAGGCAGGCATTTTCCTTGGAGACAGATGCTGGGTCCATGGGCCATGGTGAGACCTGAGACCCAAGACCCAGGCCTGGTGATGGAACCCAAGCTCTGCCTTTACCAACTGTGTGATTGGGGCGAAGAGCCTCGCCTCGTGGAGTGTCTGTCCTTCTGTGCTTTCATCTGTAAAATGGGCCCAGTAAATGCCCCACTCGAGGACTGGTGAGTCACCCCCATGGGCTGGCCAGGAAGTGCAGTGCAGGGAAGCCTGCTAGTCTGGAGTCAGGGACAGGGAACCAGGACACACCTGGGGGCGAGGGGGCTCTCACATGTTTATTTAAAACTTTCTGATACTCCATGCTCTTCACAAGAGCGCTGACTGTTTAGATGCTCTTGAAGAAAGTGTGGATGACGGGGCGTGCCCAGGGGAGGGGCGGAGTTAGAGGAGGAGGTGCGGGAGTCGGGGAACGGAGGGTCCCTCCAGTTTGAGGGCCTGGACCTGGCCTAGAGGGGCATAAGAGCAGCCTGCTCCTTGCTGGATCACAAGCCCACAGCCTTGTCTCCTGCTCTGGGCATTTGTTTCTCCAGGATGGGAACCGCATCTCCCAGGTCTTTACCACCCCCACCATGGCATCGGCAGGCGCCCAACAGACCTGTGACCTGAAGATTCCAGGGCAAGGGACAGACAAGCAGGAAGTCCCTGCGAGCGTGTGTCTGACCCAAAAGTAACCGGTGCTGGGCATAAACGCTGGCATCTGGCCACGCAGACAGCATTTCCCGAGGAACTGGAGCACAGGGCAGAGCCGAGCACTCGCTGATCCCTCCTGGGCCCTGACATTTGTCTGCTCATTGATTGAACACCAGCCCTGTGCCTGGCAGTGTGCCAGGCTGAACAGGAAAAGGGGGGAGGGTTGCAAGTGGCAGGTGTAGGCCGGGACGATGGTCAGCCCAGGTCGGTCCAGAAGTAGCCAGGAGGGGGGGTCTCAGTGCAGCCCAGGTGGTACCCACACTGAGGAACCAGAACCAAGGTTTAGAGGATAGTTGGAGGTCAGCCAGGTCCCCAGGGACAGGATGCAGAAGTGCAGAGGTAGACGCCAGCTCCTCCGGGACCTGCAGAAGTATATACGGCATGGTCTTTGCCCAGAAGGAGGTGGTGACAAATTGGGGACAAGTTAAATAGAACAAGATTTAAGCCCCATTGCCAGCCGAGGAAGGGAGCCGTGGCACAGGAAGGTACATGATTAAGTGCCAGATGAATCAAGCCCACTGCACAGGCTCAAAGTCAGAGGGGAGCAGAGTGGCAGGGGGAGCAGGCTGGTGGAGGGGGCAGGCTGGTGGAGGGGCCTTTGACAGGAGAAATGAGGGCAGCAACACAGGGTCAAGGGCAGAGCGCCAGGCTGTGTCCAGGGAACAGTTTGGCTGGAGTGGAGGAGGTGGGGTCAAGGGCGCTTAAGCCTCGAGCTTCCCCCCTGGCCCTGTCCCGGTGTCGTCCCCCCCCATCTCAGCTTGGGTGTGGACCCCCCTATTCCAGCCCAAGCTCCCTTTATGTCCATCTCCCATGCACACAAAACCAGACCCCAGAGACAAACAGGGAGACATAAAAAGGAGAACAGATGAAGATTCATTGACGCCAGAACCGACTCCATTCTGGAAAATTGAAATATTTTGTACGTAATGACAATCGAGTCACCGCGTGACCTTCCCAGAATAACTTCCCAGATATATGACAGTGACAACAGCCAGCCCATTGCTGTCGACACCCTGAAGGCTCCCCAAAGCCACCACTTAAAAAATGCCTCCCGTGTTATTAACATTCCTCACTTGGGGATGTTTATGGCTTGTCACTCTTATCAACAGTAACAAATTTCGAGAACCTATAAATGACACACGCCCCCCCCATGACAGAGCCCGAAATAATCCACTATCAACCTGCCCGGCCCTGGCTAGACTGTGAACATCAAATCAGGCTTATCTGATGGGCCCCCAGTGCCCCAGCTACACCCGCAGTTTCCATCCTCCTTCCTCACCTTGACCCGAGGCAGCTCTGGCTCAATCTCATCTGCTTTGTGTCACCTGGCGAGGGCTGGGGAGCTGCAGGGCCCTCTATTCAGGGTCCCGGCTGCTGCTGCCACCACCTTCTGCCGAAGAGCACCCCCTTCACACCTGCAGAATGAGATTTTTTTCCTCCTTCATTCATCATCCATTCACCCCCTCATTTATTCATTCAACCATACGACAGCTGGTTTGCTGGAGCGATTGCACTGTGGCACGAATGCCTGGGCTGGGAGCGGGAAGTGGAGCAGAGAGTTCCATCCCCGAGGGCAAGGGCAATGCCAGGCTCCAGGGAGATCTCAGGACCCCTAATGTCAGAGCCCTCAGTGCTTGGGTCCCTCTCCCAGGAGCAGCTGACAGGAGGCCAAGCACCTGGCACTGACCACAGGACACAGTAGGCTTCATAACCCACCTACTTCCAGTCCCCCTGCTGGTTGATGCTGAAAGCTATCCTCAGAGACAGACAGGAAGTATGTGGCCTGGGCAGGAGGGAGCTGGGTTCTATACCAGGCTGTTCAAGGGTAGGTGTGGCCAAAACACAGACTGGCTGGAATTCCTGATGCCAGTTTTCTAACCTATGAAACAGGGCTGAAGCCCCAGGGAGAGCGGTGAAATAATGCAGGTCGAGGGTGCAGGGCACTTGCTGGCCCGAAGGTGACCAGTGCCGTCTTCGGGGAGGATTCTGTCCTTTCACTGTGAGCCTTAAGTCTCCTAAAAATGGCTGAGGGCTCCGTGAGGGCTCTTGTGGCCACTTGGCTTGGAGATGTGTTTGATGGGAGTAGAGCTGAAAGGTCACTTTGGGGACATGGGGGACAGGGAGGCCAGCCTGTATTGCCACTGCCTGGCCTCAGGAAGACAACCCTGCACAACTTTGCCACCCCAGAGGGACCTCGAGCCAGTCGCTTACCCTCCCTTGGTCTCAGTTTCCCCATTTGCTGAGGAAGACCCGTGAGGCCTGGCACTCAGCGCAGCACCTCTGCCCCTGTCTGTGGTGCATGCTACACAGGATTGCTGGGAAATCTAACGAGATAATGAATGTGAGAGGGCTTTGAAAACACACAGTGTTTTGTAAATGTAAGAGATTATTATTCCCATTTACCACCCTTTTAAAAGGATATTTTCCCTCCATTCAGCCAAATTTAACTTGGATGATGAAGAACCAAGCCCAGGCTTCCCAGCTATAATTTTCTTGCTTCCTTGTGCCTCTGAATATTAAAACACAATGGCTCACATTGCCGAGAGAAACCAAAACAGCGGCCTATTAGAGGCGCGATTGCACAAACGGAATTCAAAGTGATATTTCAAACAGGGCGTTCTGTTTATATAAACCTTGAGAGCGCTCCATGAATGTCAGCAGAACTTTGAAATTAAAATCGCTCCTTTTTTCATACC
>PVJX010000848.1:16884-202122 GCA_004027295.1 Dolichotis patagonum
GCTGTCCAGAGTGCTGAAATTAGGGTTCTGTCCAGGGTGCTGAAAGAGACGTCTGTCCCCCCCAGGGAATGACAGGAGGGTATTTGGATGGGGTTCCTTATCCAGTAGCACGTTCCTGCTGCTTCCCAGAGTCCAGGAGGAAACAGAGGGATGCCCCTGGGGGGGCCAAGACCCCATATGAGGTGGTGTGAGTGAGGCCCTAGAAGGCAGGGAGAGAAGCATGAAGGGGAGAGGGCATGCAGACTGCCGGAGTGACAGCTGCTGTGGAAATGAGAAGATAGAGGTGAGCTTAGAAGCTGGAGGAACTGGAAAATAAAGTAATAAAACAGCAAGATACACTGGGTGATGGCAGGGAGATAAATGGAGCAAGTTATACGAAGGGCTCATTTTTGTGCAAATATTTGGGGCTCTATAAAATAAGGCTGTTTATTATAAATCTGTCTTCTGAATACGTCTTGGCACTGCACAGGTTGTCACCTGCTGCCAAGTTTCCCTCAAGATGTGGAGAGTTGAGCTCCGGGGTACAGCGCAGCTGCACCTGCTCCTCCTCTGCGCAGGAGCCCTGCCTGTGAGGGCGCTGAGGCTGCTGGGGGCCCAGAGAGCCTGCCTTGGGCTGCCTGCGGGACTTGGCCTTCACTTCCAGCTGAGACTGCGGGGGCCGCATGAGGTCCGGGAATCTAGGCAATGCTCCCACGTGGGGACATAGCTGAGGAGTCACTTGATTTTGTCCTTTTATGTTAGAAGGGGCCTTCTGCCAGCTCCCTCCCCAACAGCAATGGGGAAAGGAAGGACTAAGCACAGAAATGTGTCAATAAAGCTGCAGATGAGGTGGAGGAAGCTTTGGGGACTTATCAACCCCTTCTGGGCAGAATCTAAAAATGCAGACATCCCTCTGTCTGAATTGGCTCCAGGTATGCTTCCTGGAACTGGGAAAGGCTACGAAGACTCCAGAAGCTTGGGGAAAGTCCTGGAGCATCTCAGTTCTTTACCCGCAGGTCCCCAGGCCAGGACTGCAGTCCTCCTCAGCCACATTTTTACTTTCAGCTTTCAATTACCCCATGGCCAACCATGCTCTGAAAATAAAATAAATCAAATGGAAAATTCCAGTGATGGACAATTTATAAGCTTTAAGTTGCACACTGTTCTGAGTGTAATGAAATCCCACACCCTCTGGCTTTTCCTACCCATGATACCAGTACTCCTTCATCTAGTGCATCGTGCTCCATGAGATACATATCATTAGTGACAAGTTGGTTTCGTGGGTCTGGTTTATCAGATTAGCTGTCTCAGTGTTGCGGCTTACATCTAGAGCTCCAAGAGTTTCATGAGCTCGTAGGTGAGGCTTTGGGGAGGTGGTTGAATTGCAGGGAGCTTACAGATTTGTTAGGAGATGGGGTCTGGTCAGAAGAGGTTGTCACTGGGAGTGTGGCCTGGCAGGGTTCATCTCCCTCTCCAAGTCCTCCGGTAACTCTCCCTGCTTCCCGTCCACCATGCTGTCAGCAGCTCCCTGTGGCCACGCCCCTCAGCAATGCCTTCCTACCTTAGAGCCAGCCAGCAACCTACTGAAATGTGAGCCTGAATAAACCTCCCCTCCCTTAAATTGTGGGTGTCAGATGTCTCACCCCAGCAGGGAAGGAAATAACATTCAATACCAAAGTGTTTGGGTTTAAGTGTCCTTTATTTTACTTAGTAATGGCTCCCAAAGGCAAGAGTCATGACACAAAGGGCATCACACATGGAAGGTGAGACTAACTCTAGCACTCTGTGGCAATGCCACAGGGCATACAGGGAAAGACAGTGTGTGTGTGTATATGTATATGTATATATATATATATATATATATATATATATATATATATATATATATGGTTTTGTGGCACTGTCTATGGTTTTGGGATCCCAGGAGTGGTGGGCTTGGAACACAGAGTTGCACTGCCATGAATCAGCAAAGCAAATGCACCCTCAAAGCTGCCAAGGAACCTGAGACTTGGAGTGGCATCTTTCCCCAATACCCTGACTCTTAGACATCCAGGAGGGGACACAGAGGGATGGTAACATGCTCCTGGTGGGATCACCCTGAGGACTTGGGTCACACACAAGAAACCCAAGAGTCATGTTCTGAGTGAGTCCCAACTCTTTGATTGTGAAACCACCCAAGGAAAAGGTAGAGACAGAAATCTCAGGCTCCATGTGGCCTGCTTTGGATCCAGGAATCAGAGCAAAGGGAAACTGTTCTGTGTTCCAGTGCTGGCTCCTATGATGTGAAGCAAGGACCAGAGGCAGAGTCCCTGACTCCTCCAAGGCCATTCCCCAAGCTCCCAGGTAGGGCCGATCACAGTAACGCTCACAGGAGAAATCAGCGCAGCACCACAGACAGATGGACGCTAGCTCCTCCCACCACCACCCCCACTCCCGTGCCCACAGGAGGTGCTCAGAGGGACTTGAGTCTGTTTCCTAGATGGGATCTCCCATAGCATCCTCGGCTGTTCCATTGTGGTCAGCTGTCCTCCCTTCATGTCATTTCGGATGACCTTAACCGCCTCAGACTGTGGGCACCACCTCATCTGGTCCCCCCCAAGACCGTGAGGACAAGCTCTGTCTTTTATCTCTGCACCTGCAGGGCCTGGCACACAGTAACTGTAAAGTGCTCACTGCGTGGTAAATGGGAAGATGCCATCGCAGCCAAGTTGCCTTGGAGACGGACCAGATCCCACCCTCATTCAAGCCTCAGCAGAGCCCCGTGAGAATAGACCCTCCTCTGGCTACACAGGCCTCTTCTCCCGCTTCTGGGCCTCCTGCTTTTTCCTCTGTGTGCAGCGCTGAACGTGGGGAAGAGAGGTCCGCTTTGGCCCTAGCCCGAGGCCGCATTCCTGAAGACTAACTTTAGGCTATGCACATTTTCAAAGCTTTGGCTGGAAATTTGGCTCCTTGTGGCTGACCCAGCTAGTTCCGATGATATTTTACAGTGCTTTCCTAATTTACTGCCTTTTTATGACTATAGTAAAAGGCCACACATCAGGGAACACCATCAAACAGGAAGAAACGTCCCCTCTTCTCGTGGGCTCAAGTTGGGCACTGTAATTTACATGAAAACCTTTGTGGCTTTGGTGTTTACCTCCCATGGAAGCAGCTTCTTCTCCCATTATGGGAATGAGATAATTAAAATACTTCCCTGTTCCTTTGATACTGAATTAAGTTAGCTCAGCCCAATTGCAAATGCCAGTCTGAAAGCTCTCATGTTATTTGGGTTGCAATGTAGGGCCATCTTTTTTTTTTCCAGGAAAAAAATATTTTTAACTTTATTTTCAGCTAATTCTGGCTTAAACACTGGGAAAGGAAATAAGGGGTTTATTCAAACTGGATCAGGAAATTTGCATCCCAAATAGACATTTCAGGGAGGCCAGGCCAGGGAGGCTGTGAGGATCCCCCCAAGGCCGTCTTCCCCGCTTGCCCAGCACAAGCCAGGGAAAGCATGAAGAGCTGATTCTGAGGTCCTTGTCCTCTCTATCTCCCTACTACCATGGCTACTGACCATGCCATGGTGAAAAATTGCTGGCCCTGGGAGAAACCCTGGCAATGTACAACTCAGGCTGCAGTTAGTGAATGGGGAGGCTCAGCCTTGAGTCCTAGGACCCAGGTTCTTTCCACCTCTTTGCTCTGCCACCTTCTTGATGGCTTCACGCTCCTGCTGGGGACAAGGTGGCTGCACCCAGTCAGAGCTCACAGTACACATCAGCCTCACGAGGAGAAAGAAATGGGGTCTCTGCCCAAGGAAGAAACCTCTGCTGGAGACCCTCATGTGTCTCCTGTTTCCTGCACCAGGACTGGGCCACATACCCGCTCCTGAACAATCCCCACCTGGGGGCGTTCGAGAACACTTGGCCCTGAGGTTCTTCGATGCACGGGAAGTTTGATGTGGAATAAATACAAAAAAGATAATGCGACAGCATCGACGATAATATGTGGAATGCACTTACTAAATGTTGAGTGTATTCCAAAATGTCATGTGTAGGAAACCAACAGTAACTGGAAAATGAGCCCCACCTCCAAACAGACCACACCCGACACACCCCTTCATGTCCTTCTTAGGACGGTCTTACTCTTCCCTGTCCCTTTTGGGGTCTTGAATGTTGAACAACATGGTAACAGGAGAGTGGGCAGGGTCAAGGGCCATTGTGCAGGCTGGCAATTCTCTCACAGGGGTGATTTTACTCTCTGCGGATCATTTGGCAATTTCTGGAGATATTTTTCATTGCCACTATTGAAAGGTACTACTGGCATTTAGTAGTAGAGGCCAGGGATGCTGTTAAACATCCTCCTATGCGTGGGACAACCCTCTGCAACAAAGACTTGTCCAGCCTCAAATCTCCCTAATTGTGAAGCTGAGAAACCTTGTTTGAGGCTGGCTTGTGCCCTGGATTTTCCCATGATGCTTTGCTCCCCGGGAGGGATGGAGGAGGGAGACTTTCCAACTAGACGTGACTGAAAGCTGGAGAACACAGAGTCAGTCCTCGCCCCTCTTTACCTTCTCTCCCAGGACTCTCCCTTACTCCTGGCAAGTAGGTTCGGATATGTAGATGCAGAGTGATGTAGCTCCCTGGAGATCGTCAGCATGCGGAGAGCAGGGCTGTGTTCAGCCATCCCTGCACCAGCTCTCTTGGAGCAGGCATCCCATACATGGGGCGCTGGAGGGAGGGAGGAGAGTGGAAGAAGGAAGAAGAGGTTGAAGGAAAGGTCTGTGGCCGAGTAGGTATGATTGAGAGGCCAGGGCTCTTGGCTAGCACTGAAATCAGCTGACTTTTAGCTGGGGAGCAAATGCAATCCAGGAGCAGGTCAGAGAGATGCAAAGGTTTTGCTGGAGAAATTGAACCTGGAAGTTCAGACCAAATCAAAAGGTCCTTTGAGGACAGCAGGTGGGAAAAGGTGTCACAGGAGATAGTCCTGAGGGCAGGTGCAAGACGAATGGGAGGGAGAAAGCAGAGCTGGGGGCAGGGATAGAGAGAGAATGAGAGCAGGGAGGTCAGAGGCATCAGCGTGAAACTAATGACGAAGGAGGAGCCAGGGTCAGGAGTGGGGAGAGGCCAAGGTCATGTACAGAGCTGTGACCCAAACTGGGCCACAGGGGAAGGGGGACCGGGACTTAGCAAGGGAAGGTGCCCCTCCAGCCAGAGGGAGGCTGTCACATGGAGAGGGGCTCTGGGGGATCCCCACCATGGGCACCAGGAACCTTGAAGCCTCTGGTGTCACAGCGACAGACCACAGCAGGTTTTTTATCTCTTCCCCGTCACCTGTCAGCATCAGCACAATTTTCACCAGGGGCTGCAGCCTCAGATGCCAGGAATTTTCCGCTGGCTCCAGAGATGTTTGCTAAGCCTGATGCCAACCCAGAGAGGCGGCAGGGGAGGCCAAGCTCCATGCTTCAGTGCCGATGCCTGATATTAAAATTGCTAGGAGCCCTGGTGAACTTGTCCTGGTGGCGAAGCTCACAGATACTCCCCTCAAAGTTAATAAGAAACTAAGAGATTAATTTCCTGTCAGGTGCTTCTGCCCACAGTGCCCAACACCCTCCATCAGCAGGCATACGTTTAAATAACAAGGACAGTGGGGGACGGGGATCACAAAGGGGGAAACCCTTCTGGAAGTTTGGGGATGGGGGATGGGAAAGTGTGCGCACTCCTGGCAAGGGTGCCCAGCCATGGCCTGACCCAGGGACTGATGCTTCCGAGAAGGTCACTTTGATTTTCACATGGCCACGGTCAGCTGCTGAATCCCAGGCACCAACACAGCTCTGCCACATCTTGGCTCCCCTGTCCCTCCAGAGAGGAGATGACAAGCACAGAGCCAACTGTCTTCTCTGGGTGACCTCATGTGACACTGTGGTCCCATCCAATGCTTGGTTTTGTAGAAACAGCTATCAAATGGGAAGTAGTAACTTCTAAAGGCAAAACAAAAGACACAAGAAAGCCAAACTTGCTCTTTCCATGGTGACCTCAGAGGTGTTGGGGAGTTGGGGTAGGGGGACCCTTAATTTGTTAATCACTGTCCAAGAATGACAACTTGCTTGGAATTGTGTATGAGACACTAACAGGGCCGAGTTGGTAGACAAGATGACTCCCTTGCGCTTGCCAGGAGCCGAGAGGTGTGAAGTAACTTGCCCGAGATTGCACTGCATTTAACGTGGCCCAGGTGAATTTTGAGCCCATGTTTGTCTCCACATCCAGGGTCTCTCCAACACAAGGCCATGGGCAAGATACCCAGTTGGTGTGGCTTTTCTTGTTTTAATTCCAAAATGGGTCTCTGCTGCTGCCGACAGCTGATTGCATCATAACCCATTCCCTCATTCAGCAAATAACCAGCCACACAGGTCACTCTGCAGGGTGAACCGTCAGTAAGGGAGACCCAGGCAGCTTCCTCCCTGGGGGCAGAATCGTGGGTCTCATCTCGGGCTGCATCCTGGCTGCGGTGTGAGCCTTTCCCGGAGACTGGCTCTCAACACGCAGAAGTTTCTCTTCCAAGGAGAGATGGAATCTTCAGTTCATTGTGGAGGCTCATTCAAATTAAAGTGTTCTTGGGCCATTTCACTTATTCAACAAATATTTACCCAGCCCAGCTCCAGGCCCGGTGCCAGGCCTGATGCGGGGCCAGCAAGACAGACCATGCTGAGCTATGGTCATGGTACGTGGCCCTTACCCTGCTCCCTGACGCCAGGCCGACCCCTTCCTGCCTGCCTGGCGTGGCTACTTCCCCGAACCCTCACTGTGGCGGGGATCTGTCCTACGGTCTGTGTCCCTGCTCCCTGGGCCTGAGCCCTTCCCTGTCACTCTCCACACTGCTTTTTATCACTGTTGTTTCATACTGGGCTCAAGCTCCCTTCCCCACGCTCCCTGGGGAAGTTGTGTTCCCATCTTCACCCTCCATCTCCACCAAACTCTCTTTCGTGCCCTAGGACCTCATCCTGTCCAGAAGCACCTGCAGAGCAGGTGAACCTTTATCATTTGTTCCTGAACCCTGGACCTTGCAGCGTGGCTGGTCCCTGGCACATGGCTCTGGAGGGGTCCGGATGTCCTCAGAGGAGGACACTGTTCCTCCAAACAGCCGAGAATCCAGCCCAGGGCAGCCGGTGAGCTCTCAGCTGAAGAGGAGCCTGCCTTGGGAATCTCCAAGCGCCACGTCCTTCTAACAGCCAGCAAGGGAGGCACAAAGAAGCAGCTAGAGAGGTGTTCGACACCTCGATCTAAACCCGTGCTTTTCAGCTCAGTCTTTCAGCATCCCCTCTCCCAAAGCTTCTCCAAAAGAGCTGCTGGCTCGGTTTACCTACAACCACCAGAATTAATTGCCATCCCTGGGTAGTTAATGTCTCCTAACAGCTCCATGGTAACCGTGATTTGCAAATGCCAGCAAGTGTTTTCTCAAAGGGACTCTACCCCTACACAAAATAGAACATTCTGAGTGAAATTTAAACACAGTTTTTGAACGGCACTGTTCAGATTTCTTCACACTTCACAAGTGCTTTCTTTGCAAACATGGGTGTCCCAGATACCCTGGGCCAGTGCCAAGGCCCTCAGCCCAGAGTCTGTTTTCTCAGCTTCAAGGCAGCCGCAGTGAAATTTAAAAACAAACAGGGGAGAGAGCTGTGGGCCTCCCAGCCAAGGCTGTGTGTGTGTGTGTGTGTGTGGTGTGGGCGTGCACGTGCGTGTGTGTGCATGCGTGCACAGAGATGAGGACCGTGTTTTGTCTCCTCACCAGCCATGATCATCTGACAATGGCAATGTAGATCTCTGCTACAAGATTTCTGGGCCCCCAGCAGAAGTTGGTGGAAAAGAATGCTATCTGCAATAGAAACCCTCAGGCCAGGATGGGAGTGGAGATTTGTGGGTGAGAAGTGGAAACAGATCATCCTGGGGTGCCCCTGCTCCCACAGAGAATGCAGAGCAGAAATGAGCTTCAAGCAAAGGCTCGAGAACCCTCACTTGCAGAAATACCCAGAAGCCCTTGCAGCAGCATCTGCTCAACCTCAAGCTAGTGGGAGAGAGGAGGGGAGCTGGCAGGGGGTGGGGATGGATGGCAAGAGTCTTGGCTACCAATTGGCAGCTATCCTTGTGCTCCTCCAAAGGCAATGCCCAGCCACAGCCCAGTGCCCAGTCCAGGATGGTCATCCTAGTGATCACTGCACCAAGGGCACCTGTGGCCAAGCAGCCATCAGTTCAGCTGGGTAGACTGGCTGCTGGGCATGGATTCCTGCTCGGGAAGCCTGGGGTGGAGGAGGATGTGAGTCTGACCCAGATATGGGAGAGAAAAGCAAGGCCAGGACAACTGCAGGCTCCCTTTGGCTGGAAGACGAGGGGACAGAGGGCAGTGTGGTGTAGGAACACGGTCTTCACAAGGAGGTGGGACCCAGGGGGTGTACAGAGCGGGTCACGCGGGCTGGCTGGTCCCAGCATCCAAGCTGAGGCTGTGAGGAAGCTCTGCGGGAGGAGTAGACAGAAGCCGTGTGGACTGGGCAGTCACGGAAGCCCCTGGGGTCAGGAGTGGGCTGTGTTCTCGGGAAACCAGGAGGCCAGGAGAGGTGGGACTTGAAGGACGGCCCTGGGTTACAAGCAGGGAGACCATCAGGGGGCTGATGCAGGCCAGGGCAAGGCGATGAGGACCGTGGCCTCTGGGATAGAGTGGAAACATCTTCCTTCCCCGTGGCTCCTCTCTCCTTCAGCTCTGCAGGAGTCTGCAGCACCTTGGGGTGGGTGCCCCGCAGGCCTGGCCGCAATCATCCTGTGGCTCAGTGCTGCCCCCACTGGTGGAAGCTGGAAGAGGCCAGGTTTTTCTGTACCCCGCCACTGAAGCAAACAGTTAGCCAGGCCATCAACCTTGTGGAATACAGACACCAGCGTCTCCTGGGCCCTGCTGGGAGTGGGGACCCTCAGGGGCAGTGCCAGGACAGGGTGGTGCACTGTGCTGTCTGCAGTGGGCTGGCTCCAGCCAGAGGATGTGGGAGGAGGAGATGAAGACACGGTCTTGATTCAGGTGGGATTTGGGTTGTGGCCCCACTGCTTGGGTGGAGCTGGCATTTCCTGCGGGGCGCCGGCCTCTCCTGTGTCATTTAGGTGCCTCCACGGGTGCTGCTCTTACCCAGGGAGGCTTCCAGGTTATCAGCGAGCTCCAGGAGCCACTGGAGAAAGGAAGAAGATAAAGAGGGACTTAAAAAGAAAATAACAAAAAGAGAAACTATGTTCTAATTCAAAGCCTTGCCCTGCAGTGGCTTTGTTAACCCCTAGTCACTCTTTCAAGACATAAACTGTCGAGGGCCACAATTACTTCAGTGATTACACTTTATCGTGTCCTACCGAGGTATTAAAGAGGAACTGGGGAACACATTAAAAAAAACATACAGCCCAATTTAATCATGATTCCCTCTAAAACAATTGCTGGAATCTCACCATCACAGTTGCCAGAGCATAAAAACCCTATAGCTATGTGACGGGCTGGGGTGATTCATCCTCTCTGCCTCTGCAGCAAGCCCGTTTGTCAGTCAAGGAGAGATTTGGGGTTTGTGTCTTACTGGGGTTTAATGGAGGAGCTCCCCAGCCACTTCCCCAGAGAAGGGGAGGTGGCCCAGGTCCCAAGCTCCCAGGCTTCCTGGCTGGGAACTCCTGGCCTCCCTCACTCCCAGCTGGGAGATTTGAGCAGAAAGAAGCCTTACAGCACTAAGCTCAGGTCCCCCTCCAGCCCACAGCCATCTCCCACCGAGGGCCTGCTCACGTCCAAGGCTGGAGAGCAGGACACTGGCAGGGAAGTTGGGCACTGGGCGAGGAAGCCAGCCTTGCTCTTGATGTCACTTAGGGCACAAGCGTAGCCTCAGTGGAATGCCAGGGGCGTGTGGTCAGCGCTCTTGGGGCTCTGACCATCAGGACAGGGGACGGTGGGAAGCAGCCGGAGGGGAAGGTCAGGAAGGGGCCCTGTCTCTGCTCTCTCCCGGTGTGCCGGTGCTGCAGGGCCAGTTACAGCCGCTCTTGGCTCCATTTTTTCCACCTGAAAGTGGGAGGGGAGAAACACCTTGGCCTGGAGGAGCCCTAAATTTCTTCTTGGCTTTGTCATCTTCTCATTCAAGAAGCAGCAAAAAAGTCTGGGGCGCCCCCCACCGGCAGGGTCTTTCATGTGCAAACTGGACGCCCACAAAGCATTCTGACAGGAGGTGAGGAAAAGCACAGAGAAAGGGCTGAAAGCCCTGGAATTCCCACGTGATGCCTGCACCATCCGAATGAGGGCTAGGGAAGACGCTGGTGGCCAAACACCTCCCGTGTGTTCAGACAGCGTGGCAGGGCCCGGGGCTTTGAATTCACAGAGATGTGCAGTTTGCTGAAGAAATGTAGCTTTGTTATCCACCAGCGCTTAGGAGAGAGCGAGGATTGTCTCAGAGACCATGCTCATGGTCGCACAAGAGTACCGGGGTTCGGCTCCTCCAAAGCGCCTCCTGTGAGGAGGGGTAAAGACCGCTCCTCACAGACGGTTTCCTAACTTTCCTGCGTGAGCGCCGTCTATAAGAAAGACCCCTCCCAAATAAGCAACCTGATTCTGCTCCACACATAGCTTCTGCAGGATGTCGTGCCAGTGTCCCAAGATGAAGGTGACAGTAGTTTCGGAGGTCAGCAATCTCCTTGCCCAGCTGTGTTGAAGATTTACCGTGCGTCAGGCACTGTCCAAATGCTTTTTGGATTTCACCTTCCCAGTGACTGCAGGACGTGGGTATTTCTATGCTCCCCGTGTTATAGGTGACGAAACCGAGGTACAGAGAAGCAATTGCCCCAAGTCCACAGGTAGGAAGTAGCAGAACCCGAACTGTGACCCTGCCAGTCACCGTGGGGCACCCTATTCTTTAACATCAGAGAGTCCTGGCTTCGGGGGCGGGCTTTTGGTGGGCTAAGTAACTCTTTCCACATCCAGTTGCCTACGCACACCATAGAGACCATCATAACCAGTCCCTCCTTATAGGCACCAGAGAGGCTAAGTCCTCTGACAAACTTAGCATCCGTGCTGAAGCGCAGACGTCTAACGATATGGCGGTGCTCGGTAGTCACAGCAGCAGTAGTGGTAGTTGTCACCTGTCTCCTAGGCAACCGATCTTAGGGTGGCTGGAGTTCCTGGCTTAGCAAAAGAAAGACATATGATCTTTTTTTTCAGTTAGGCCTTCAGTGGATGCTACAGAAAATTCAACCAGAGCTGATTCAGGGTCATAGGAAATCTGGAGGTTCAAGTTACTGACGAGGCTTGAGGTGTCTATCGTCAGGCATGGCTGGCTCCAGGGATCCGCTGGACACTCACAGGCATAGTTATCCTTCCCTCAGCTCTGACTCCACCCTGCCAATCTCCCTTCTGGGGCTCCGCGAGCTGGCTTCTGGGAGCACTAGGCTGCATGCTCGCTGTTCAGGTCCGGCAGACATGAGTACCACTCCCTCTCCCTGTGGCTCCAGCCAAAGTCCAGGGATTCCTGCTGACTTCCTCTGCGGGACCACTGGTCTGCTCCTGAGCCAGTCGCCATGGTCCAGGGAACCTCAGGCTCCGGTGGGCTAGGCTGAGCCATAGACCATGGCTGGACTTCCTCTAAAGAAAGTTTGGACAATTTCACCAAAAGAACACTAAATGCACTAGAGCCCGAGTTCTGCCTGGCTGTGAGCAAATCATGCGGCATCTCTCAGTGCAGCAGTGGGGACAGTGGCACCAGCCCAGCTCCCTCCCCAGCTGTCACAGGGAGCAGATGGACAGGAGGCTGCAGAGCACGTGGGTCCTCCAGAGACCCCACCATGACTATTTGGTGCCATTGTCATCAGATGGGGTTGATTCGCTGCCTAATGGGGCGCAGTTCTGAAAGGACATGCTGGCCCCAGAATAGGGCTGGGGCGCAGGTTCTCCTTGAGGGGAGCAGGAAGGACGAGGTCAAGTGTGATGGCAGGCAGGGCTGCCTGGGGGCTGGGGAGAAGTCCATGGCTTCTGCTGTGGCTTTGGCTCCTGAGAGGGGCGAGGAGGTCAGAGGAATAGGGACCACAGCCCTTTGGGACCTGACCACCAGCCTCTGAGCTGCTTGACCAGGGCTGGCTGTGTACCCCAAGCAGGACCCCTGCCTGTGGGGGTTTTCTGTGTCCCTGAAAAATGCCCACAGCTTCTTATCCCAGGGCTGGTTGGCATGACAATTGCAATGATCTCTAATAAACCAAACACGGGTTCAAGGTGAGACGGAGCAGCACACAGACAGCAGAAACCCACAGTCCCCTCCAACCTCAGGCTCCACCAACTAGAGGGCACCAGGCACCTGCTTCCCTGGCCAGTCTCCGGCTCTCGAGAAATGGGTGGACGGGCGTACACTGGACACCAGCCACTGGGCCAGCCTAGACTGCTTCCTGCTGTGGTGCAGAGAGCTTGACTCCTCCTGGATTGGGGTTCCAGGGAGACCTCACCCCCAATATCCTGATCCTCTTTTGTAACTCCTTATTGATCAACCACCCAGAAAACACTGTCCCCCGTTTTCATACACCTCTTGATATTGTCAACAGGAGTCTCCCTTGGTATAACGCGGTGCCTTAACCACCCCTCGTGTGGCTTATTAATGGTACCATGACTTCCTGGGGACCCAGGATTGCAGCATTGGATTGGCAGGGCCCTACCCTTTCAGGACAGAAAGTCTTAATCTCCACTGGCCAGGGCTGTGTGTGTCTCCCCGACTCAGCCCTGCAGATCAAGGTCTATGACAAAGACAGTCGTCCTGCTAGGTTCCCAGGCCCCACCCGGGCCGAGCCACCTCTCCGGCCTGGAGCCAACAATGGGTTGAGGGGCTGCTGTTAACCATGGGGTCCCCCACTTGGGCCTGCTGGGCTCCATGGGCAGTTGGTTTGTCTCTTCCCTGCCCTCCGCCTTGCTCTTTCTTCACCCTCCGGGACCCATCCATCACTCTTCCGCCCACCAAAATGACCTCATGGAATTCGTCCATGCCAATAAAAGTTTAGTGTCTTTTGCGAACGGGGAGATGTAATTGAACAAGGCTCCCCTCGGATCATTCATAACGATCTTAAATAAGCCGAGGCCTGGCCCCGAGCCAGTGGGCATCTCCAGTTTCAGAGTGTCCATCGAGAAACAGGCCAGGCATCTTCCACCCCCCTGCAGCTGCCGGACGGTCGGGTCCGGCTGCACGATGAGAAATCTCCCCGAGTACCCGTTCACGTTCCTGAAGCCGCCAGGAGCCCCAGGGTAGAACTTTCTCAAGGCTTCTATGAAGCCTGGCTCCTCTCTGCTCAGGGCTGGTGGCCCGTCACCCCCAGCATCCTCCAGATGGGCCCAAGGCTGTGCCAGGCGTGTGCCCACATCCGTGTGCCTTTCCCCCAGCACCTTCCCCTGAAGGAGGCAGGGCCCGCCAGCCCTCGGCCGGCACGGTTCCCGGAACCCTGCACCAGGTGGAAATTGTTTAACTAGATTCCCATGACTGGAAAATTCTGGTAATTGTGTAATAACAACAGCAGCAGCACTCAGCAATTACCCGGGGCTTTCATCTTCAGACCACTTTACCCATATTAACTAATTAAGTCTCCCGGCCTCCCCCGAAGAGGGGACGGCGGCAGTCCCAGACTCCCGCAGGCATGGGCGCTCCCTTAATGCAGGGGGTCCTTCCTCAGGGCAGGGGGCCCTTGGCAGCCGACCTCTGCCCACCCACAACCCTGCCAGCCTCACACCGGGCATCATTCGAGGCCCTGCGGAGCCGAGCGCTGGGTGGGAAGCCGGGGTTTCCTGCTTGCCACGTGGGTCCTGGCTTCTGGCAGCGGCCACTGCTCCAGGGGACACAGGCCCCTGTTCTGTTTCTACCTTCCCCCTTCTCTCTCTTTCTGCTTCCTCTTTAATGTCCCCCACTTTGAGGACCTGGGTCCAGTCCCCGGGTGCTTAGCTTCTGGTCATAGCCCTGCCACAGGGGGTGCCTGACCCTGGGGACCCTTGTCATGGAGACAGGGACTACCGTGGCTTCCTGGGCAGTGCAGGAGGCTCCCAGCCTGGCCCTGTCTTCACTGGGCTGAACCTTGCAGGACCCCCCATGCCCCCTGCACCTGGCCATGCTCCCAAGCTGACGCTGATTGGATCGTGTACCTCTCACCTTCTTACCCACTGTCCCCAGGGTCCCCAGGAGCCCCAAGCTGGGATGGTGTGGGGGTGAGGGGGGGATTCCCTGAGGGATACACCGGGCCTAGAAGCCCCTGCCAAGAGCTTGTGACCAGCCTCCTTTCTGGTGGGACCTGGCTCGGAAAGGACAGGTGGCAGCTAACCCGGACACCTGGCACACGGGCAGGAGGATTCTTCTCTGCCTTGTGGCCTGGTGACACCCACATCCCTGACCCTGCCGTTATCATTTATTCATTGCCTAATAGATCCCGTCCTTCTTCCCGGCGGCTTCGCATTCTTGTTTTATGGGCTTCTACCCTGGTTGTTTATTAAGAATCCAAGCACAGGCAAGGCCGTGGCTCTTAAGACAGGGGTGGCTGGGTGCCCCAAATCTGCATAAATGGCACGAATACGGCCAACGTGGCCATCCCAAGCTCATGGAGCGGGCAGTGCGGAGTCACGGGCTCCCGCCCCTCCCCGGTGGTGGCACGCAGGCGCCCCACCCCCAACGTCCCCCGCGCCCCTGGCGCCCCTAGCGGCAGGTTGGGAAGTGCATGGCGCCATCACAGGCTATGATGACTTCCTGGGGAGCGCACGCATTTTCCCTATCCCGCGGCCTCTCTCCTTCATTTTTCATGAGAACTGGCACGAGATGGATGGCGGAGCGGCGGAAGGAACGGAGCACCATGCCACTCTGATTTATCGACCACTTAGCGCTGATGAAGCTGGAAACAAGAGTCAAACAGATGTTGCAGCTGCATTTTTCTTTATCAGAACCAGCAGCTTTTTGCATTTTTAACCACTTCTGGCGTTACTGTCCTGGTTGCTCCACAGAAAGGGTGCTGCATGGGCCTTCCTCCTCCCAGCCGGAGCCTGGGAGCAGGGACCAGGCCACGGAAACCCCACCTGCATCCAGCCACCCCGTGCCCACCCAGGAGTGGCCAGGAGGAGGCCATGAGCGCCCCAGGGCTCTTGCTCTGGGTAACTGGAGTCCCTCCGTCTCCCCCCTTTTTTTTTTTTTTTTTGACCATACTAAAATTGGAGCCCAGGGCCTTTGCACTAAGCTACATCCCTAGCCCTTTTCTAATTTATTTTTTGAGACAGGGTCTTGCTAGGTGTTTAAGTTACCCCTGCTGGGTTTGAACTTGCCGTCCTCCTTCCTCAAGCCTCCCTGAGTGCTGGGGTGGCAGCTGAGAGCCACCACGCCCAGCGCTTAAGTCCCTTGGTGACAGTGTGGGGGTGATAATGAGCTTGCCGCTGCACCCCAACCACCCCCAGGACCTTGGGGCTACACACAGCCTGGGGCAGGCTCAGTCTGCAGGACCCAGGTCTCTGCTCCCCTCCACTAAACGGATGCCTGCCCTGCCCCCACCTCAGATGTGTAAGAGATGACTGGGGACCCCCTTTCCCAGGCACGCGGCCTTGGGTGTGAGTGCCGGCTGGGCTCAGATCCATTCCAAGCCCTTTTTGCTCAGCAAAGCCCAGCAGAGTGAGCCTCCCGCTACGCATCAGAGCTCTCCGGGGCCCTGAGCACCCCCAGAGCCTCCCTGTGCGGTCCCCACCAAACATGGCTGCCACCAGTTTGGCTCTGTCTCTCTCGCTCTCTCTCTGCTCTGCCACTGTGACTTTCTTTTTTGCCCCTAAGCCTGGCCTGCTGTCCAGCCCTGTGGACCCAGACACTGACAAAGACAGATCAGAAAACACACCTGGCCTGGCCTTTCCCACGGCTGCTCTCCCAGGCTGCTATGCCAGGCCTGGCCCCAGTAGAAGAGTCTATAAATTTGGTGTATTTGAGGCAGGAACTGCTGCAAATTAATCCAAGTCACCGGAGCCACCATTGGCATCCTGGTCGCCTTCGTGCTGCCTGCCTCGGCCATGAACTCGGTGCAATCACTGTGCACTTGTGGACCTAGCAGTGCTTTCTTGTCCAAAACAGTTTGGAAAGCCCCTCTTCAGGATGAGAGATGATGGTGGACACTGTGAGGGGCAAAAAAGGGACCCTTGGGAAGAGAAGCTGTGTGCGTAGCACAGCAAATAGGGACAAGGATCATCCCCAGAGCCTCGGTGAGCAGCTGAAGTCAGCTGCTGGGCTTCAGGGGGATATCCAGAGCCTGGGGCCCTCCGGGGTTGGAGCAAGGGGTGTCTGTCCTTCTTAACCTCGCCTGTGCCTCTGGAGGGGAAATGCTCGGCCTGCTTTCTTGGCTTCCTGGGTCCCCGGGGGTCAGGAGAGCAGTGCAGTTTGGAAAAGTTTCCCTGAGCGACTAAGGAGGGATCCTGGGAGATCTCTGCCACCCCTGAGGCAGACTGGGGCTTTGAGTGTTGAGACAAAAGCAGCGCTGAGCTGCAGCTGGGCCAAGAGCCCCAAGGAGAGACAGAGGCACCTGGGGTACACACATGTGCACATGCACACGCCTGCACACCTGTGCCAGCCTCCCATCACCTGCAGGGTGGCACCTGGGCGGCGCTGCTGTCCCTGCTCTCCAGCCTCTGTGTCTCCCTGGGGGATGTCCTGGGTCTAGAGAACACTGGGTGACAGGGAGGACACAGCTGCCCCTGTACCAGCTCCTCACCCATGAGGCCAGCACCCCCTGGGCAGCTCAGCAGCGACACTCCCTTATCCCCAGCTGGCAGCAGGCCAGATTGGGCAGATCCTGAGAGATTTAACACTAGGAAAATCAGAGGTCCAGAGATAGCAGGACCAAAATCAGGCCAGGTGGGCACCACTGTGTCATGGGGTCCCCGAATAAGTTTTCCACATGGAGGCCACACAGACCTGCCATGACAGGGCCGAGCCATCAACCAGGGACAAAAAGCTTGTCCCTCCAACTCAGCAGGAGCAGGTTATGTTCTCAGGGCCGGAGAGGCATTGCAAGATAACACCTGCTGGTGGCAGAAGAATGGAGAGGGTGGGAGTCGGAAGTGAGGAGACCCAGGAGGAGGCTTCGCTCCCATGGGTGGGGCTTGGTCTGGCCAGTCCTGGGAATCTGGGGCCCCATGGGTGACCAGGCTGGCTCAGGAGGCAGAACTGACCTAGGGATGGCCTGCGGCTCAGAGGAGGGCTGGTGGCAAGTCCTCCGTGGGCCTAGCCTGGTACTGCCGGGTGTGCGGAACAGTACTCAGCCACAGGAAACTGAGGGTGTCTCGGACACCCAGAGGCACCGAATGTGGGGTTGGAGAGAGACACCTGGGTGCTCGGACTGGGGTGGGCTTGAGGCCAGGAGACTGGGTGAGGTCACCAAGGCGGGGGAAGACAGAGACCCAAGAGGAAGGGACGCGTGGTTTTATGCCGTAAGCTGCCTGCCAGACACTGACCCCCACCATTGTCTAGAAAGAACCTCAGGGCTTGGTTTGGTTTGATTGGTTTGGGTAGCAATTGGTGACGAGCCGAGCAGGGCTCTGGGTGTCCATATGAGGCCTCCCGAGTTTCCAAGGCCCTGCCCTGTTTCCATTATAGAATAGGCAGAGATGGGAATCTCCCAGTCCAGGCTCTTTCCAGAAGGTTCTAGAACTTCTCTGAGACTCTGACGTGTCCTTGGCTTCCCCCATGACCATCTGCACTGCTGACCACTCCATGGGCTCCCCCCATTCCACCTTTGACACCACCCGAAGTCCCGAACATCCAGGAGGGTTATTTTCACAGCTCTCACTCACTCTAGAGGGTGGCCTTTGGCATCTTTGGGGAGATGCCACCCAGTCTTGTACTTCTGAGTCCATCCCACAACCAGCTCTGACATCCCAGGGAGTGCCTCTTGGATCTGGTGCATGAGGGCTCCGTGGAAATATATTTCTCAACAAAAACACCCCATAAAGTATGCGACTAATGCCTAAAACCACAATGCTGCCAAGAAGCGAAGTGTGCCCTAAATTTCCAAAAATACCTCCATCACTGTCTCCAAGCCAGCCCCCAGCCTGGAAGTCAGCACCAAAAGTTCTACTAGGGAGTCCCTGAACAGAGCCTGGTGGGTGGAATTAGGATGACGGTGCACCTGCTTCCCTATCTCCTGACCCCAGACCCAGGACCTCCGGGGACTGGGTCTTCCTGATCGTGGTGAAGCACTTGAAAAAGGAAACCCCCAAGGGTCCCCACCTGATGTAGAATCCAGAAGTCGGTGGTTACTGATGCGGGGTCCACCCACTGCTGAACTTGTGAACCCCTGAGGTGGAGTGTGAATACGCTGTAGGGGGCCTCCGGGACATCATGGGGTGTCCACAGCCTTTGTCAGGTTCTCAAAGTGGCTCAGTTCCACAGAAAGCAAAGGACCGGCCTTGCCAGTCAGCCTCCTGGGAAGGACCACACCCTGAAACACTTCTCCGCCCCTCCTGGAGCCTGCGCCCGAGAGGTAAAACATGGGAGGTCACAACCCAGCCCAAAAGGAGCATGTTGTTAGCAAGCGGTGCACACAGGCTTGTGCCTTCCTGCCCAGGCGGGACCAGGGAGATGTCAGGGGAGGCTTCCTGGAGGAGATGGCACCCTGGTCCTTCCCTCAAAGAACAAGTGGAGGCTGCTTATGCATGTGGGCCTAGGCAGACTTCAGAGCTTCCAGCCTCTACCCAGGCCTCCGCTCAGCCTCCTGCAGCCGTCCCAGCTGCAGGCTGCACTCGGTGGGCTGTGTGGTGGGGTGCTGGAGCCTCTCCTCCCCCAGACTCGGACACATCAGCTCGCTCCTGCAGGGCTGGGCGCCTGCTCAGGGCACCAGGGTCAGAGGAGGCCCAGCAGGCCTCTGATGCTCACTCGGCTCACCCAGCAGCTGGCACTGCCCCCAGGCATGTTTAGGCTCCGGCAGGAAGCTGTCTGCCCGCCCAGCCCACCCCAGAAGGCCAGGATGGGGAAAGCCCTGTCTCGGTGACCCCATCCCCACAACAGCCAAGCCAGGTCTGCTCAGCTCACTATGTCCCGGGCACATCGCCAAGATAAAGTGAAATGGGTGGTGAGGAGACATCCAGGCTGAGAAAAGAGGCCGCCAGATGTCTTGGCAAGGTCTGGACTTGGAGTTGGGGCCCTGGCACCCAGCCCAGGCCAAGCCCCTCGCCCAGCTCAGAGCCGTGGGCCAGCTGCGTCCAGCAGCCTCCAGACGGAGGGCGCCCTGCACCACCCGGCCCTGCCCGGCCCGCCTGGCTCACATGGGCACCAGATGAGATAATGGCTGGGAAGTGCTTTGCAAAGAATAAAGTGCTGGGCGGATGTCAGGGATTATCATCGTTATTGAGGAGCCGAGCACCGCAATCCAGAAAAGCTGCCATTAACAACGCACTCCTGTTGGCACTGATTTAATTTCCTGGTTAACTGAGCGTTGGCAAGGAAAAAAACACTGTTTCCACCCTTATTGGAAATCTTTTTAAATTATGCCAGGCTACTTTCTTACACCGGTCATGGTGTCATCTTGGGTCTTTATTTATTAATGGGCTGATTGATTCATATATTTGTGTAGTTCACTTGCTCTGATCTAGCCAAAAAAAGCCGACAGAGACTCAGCTTGCCCCAGGCCCAGGCACTGCCCACCCCAGGGCCTGGTTACACAGCAGCGGAGAAAGGTCCGGACATAAGCACAGAAAAGGACTGCTGCGTGCTTTTCCCAGATCCCCTGCAGTGCCTTGATTCACCATCATTTGTTTCCTCAGAAAGAATTTAGGCTGGGTTTGAACTCACTAGGTCAACCAGGCTGGTCCCACAGTGATCTTCCTGCCTCGGCCTCCTGAGAATCACAAGCTCGGGCCACCACCCCCACTCCTTAGAGGGGTGCGAAAAATACAATGGCTCCCGAACTGCCTTGTGGTTGGGTAGAAGGGTGCAGCGGGTTCCCCGTGTGGCTCTGGGACGCAGTGTAATGTTGTGAACACACTTGTCTGACCCAACATGGCCAAACAGGCTCGCCTTCTAGGGGTCATGCAAAGGCCCCCAAAGATTCCACTTTCGTTTTGGCAAAGCTGCCACTCTGCAGAGCCCCTGCTGTGTCACTGTGTCATTATCAGAGCCAGTGGGGGCCGAAAAGGATGGGAGATGTGTGGGTTTGAATCTGATGGGACGAGGTGGCCATTGCAATAGAATGACCTGGGGACAAACTATGACCTCAGGGTCTTTGGGCAGCTGCTCTTTCCGCTCCAAAGGGGTTCCCAGAACTCTGGGTGCACCCACCCCAGGGCAAGGCAGCCACAGGAGGCACCAGTGGCCCATTGCACAGGGGAAGTGCCAGGTGCCGGTAGAGCTCCAGCGCCGGCAGGGACCCATGGGTACAGGGACACCTCTCCTCAACTCAGGGACAGCGAAGGGTTGTATGAGGGTGTGGGTGGGGTACAGGGTGCTGGGCAGGAGATGAGATTCCACCTTGTGGATAGGGACCTTGGTTCCATGCCTGTCACGAGGTGTGAGTTCTCAGGGGGCTCAGGCCAACAGCCAAAGGCTTTCTCCGTTGTCGCGTGGAGGGGGCAGTGATGGCATGCAGTGTGGGTGGTCAGCTGATCTCCACCCAGAGGGTCTCTGTCCCCAGGGTCAGCAGCACGAAGGTGGCATGAGCCTCGCATGGGGACCATCGGTCTCTGCACACCTGCAAGCTAGGCCTCCCTGGCCTTGAACATTCTCGGTGCCACCCTCACGCTGCCACCTCTTGTCTCCCCAGAACCCCGACATCGTCCTGGTGCACTACCTGAACGTGCCGGCCATCGAGGACTGTGGCAAGCCCTGCGGGCCCATCCTCTGTTCCATCAACACCGACAAGAAGGAGTGGGCAAAATGGACGAAGGAAGAACTCATCGGGCAGCTGAAACCCATGTGTGAGTAGCCTCGAGGGGGTCCCAGCCAGCTAGCACCATTGGCTGGTGCCAGAGGAGTCCTCCATGGCTTTGGGGCATCTAGGGGTGGAGCCCATATGACAGATGGAGAAAGTGAGGGACAGAGATACAAAGACACAGATCCTGGGTGGCCCCAGGCAGTGTCTCCCAGGCCACAAGCAGGACAGGAGCGAGGAAGGAGGGCTGGGCTGGGACCGGGTGGTCTGCCCTGGGTGGCCCCACCTCCCTCCAGCCCTGCGCCAGCTCTGGGCCCAGCCTCCTGGCCCTGGGGCCACCTGACTCTCGGCTGGGTGGTGAGCAGTTGATGGTAATTGAGCTGGATTTCATTTTGTCAGCAAAGTGATGCTTTCTGAAGCATCTGTCAGGTGCAAATCACTGGATGCAAAACGGTGCGTGGGTCCTGGTCGCTGAGGCTCAGCCAGTCCCTGTTTCCATGTCGGCCACAGTAGGAACCCTCACTGGCCTCTTCTGCACCCTGACACCTGGACCTGGGCAGAACGACCCCACTCTGCCTGACCCCAGAAGAGCACAGGGCACATTCAGTGCTGGACAGGGGCCCATGAGCACAGGAACACTGATCATGCAGGCTGTGACCAGTGGGACTGGGAGGCAGGGTCTGTGGGTCACCTGCGGCCAAGACCACCCTTGGAGCTGACCGGAGGGAAGACATTGTTGTTGGGCACCACATTCAGGAGGCATTGAAATGCCCTTTGCTTGGGGCAGCTAACACCGAGATCCCCTATGTGCTCACGGGGAGCCGTCCCTGCCCAAAGGACCGGAGGACGAAGGGCTATGCTGGGAAGGTTCCAGTGGGCAGCCCCACAGGGCTGGGGCTGCACCCAGAGACAGAGCCTCCTCTCCTGTCCTCCTCCTGGGCCATGGGAGGCTCGGGCCACATCTTGTTCACTGAAGGACACTGGACCCCCAGCTCCTGCTGCTGGGCACAGCAGCTCCCTCTGGTCCCCAGGTTCTGTGTCCCCTCGTACTTCCTGTGTCTTCCCGAGCTGGGCGCTCCCTCTGCAGCTGCTCAACCTACCTCAGCTTCCAGGGAGTAATCTGCGTCCCCCCTTGTCACACACCACACTCCAGGGGAGCCGCCAGACAGAAATCAGCCCCCCACAATTAACCAGGGTGCTCTCCAGAGCCACCGGAAGCTGAGGAAGCACTGGAACTAATCCCTGCTCTGTGCACTGCCCAGCATGTGGTAGCCTCAAATGTCCCTGCTGAATCTGAGCAGAAGAGGACCAGACCAGCTGTCCCCCAGGGGCTGGAGCAGCACAGGCTTCTGGGTCCGGGCCCTGCCAGCTGGGCTGGGAGTCCTGCATCCCATTGCGCCTGGCCCCTGCTCAGATCCATGTCCAGGTGGCTTCAAGGGGTGCAGACCAGCACTGGACACTGGGGTCTCCCACCCCTCACACCTGCTCCCCTTCCTTCCTGGCAGGGCCTCGGCTGGCCCTCAGCAGTGACCAGCCCAGGACAGTGCAAGGAGCCAGAGCTGGCTGGCAGTCGGGAGGAAGGTGGTTGGCAGGTGCTCTGGGATCAGTTGCCTCCCTGCGTGCTCTTGCGCCAACCAGTCACCCTCTCTGTGCGCCTGTCCCCCCATTGCAGAAAGGCCATTGGAGTCTTTCTGCAATGGGGGGACAGGCGCACAGAGAGGGTCCAGCTTCCCTCCAGCTCAGTGGGACCTGGTGGCCCTGGCCTCCAAATCCCAGTGTCCAGGGCACAGAGGCTGCTGGGACAAAGTCTTGTCCCATTTCCTGGGAGGTGGAGTCCGTTGGGGGCTTCTGGGTCACCAGGAGAAGCTGCCACAGGAAGGGCGATGCCTGGGGACTTCTTTTGGATGCTTAATCACTGCTTCCAAATAAGAGTCCTGAGGAGGAGTCTTGCACTGAAAGGGTGGCTGGAGTCCAGGTGCTCCTGTCATCTGTCCAAACCCACAGCGACCTGTCAGCCACTGCAGAGCAAAGCTGGGCCTCAAAGGCATCTTCGGCTGAAAAGGAGACTTGCTCAGCTGGCCTCCCTGGACCTGTCATCCCTTCCTCTGCAGTCACAGGAGGAGCTCCGCCCCATCCCATCAGCAGACTGGGCCCCTTTGCCTGTGGAAGTCCCCATCCACATACCAGAAGTCCTGGCCGGGCCGCAGCAAATGTGCCCAGATTGTGTTTACCAGAGATTTGTCACAGAGGGAGGAAGATAGCTTTCCTGGCAGTGGCCACCTGCACCCTGCAGACAGCTCTGGAGGCACAGAGGGGGCCTCTGAGGCTGACCGGGAGGGATCTGTGACCGTCTGCTCAAAACCCTGCAGTACATCAGGGAAATCGCATAAAACAACATCAAACTCCTGTCTGGCCCATCACACCTGGCCTGCTGGCCTGTCGGGGGTCAGGGGGCCGCAGGGAGCTGGGCAGCCGCCGTGCGTGGTCCTGGTATGGGACACAGCCCAAGGAAACCCCACCCAGGAGAAGTGACCCCCACACTTGTCAGATGCCGGGCCCAGCGCTCCCGAGGTCCCAGGTGACACACATGTCACCAGGCTCGGGACACACGTAGGGCTCAGGAGGCAGAGGGGCATGCGGAGCCCTCTCTGGAATCTGTGTGCCACCGGCGCTGGAGCCAAGCACATTAGCTTCATCACGTTTTTCCATAAATCACATTCCTTCAAAGACCTCACAGTTTGATTGCCCGATGTTTCCAAATTTCTCTGCCCTACAGCAGAGTTGTCAGTAGTTTAATCAAAATGTTGTGCTGATCGCTGGCAAGGGGAAGCTGACCCAAGGCCTCTGCCTCACCTGCCGTGGGGTGGGGACTCCCCGTCCCCCGGCACGGGACCCTTCCGAGCCAGATGCATTCCCAGAACCCCCTTGGAGACTCACAGCTGCACCCTTTGGATAGAAGGAGGCTTCTCCTCAGCCAGCGAGCCAGGAATGCCTCCTCCGAGAAGAGAACAAACACGGGAAGGTAGCAGGATGCCTGGCGGCATTCCCAGAGCCTCCGAGAGCTCCTTGTCTCTGACCGTCCCCCTGTAGGAACTGGCATATGGGTCCTGCTGCTGTGGTGATCACCAAAGTAACAATGATGCAGTGACACAGAAGCGTAGTTTCCTTTCACAGATTTTGCAGTTCCAGGTTGACAGGGCTTCTCGGTGACCTTCCAGCTGGTTGCTCACCCTCGTCCTTAGGTTGTTGCCCTTTTTTAATGGTCCAAGCTGGCTACTCCAGCTCCTGCCATCACGACTTCACTCTCATTAGCGAGAAGAGGGGAAGAAAAGGCAAAAGGCAAGCGTCTTCCCTTTGAGGATAGGACCCTAAAGCTGCACGCATCAATTCCACTGGTGTCACTGGCAAAATTTGCCATGTGATCACTTTTAATCACAAAGCAACCTGGAAAGTGTAGTTTGTTGCAAAACAGGCTGTGAGGAATAAGGTTCTGCATGTCAGGTATGCAGGGTTGGGGGAGCGGAGCCCAGCCTGGGGTGAGCCATAGGCGTCAGGATTCTGGCTGGGTTCAAGGCCGGGAGGATCCTGCCTGGGGCCCGCAGTGTGCAGGACTGTGACGAGCTGGGTGTGAAGCTGAGCTCGCCCCGCCTGCGGGCTCCGGGCTCTGCTCCAACGCAGCTGCTCCGAGAGCCCCAGCTCTGCACCGGGGAAGCCCTGGGGTGTGCCGGGCTCCGGCAGGTGCGGTCCCCACCTCCCACAGAGCTCCAAGGCACCGAAATTAGGCGCAGCTCTGGGCCTCAGCAATGCAAAGGGACCCGACGGGCTGACCCCCAAGGTGCCCGGGAAGCACCTGCAGCATGGCTCTCTCCCTTCTATTGCAGGGCAGCTGGGTGGGCACACATGTGCGCCCTTTCCCAGCAGACAGGTGGCTCCAGTGCACCAGCCAGAGCGGGCACAGGGTGTGGCTTTCTGATCCACGACCCTTCTGGGGATGGCAGGTCTCGCCCAGCTCTACCCCTGGGGCCCTGGGAGCGCTGGGCCCGGCTGATGACCCTGTACTGCCACACAAAGCCATGTCTCCACTGGCTTTCAGGGGCCAGAGGTCATCAGTGCCCCCAGCGGCCTCCTTGGAACCCACTGGTCATCCGCCCACCAGGTCCTCACCCTTGACTCTGTGTCCTCGGTGATGCTGCAGAACAGGCAGTAAGCGGGGCCCCTGCAGCCCCGCCCTCCACACCACACCTGTGTCCTGTGAGGCCGCACAGGGCCGGATGCTCACACAGTGGGGACACCACGGGAGGGCACCAGCGGGAGGCTCAGGTGGCCAGCCTGCCTGGCACTCCCCTCAAAAGCCACAGCTGTCCTCCGGGGCCTCCGACAGGCCAGGACTCACGCCTGGCACTGCCCCCTGAAAAGTGGGTCTGCCCGTCGGGCACAGGGGATGCAAGAAGAAGATGGCAATGGGGCGTCCAGAGGGCCTGCTGCTGGCCAGAGGCTGGGCAGACACCCAGAGGTGCAGACCTGACCTCCAAGAGCCTCCCTGTCCTCCTGGAAAGGGGCAACCATGGGCCCTGTCTCCCAGGGCCCCAGTGCCCATGAAATGACCCACAGAGGTGATGCACAGTGACCAGACACAGCTGCCCCTGACGAAGACACCAACCAGAACTCCAGGTATCCTGGGGTCCAGTTCCCTCTGACTGGGCATTGGGCACAGCCATGCTTTGGGTCAGGTGACCACAAAAGGCCTGCTGGGTAGTCCCCCAAAGCCATGTCCAGGCCCCACCCTCAACACCATGCCCAACAGCAAAACACCCAAGGGACAGCACTGGGCAGGAGCACTGGCAGAGAGCATGGGGCTTGGGTAGTCCTGGCCCCACACACCCGGGGGCTCAGAGCATGGAGGGCAGGGTGCCTAGATGTCCTGAGGGAAGGAGGGCTTTGTTCTGGCCTTGAGGAGCAAAAAACGGGATTTGGAGGACAAGAGGGCATTAGGAAGAGCAGGTAGAAGGGCAGGGAGGCCAATACAAACACAAGGTATGGCACTGAGGTGATAGGTATGTCAGCTCCAGAACTTACAGGCTGGGTGTGTGAAGACATGGCAGTCACCTTGTATATGAGGGGGCAGACACCATGTTGCATGGGAGGAGATGAAGGTTATGATGGCAAAGGGGCACTGCAATGCAGAGTGTGAGGGTAGAAGTCATGCTGAATGTGGGGAGCCGTAGGCTGTGCTGAGTGTGAGGAGATAGAACCCATGTTGAGTGTGAGTGTGGAGGCCATGTTGAGTGTGAGGGATGAAGGTCATATTGAAGAGGGAGGTGGTCATGTGGTGTGTGGTTAGAAGCTATATTAAACGTGAGAGCCATGTTGAAAGTGAAAATAGAGGCCATATTGAGTGTGGAGTGGTATAGGTCATGTTGAGTGTGGGGGTAGATGTATTGGGAGTATGAAGGATTGGAAGCCATGTTGAATGTGAGGAGACGGAGGCAGTGCTGAGTGTGAGGAGATAGAAGCCATGTTGAGTGTGGAATGGAGGCCATATTGAGTGTGAGGGATGAAGGTCATGTTGAGTGGAGGGTAGACGCCATATTGAGTGAGGTATGATGGTCATATTGAAGAGGGAGATGGTCATGTGGAGTGTGTGGTTAGAAGCCATATTAAATGTGAGAGCCATGTTGAAAATGAGAGAATGGAGGCCATATTGAGTGTGGAGTGATGGAGGTCATGTTGAATGGAGGTGGGAGCCATTGGGTGTATGAAGGATTGAAAGCCACATTGAGTGTGAGGGGAAGAAAGTTGCACTGAGTAGAGTGTTAGATGGTCATGTTGTGTGTGGGAGTGAAAGCCATGTTGAACGTGAACAGTAATAGCCATGTGGAGAGTGAGGGAGTGGCGGCCATATTCCCATTGGTGATGAAGGCACGGTGATTGTGGGGATGGAGCCCACATGAGGGTGAGTTTGAGGATGCTATTATGGCTCCCAGCTATAACAGGTAATAATCCCTATTACACTGAACTGCAGCCTGCTAGAGGAGCTGTCTCAGCCGCTTTCCACACTCTCAAGAAAAGCACTCTCCAGCCTGAGACATAAGAGAGCCAGACGGGGACCCCACCCTGGTGAGCAGTGGCTGCTGCTGCAGAGCACCAAGAAGAAAGCAGGGAGCCTACAGACCCCCTGGGCCTTCAGGGCACCTCCTCCCGCCATCCCAAGGCCCTCGCTGCTGCCAACACCAAGCCTTTGGTTGCAGACTCTATGCATCCTTTGTTTTCTCATAATTTTTCAAAGACTAAAGGTTCAGTAAGAGGGGGCGTGTTTATTTGTTTTGCTTTTTGCTTAGATTGTAATCCTGGTGATTATAGAATATCAAGAAGTAAAATCAACAAAGGCTTTTGCTGGTTTTCCCGAGCTAGTTATTGGTCAGTTAGCGCCATCTGGTGGCCAGTGACAGCAGCAGGCTCCACGTTTTAGCCCAGTGTGGCCTGGGACCTGGGATAGGGGAGGTATTAGGGGTATGGGGAGTCCTGTCCTCCCATTCTGGAACGGGGACCCCAAGAGGGGTTGGAGCTCGCAGAAGAGGGCCCTAGAGAGAAGCGCCTGTCCTGCAACCTCCCCTCCCTTCCCTCTTCCAATCGGTCCGTCCTGGTTAGACGCCCCCCAGCTGAGGGCTGGGGGAAGGAGGTAGCCGGCAGAGTTGCAGAGTAGCTGCCCTGGAGCTGCAGGTATGGGCGGAGGGGGGCGGGGGGCCGCTGTCAGAAAGGCTCCAGGGTTCCCTTGGAGGCATTCTCCAGGGTGTCCCCTAGGAGCGAGGCCCTCAGGACAGGAGCAAGGCACCTTAAATCAAGTTGGGGTGCCCCCATCCTGGGGCTCAGAGGAGCCAGCTGTAGTTTTACTCTGAATCCACCAAGCCCCAGAGAAAGCTGGCTAGGTGCCCAGAGCAGCAACTCACCTGAAAACCAGGTGCTGAGATGTCAGGATTTGGGCCCCGCCCCGGATGCTGATTTCACCAATCAGGGCTAGTAGGGGCCTAGGTCCGGCCCCCCAGGTGCTCTGATTCCACCAGTCAGGGCCAGTAGGGGCCTGGGCCGCACCTCCACCTCCCCAGATGTTCTGATTCCACCAATCAGGGCCAGTAGGGGCCTGGGCCCCACCCCCAGATGCTCTGATTCCACCAATCAGGGCAGTAGGCCTCGGGAACCTTAGCTAGGTCCTCAGCTGGTGCCCCCAGGATCTCACCTCCAAGAAACCCAGCTCTAGGCAGGCTCCTGTGAGAGGCCAGCCCCAGCGCCCTGTCCTGGACAGCAGGGTCAGCACCGCTTGGGGACGGTGGGCCTCAGAGGCAGCTAGTCTCCTCCCTGGGTAGGAAAGAGACAGGCACTGGCATCATCACCCAATTTTTTATGAGAACTCTCCAATGGAGGCATAATAAACAAATACAAAGAATTGAGGGCACAATTCCTGGCTGTCCTGGGACCTCTGTGCCTTTCCCTAGCCTCCAGGTTACAATCTGCGACCCTAGAAGTTTTCTCAGGTTGCAGCTGAGGTTTTGGTGCCAGGACATAGTGAGGTCTGCCAGACACTTGTGGATCTGCACCACGAGAAATCCCAGAGCATCAGTCCCATGCAAAGAAGGAAGCCTAGCTCTGTCTCCTCCAGCCAGGAGGAGGGCCAGCAGCTCTGTCCCTCAGGGCAGAGGCCCAGCTCCCTGCCTGTCTCCTCAGATCTGCAGCTCAGGGGATGCAGGAACTGTCCACAAGGACTGGAGAGGAATTCCTTGTGCACGTTGCTGTTCCCTTGGGTTAGGAGCAGACAGCAGGTAGGGCAGGGCAGGACCCTTGAACCTCATGGGCCCGTGCTTGTCCCAAGGCTGCTTCCTGCCTGGCGGGAGGTTCAGTTTGGAACTTGCTTCCTTCCAGGATCCCAGTTTGTTTTGCAAAGGTTCATCTTCCCCTCCAGCTAGATTCCAAGGATCCCTAAGCTCAGCCGAAAGGGAAAAACACTTCTTGATCTCCTGTTTCCCAGGCTGTTTGCCACTGGGGCCGCTTTGACTCTGGCTGTGGAGCCCCTGCTGTCGCAGAAGGCTGGACTCCTTTCTCTTCTCCAACTCAGTGAGCTTTTGCCAGGTGGCCTCTGGGGCTGCCACCCAGAGCCGATTCTGAGCCCTGTGCTGTACCAGGAGAGGGTCGGTTAAATGTTTAATTCTTGGCTAGCATGTCAGTCTCCATATTTTAAGCCTCTCTTTTAAAAATTGGACTCCTATGTGGTCCAGAGCCTTGGCCTAGATGGAGCCCACCTGGCTGCACACCTCCAGTCCCCTGAGGGCAACTGAGTCGAGGTCCCAGAGCAGCCTAGCAAGAAGCAGGCTGGAAACCGTCCAGAATGCCGCACCCCTCCTGCCCCCACTGCCCAGTGGCTGGACAGACAGCTGGCCACTCCCACATCCATCCCTGCCATTTCTGCTCCAAGCTGGGCTGAGGCTGTGTGGCTCCGGGGTGTGAGGGAACCCTGGAGGCACCCCCCCCTCCCTGCCAAGTGGTGCTGGACAGTGCTAAACAATCATTCAGCCAAGGCCACATTTTACATCGCTGAGCACCTTGGACACTGCCCGGGAGGCCCAGCTGTGAGGCCAAGGAGGTTATCCTGGCAGCCCCAAAGTTCCTGTCCCTTCCTCACCCCTGAGGTCTGTGCCACCCAAAACAAGGTGGTCAGGGAAAGTTCTGCCCACTGGCTCTCGGCCTTCGTCACTGTGTGGCCCAGGGCTCCTGGTAGCGATAGGAAATCCAGGTGGCCCAGGTCCCAACAGTAAGACCTGGCGGGCTCAAGCTCACTCGGACACAGCGCACAGGTCCCCGCACACGCCATGGACACTCGCTCCCTCACAGCCCCCCTCAAGCCCCTGCACCTCGAAATGAGATTTCTGCAAATTTTGTCCCCAGGACCAATTGGAGGATGAGAGTTGAGTGGTGAGATCAGGAAATTGAATAGCATGTGGGTGTTTGGGCATGAGAAGTTAAATCTAATGAAAATTTCATCCAGTTGAACCAAGAAATCAGAAGCAAGGCCTTTATTCCTGTCAACAAGAATACAGTGAAAATTAAACCAACTCGGCTGCCATTTCCCATTGACCTTGTCACCATGGCGACCGCCTTCCTGTGTCAACAATTTGCAGGAATCGGAAGGGGCTCCGTTCACTCCTTCAGGGGCTCGCAGCTGCCTCCTTCTCCCACTGCCTGCATCACGTGGGTCGTAAATAAAGTGACCCCACATCCAGAATGGCCTGGAAGCATCCACATTTATAACTCCACCTGGACAAAGGATCACAGCTCCTCTTTTCTGTTTCCATGGTGACATGGTTTGGACAACAAGCGAACTGGTCACCTCTTTACAGGCCTTTCTTGGGTAGCAGGTACTGAGCAGAAGCACTGGATGGCCTCAGGATGGGGACACTGCCACTTGTCCTTGTCACCTGCTCCCCCACAGTGCCAAGAAATCTCTTCCCATGCAAAGAAAGACCATCGCAGAAGGGGCTGCTGATGCCGTCACAGAGGCTGAAGCTCCAGCCCACTGCCCCCTCATCCTTCCAGAAGTTACTGCCCCTCCGAGTGCAGGGGGCAGCTGGCCGGCACCTGCCAGTTCCTGGGGCTGCCGTGGTCCGGAGGTTTTTCTGACTCTTCTCTCAGCACTCTTTTCCAGTCCCCTTCCAAAGTCCTTCCAGCCTGACTTCAGAGCAGACATCAGGGCCCTGCACCCTGGCCCCCATCAAATGTCCTGTGGATGCCACCCAGGCAAAACCCCAAGTTGTCCCTTGGAAACTGATGATACATAGTCAGGTGAACGAGAAAACAGCACCCATTTTAAAGATAAGGAAACCGAGGCCCGGAGGATCAACGCTCTTCCTGAGACTGAACTCCAGCCCTTCCGCCCCCATGCCTCGGGACATGGGGAGGAGGCCGTCCTACCCTCAGGAAAGTACAGTGTAATGACATCAGGAGTGGAAGTATGTAGCCTCTGCGACACCCCAGTCTGTCTTCCAGAAGATCCCCTCCCTGCCTGCAGTGACAGGAGGTCCAGACAAGGAGTCCCTGTCTTGGAACCACATGCTGCCCCTCAGTGTCTGGGATGAACCCTTTCTTTGGGACCTCCGTGTTTCTGAGAGATCTCCCCAGAACCCAGCAACACCTCCTCCTCCTCCCCATCAGCTCCTCCCAGCTCCTCCTGGACACGCTGAGGGCAAAGGATGAGGCTTCTCACCCTGGTCAGGAGTCTGGCCCAGCCAGGTGGCACTCACCTAGGCCTGGCTGCTCACCTGGCCCAGTGACGAGAATGATAAGGGAAGAGCCAGGGACAGTGGTGTTTTTACCTTCTGCCCACCCTCTCCTGTGTCGGTCAGCTTTCTGCTGCTAGAACAAAGTACCCGACAGCAGCCACTTAGAGGAGAAAATGTTTATCTGGACTCACATTTTCAGAGGGTTCAGTCCATGGTCAGCTGGCTCCAAAGCAGAAGCAGCCTGGCAGCAAGGCATGGTGGAGGGAACCTGCTCAATTCAGGGCAGCCGAGAAGCACAGGGGACTGACCCAACAGGAAGGGGCAGGGAACTGGTATTGTCCCCAAGGTCACGCCCCCCGAGCCACCCAGACACTCAGAAGCGCACTTTACTGATTCCTCAGCATCTCTCAACTCCAGAAACAGCCCTGTAGCTCCCTAGGCAGAGAGAGTGGGAGATGGAGCTGCACCCCACTTGAGAAGAGCAGTCCCCAGCCCAGCCCTAGAGGCTGAGGGGGCGGGCTCCTCTCCAGCCAGGGGCATCTGTCTGCGCTTGGTGGGACTCTACTTACTGGCCTGATCGCTTCTCCCCTCTACCCACTAACAGCCACCAGCCTTCCCTCACCACCTCCTAGCAGGCCATTCCCAGAGGGACACAGGCCAGGCGAGGGGCTCAGGAAAGGACTAAAATCTGCAGTGTGACCATTGATCTGCTGTGTGACCTTGGGCGAGTCGCTGTATCTCTGAGTCTTGCTCTTCCCAGAATTCTGCCGCCTGGGGGCAGCACTGGTCATGGTTCTCAAGTCACCGTGGGCAACCAGGGCGGCCTCTGGGGCTGGCCTGAGAATGTGCCCCTCCAACACCCCAGGTGTGGGGACCACACCCTGAGAGCACGCAGCCCAGAGGCCGCCCAGAGCCCACGCCCGGCCCAGGGGCTTCTCATTGTTACTTATTTTTGTGATGACATCCACATCTACACCGCCTGGCCTGTGACATGTGTTCACTAAGTCCCCGTCCCGTGTGGGTATCACCTAGGAGGGACCATGACATGATTGAGAAATCGTCCACTCATTGAGTCATTCCACCAACCCTTAACAAGCATCTACTGTCTGCCAGGCATGGCTCTAGCCTGGGGGGCAGAAGTGTTTCCCTCCCAGGAGGGCTGGGCGGGGCAGGGGGTGGGGAGCCTGGGGCTGCCTGGAAGAAGGCTGAGCTCTAAGGTGGAGAGGAGGGCGTCTGGAAAGTCCCTGACCTCGGCCCCTTGCACTAAGCACACGCGCGCACACACTCTCTCTCTCTCTCTCTCTCTCTCTCTCTCTCCTGGAGGCAGAGGAGGCCTGGGTGCCTGCCATGGCGAGAGCATTCATCCCCTCCACCCTCACGTTGAAACTTAGTTCCAGTGCGACCGTCTGAGAGGCGAGAGCTGGCGGGAGGCATTGGCTGGTGGATCAGTGCCGCCGTGACAGGGTTCCTTGGCACGGGCTCTTCCTCTTCGCGCCTCTGCCCTGCCAGGATGCAACAAGAACACCCGTGCCAGGAGCCTGCACCTTCTTCACCTGGGGCTCCCTGGCCTCCAGGGCCGTGAGGAAGGGACTCCTGGCCTGTAGGCTTCTGTTAGAGCAGCAGACCAAGCCGCTGCCCCGACAGTGCCGCAGCCTGGGGGCGGGAGCCACAGAAACGCATGGGCCTCACAGCTCCGGAAGCTGAGCCCCAAGCTCGAGGTGACTTTGGGGTTCGCTTCTGGTGAGGCTGCTCTTCTCGGCTTGCAGGTGGCCAGCTTCTTCCTGCATCCTCACGTGGCCTCCTTGCCATGTTGGGCACCCGAGACTCCTAAGGCCACGAGTCCTATTGGCTAAGGAGTGACCTCGTGTAACGTCAGTGACCTCCTGAAGCCCGCTCTCCAAGTGCAGTCGTACTGGGCTCAGGCTGCACCCTGGGATTTGGGGGACGCAGCTCAGCCCAGTGCAGGGCCAGAGGGGCTGTGCTCGGCTCTGCAGCTTCCACACCCCCACAGCCCTTGGCTGGCTGCAGCCTGGAGTGGGGTGAAGCCCGCATCTTGCCGGCCCTCTCTCCCATGTCTCAATCACTCTCCTCCCAGCGGTCGGCCTCCTCTTGGGTAAATTGCTCTTCGGAGGATGCTCTCCAGTGCACGGCCACATGCTGCTGTCATTGATTTCATTTTGATTATTCATATTAGTGGAGGTACCGCTGCCTTGCCGTGGGTCATAATTAGGGTAAACATCTTCAGCCGCCCTGGACGGTGCTGGAGCGGGCTGGAGACTCCCCGGCAGCCACCCCCAGCCCCAGTTCTGCCCGCCCCAGCTCAGACAGCCCAGTCAAAGGCAGTGCGATCCGCTGGCTGTGGGTGTCAGGACATCAGCTGGGCAGCTGGGGGACCCACAAGAGGGAGTGCTTTAGCACCCCAGCACCCTGATTCCTGGTGGCCTTCCTGGATGCCTGCGTCCTGCAGAGGCTATGCTGGGGCCCGCTTATGCTGCCCTGGGCTCGCTCTCCTCTCTCTCTCTCTCTCTCTCTCTCTCTCTCTCTCATCTGGGACCCTGTCCACCCCCTGTCCAGGCACTGCCACCCAGGCCCCATGCAGGGGCGGCTGAATTGAGGGTCCCTCTGTCTGGGATTTGCTCAGCCAGGCTGCAACTCTTAGGTTCTCTCCCAGGCCAGGCGGGCTCCGACCCTGGAATGAGATACAATGAATAGAAGGAAACAGCTTTGACCCAGACACCCTGGGTTTATTTTCTGGGAACCCCCTTCCCACTCACACGTCACAGCCTCACATGGGATCAAGGGTATTTTGAGGCGGAGGGGCCCAGAAGGGGCCAGCTGGCCTGCGTGGTATCAAACTGCCTCTCCTCTCCTACCAAGCTTGCCTCCGTGTAGAAATCTCCTTTCCGGCCAATTCATTACATGTCAGGAAGGCAGCCTGCAATGTCAAACACCACCCTAATGGCCCTTGATATCCACTACTTACTACTGCCCACCGGGGAGGAGGGGGCTTTTCTCCCCTCCCCGCCCCCCCACCCAGGGGACAGGAGACAATCCGCCCACTGGATGCCCCAAGACGTGGGTCATTTGCATCAAGCATCCAGAAATTCTCTCCTTGCAATCTGCCACCCTGCGCAGGGTTTTCATTTTGTAATCTTCACAATGTAAGGAAGCCAGCAAGAGGCAGAGAGGGTGCAGTCGCTGCACCCCACTGAAGGCGGCAGGAGAACCGAGACCGAGCCGCCATCTTCAGAGCAGAGGTGCCTCGCAGGAAACCCCGGAGGATCCCGCCAGACCCTGTGTGAGGTGTTGCAGCCAAAGGAGAAAGTGGACAATGCTCATGCTGGCGAAGCCACTGTCTCTTCCTCCTATGCCCTGCCCTTCCTGCGCCTGGAGTCAGGCCCGGGGTGTGGGGGGCCCTGAGGCTCCCGATGTCCTGTCGCCTGGGTTCAGTCTCTTCGTCTCTTGCACCCCCAGGGCAGAGAAGTCTGTGGAGCACAGGAAACAGTGGGGCCCTTCCAATCCAGTGCTGGGGACAGGACCTGGGCCTCTGAGCCTCCCTGAGAGCCCTGGGGTCTGGCCCTTGAGGAGCCCCTTTGAGCCCTCGAACGATGGGGCAACAGAAGCAGACCTCCAGTCCACCTACTCCCGGGCTACATCAGGGCACAGGGAAGGAGGAGGCAGGAGGAGGGTCCGAGCTCTCCCCTCTGCTTCCCTGCCTCAGCCGCCCCCCCGCCCCCTCCCCACCTGCCCTCTGACGCCCCGTCTGTCTCTGCCCTCTCCGCAGTCCACGGCATCAAGTGGACCTGCAGCAACGGCAGCAGCAGCTCGGGCTTCTCGGTGGAGCAGCTGGTCCAGCAGATCCTCGACAGCCACCAGACCAAGCCCCAGCCTCGGACCCACAACTGCCTGTGCACGGGTAGCCTGGGTGAGCCGGGCCGGGGCAGGTGGGAGCTGGGCACACACGTCCTGCCCCGTGTGGAGAGGCGAAGGGGCGGCACCACGGCACCAATCGCCCTGCACGCAGTTCTGGGGAGACAGAGGTTTCCACTAGGAAGGGAGAGAGGCGTAGGCCGCAGAGTCCGGCTCGGGCAGGCTTGGGTCTCTGGGCCTCTGTCCACCACCACAGGTGCCTGCTAGGACCCATATTCCAGTACGTCCTCAGCAGGAGGCCCACGTGGCCTGGCCCTGGGTTTTTTCAGGGACATGTGCCCCCGAGACCACGGTACCACTCAAGCTAAACGTCTTTCTTTAACCTCTGTCACCTCCAAGGACGGAAGGCACCTCGCGCTCTCCATCCTAACGTGGCTGCTTTTCCCATAATGGTGTTTGTTCACGGAAATGTGGTTCTCCACTCCCTTGGCTGCCTTAATTGGATATTTCCATCAGGGTCAGGTCACTCCCCTGCACAGTCTTTGTGCCAGTTAGGAGTCTTAGTGGTGAGGCTGTAACAGGGTCGGAGGGGGAAGAATTCACCCTTTCCTCAAAATGGAGGTGACCCCTTATCAGATGGAATGAAAACAATGACAGAGGAGATGCAGAGGCCACAGAGAGGGCACTAGAGAGAGAGAGACTTCCCGGAGCCTCCAGCCGAAAAGCTCACTCCCCCTGTCCTCCTCCTGCCTCCGGACCACCAGGGGCTGGGGTTGTCTCTGACCTTGCTGGGGACCTGGAAGAGCTCCAAAGAGCTGAGCACAGCCCGGTTTAGCCAAAGTGGGGACAGAAGGCACCAGACACTGCTTTGCAACTGAGCAGGGCCTGGAATACCCTTCAGGGACTGAGAGTCCCTCGCAAAGAATATGTCCTCTCCACGTGCTCCTGCCACCCCCTGGCTTCCAGTTCCTAGGGTGTGGGGGTCCTTACTGGGGAACCAGAAATACTGGAGCTTCCAGAAGCACTGTGTGACCCTAAAGCACTGTGTGGGAAACTCGAGAGGGCAGGGACACATCCGCCATCCCTGGGCTGAGCACCCCCCCCCAGCAGGAGCCCTCTGAGGGCAGACATCTCTCTCTGATAGCAGAAGGGACTTTCCAGGAGGTGGGGGGAGACCCACCCACCTTCCAAGCCTTCCCAGAGCCGGTGCTACTGCTACTATTTGGAAAGCACAGAAAGGATTCAGGCTTTCCAGCCTCTGGGGGCGGGTCACGGAGGGCATGGGAGACCCCCAGATTGGGGCTGAGTGGGCCCAGCACCCCAGCAACCAAAGGGTGGGAGCTGAGGCGGGGACTCCGCCAGGGGCCCAGCTCTGACCCGGTCACTGTGTGCGTGTGTGCGCGTGCGTGCGCGTGTGAATGCGTGTGCGTGTACATGTGCCATGCTCTGATCCCCACAGGAGCAGGCAGCAGTATGCACCACAAGTGTAACAGTGCCAAACACCGCATCATCTCGCCGAAGGTGGAGCCTCGGTCTGGGGGCTACGGGAGCCATGCCGAGGTGCAGCACAATGACGTGTCGGAGGGCAAGCACGAGCCCAGCCACAGCAAGGGCGCCGGCCGCGAGAAGCGGAACGGCAAGGTGGCCAAGCCGGCACTGCCGCACCAGAACAGCACCGAGGTGTCCTCCACCAACCAGGTAGAGGTGCCCGACACCACCCAGAGCTCCCCCGTGTCCATCAGCAGCGGGCTCAACAGCGACCCGGACATGGTGGACAGCCCCGTGGTCACAGGCGTGTCCAGCATGGCGGTGGCCTCTGTGATGGGGGGCTTGTCCCAAAGCGCCACAGTGTTCATGTCAGAGGTCACCAATGAGGCCGTATACACCATGTCCCCCACCTCCGGCCCCAACCACCACCTCCTCTCGCCCGACGCCTCTCAGGGCCTGGTCCTGGCTGTGAGCTCCGACGGCCACAAATTCGCCTTCCCCACCACGGGCAGCTCAGAGAGCCTGTCCATGCTGCCCACCAACGTGTCCGAAGAGCTGGTCCTCTCCACCACCCTCGACGGTGGCCGGAAGATCCCGGAGACCACCATGAACTTTGACCCCGATTGTTTCCTCAATAACCCAAAGCAGGGCCAGACCTACGGGGGCGGGGGCCTGAAGGCCGAGATGGTCAGCTCCAACGTCCGGCACTCGCCGCCTGCCAGCGAGCGGAGCTTTGGCTTCACCAGCGTCCTCGCCAAGGAGATAAAGACAGAGGACACCTCCTTCGAGCAGCAGATGGCCAAGGAGGCGTACTCCTCATCCGCCTCGGCCTCGGGCTCCAGCTCGCTCACCCTGACGGCCGGCTCCGGCCTCCTGCCGTCGGGCGGCGGCCTGAGTCCCAGCACCACGCTGGAGCAGATGGACTTCAGTGCCATAGACTCCAACAAAGACTATACGTCCAGCTTCAGCCAGACGGGCCACAGCCCCCACATCCACCAGACCCCCTCCCCCAGCTTCTTCCTGCAGGACGCCAGCAAACCCCTCCCCCTCGAGCAGACCGCCCACAGCAGCCTGAGTGACTCCGGGGGCAGCTTCGTGATGCCCACAGTGAAAACGGAGGCTTCGTCCCAGACCAGCTCCTGCAGCGGCCACGTGGAGACTCGGATAGAGTCCACGTCCTCCCTGCACCTCATGCAGTTCCAGGCCAATTTCCAGGCCATGACGGCAGAAGGGGAGGTCACCATGGAGACCTCTCAGGCGGCCGAAGGGGGCGAGGTCCTCCTCAAATCCGGGGAGCTGCAGGCCTGTGGCTCGGAGCACTACCTGCAGCCTGAAAGCAACGGGGTGATCCGCAGCGCTGGCGGGGTCCCCATCCTCCCAGGCAGCGTGGTGCAGGGACTCTACCCGGTGGCCCAGCCCAGCCTCAGTAACAGCTCCAACATGGAGCTCAACCTGGACCACTTCGACATCTCCTTCGGCAACCAGTTCTCCGACCTGATCAATGACTTCATCTCCGTGGAGGGGGGCAGCGGCACCATCTACGGGCACCAGCTGGTGTCGGGGGACAGCGCGGCGCTCTCGCAGTCGGAAGACGGGGCCCGCACCCCCTTCACCCAGGCGGAGCTGTGCATTCCGTGCTGCAGCCCCCAGCAGGGGACCCTGCAGCTGAGCAGCACCGAGGGTGGGCCCAGCACCATGGCCTACATGCATGTCGCCGAGGTGGTCTCGGCCGCCTCGGCCCAGGGCTCGCTGGGGATGCTGCAGTCCAGCGGACGGGTGTTCATGGTGACCGACTACTCCCCCGAGTGGTCTTACCCTGAGGTAAGCTGCGACTGCCACCTCCCCACCTGCCCCGGGTCCTGGGGCACTGGGCAGCCAGACAGAAAGCACCTGCCTCTGCAGGAAGCGCTGCCCCAGTCACACCTGTCCCCTCCCTCTGGCCCCAAATGAGTGGTTCTCAAACTGTGCTGCCAGAGCAGTCGGGCGGAGTGGGGGAGGGTGGAGGCAGAGGGTACCTGGCGGCTCCGCTGGAACCTGCCCTTCCCTGGTTGTGTGTTAAATCTACCTAGGTTTGATTTTTTTATCCCTTCCTTTCTTTCTCCCTTTCTCCCTTCCCTCCTTCTTTCCTTCCTTCTCTCCTTTCTGCCTTTTCTTTTTCTCTCTTCTTTTTGTTCCTCTTCTTATTCTTTTTCTTTTTCTTCTTCATCTTCTTCATCTTCATCTTCTTCTTTTGGACAAGGGTTCTAGGGTTGCTATAAAAACATTCAGAAATCACCTCCTAACTCCCAGGTCGTCTGTACCCACTGCTCCCTATTTTGCTAAACCAAACATCCTCTCATCACACCAGCAAGGGAGGGCACAGCTTCTGAATACCCACTCGTGACATCTAAGACCCGTATGCAACCAGGTCCCAACCCGTGTCATCCCACCCCACCTCACCCCAGAAGGCCGACGTGGTCCCTGCAGATCTGACTTTGGGGATCCCGCTTCAGTCTGCGCTCACAGGCAGGGGACCCAGTGCATAAGGAGAAACCTCTGCTTTTTCTCTAAAGCAGACTGCGACGGGAAGGGGACAGCGTGGCCTCACTGTTCCCTACATACCTACTGCACGGAGCCAGCGCGCCCTTCTCCTCCCAGGCCGCCTGACTGTCAGGCACTGGCAGAGCAGCTGTCCCCTGAGGCCGGATGGGGCACTTCCTCCCCGGGAGGTGGCTGCTCACAGCTCCCGGGGGTCCACAGCCACATTCCCCAGACACCAGGGCAAGGGCTGCTGCAGCTGCTGCTGCTGCTGGGAGACCCTGAGGAAGGGCCCGTCCTTCATCGCCCTCCTTCCTTCAGGCAAAGTTAAGACACGAGGATCTGTGTATAGTGGCCGGAGGAGATGCCGTGGCACCAGGGATAATAGCCCAGCCTCAGGGCGGGGCATCCAGGAAAGAAGGCAGGTGCCACAGAGACCAGCTGCTGCCTACATGCTGCTGCCCACGTGCATATAAACATGAAGAGGAAGCCTGGTGTGGTGGCACACGCCTGCAATCCCAGCAGTCTGAGAGACTGAGGCAGGAGAATCCAGACTGGGCAACTTAGCAATTAGCAACCTGTCTCAATATAAAGATAAAAAAGATTGTTGGGGAATGTAGCTCAGAGCACAGGCCCTGGGTTTGATCCCCCCCCCCCCACACACACACACACGGGGCTGGCACATGCTTATGGTCAGGACTGCAACCAGTGGTCTGGATTCAAATCTGGTCCATGAGCTTCCTGTTTCTGAAACTAGAGCAATAACCCGAAGGGTAGCTCGCCCCTCCCCAGGCCCAGGGAAACAGTCTGAAGGGCTCGGAGGGAGGGAAAGGACTGGCTGTAGTGGGAAGGCACAGCTGTCTGCTGAGCTACTTAAGACCTGACTCTGGGTTCCAGTGTCCTCAGAGGTGCCTGGCTGGGAGGCCGGGGACCCATGGCGCTCCACGTCCTAGGGGGGTGGATGCTTGGAGACTCCCTGGGCCGTGTCCTGAAGCCCCTGGGTGGCCCAGACCAGTACCCAGGCCTCCTTGGGCCCATGGCTCTGATGAGAGGCTTTGCCCAGCCTGGCTCCCTCTGGTCTTTGGCAGCTGTATATCCGGTCTTGGAGAGGCGGTTCCCCATCTTGCCACGCGGGGGCGGCCCAGGCACAGCAAAAGTCAGGCACATCCAACCCTGGTTTTCTGGAAAGACTGGAGGCTTCCCTCACATGGACACGAAAGCAGCTCAGAGTCAGTTTGATTTAGAAAATGGCCCTCCAGGTCCCCACTGTGGCCATGCAATGAAGCTTCCAAGGTCTCAGTGGCTCTGACAGCCACTTTCTCCTTGCCAAGTCTACCCTGGACACTGAGGCCAGGCCAAAGCAGGGGTCACCCTGTACTCTACTCTCCAAGTGACAGCATCTCCTGCCCCTGACACGGGTGTCCCCTCACAGTGGGACGAGCAGGGGAAGCCTGTCTGTGCACCGATGGCACCAGGAGCCCCTGCCCGCGAGGCTGTGCAAGCTCCGAGAAAGCTCTGCAGCAAGGCACACAGCTGGGGTCTCACTCTCTGGTCTGCAAACCTGGGGTCAGGCTCAGCGGCCGCTCTGGGTCCCCTTCTATCTCAAAACCTCATTAGGCCCCAGGCATCCATGTAACAGGGGCACCATGGCTGGGCCATCCTGCTGGGTCTACTGCAAACATCCGTCCTCCCAAGGGCTGCAGCCCGTTCTCTTATGCTCTCCCCACCTCTTCACTCCAGGGGCAGGCAGCTGGTCACTCACGCATACACACACACATCCCAGAGGCACCCCCGTGCCCCAGCATCTGCTCTGGTTGCATGGGAAACTGGGAGTCATCTCAGGACTCCCAAGGCAGAGACCTCAGATGCCATCTGCAGCTCCCTCCCTGTCCCCCACCTAATGCTCCTGCGTCACTTCCCACCACTGGCTCCTGCTGCACCAAGCACAAGAAGCTGCAATTAGAGCTGTCAGGCACGGCACGTCACCACCCATTCAGCACAGCCAGGCAGCAGTTGCCATGGGAACCGTCCCCTGAACTGATGGATGCTGAGGCGTCCTGCAGCGGTTTCCATGGAAAAGGTCTTGATGTTTGCCAGTAATTTCTGCAGCCCTTTGTTCCCCACAGCAGCCCCAGCACCATGCTAGCAGTTGTGGATTGGGGTTATTATCGTTTTTCCCCCTTTTTTCTCACAAGGTAATTTTCAGTGGCCTTTTGAAGCCATGCCTTTCCATTTCACGGGTTCAGGGAGGGTCACGCCCGAGCTGGCTCTCTGCTGCCTCTGGACGTCCCAGCTGGGCACCTGTGGGCAGCCCCTACTCTGCCACTTTCCCAGAGCTCCACATGCTCCTGGGGAGCCAAGGGAAGATAGGGCCAGAGATCAGTGTCCTTGGGCCGCTTGCCTTAGGACATTCAGCTACTGACAGCAGGGCAGGCTTCCTGCTTTGGACCCCAGTCCAGCTCTCTCTGCTGCCCTCAAACTTAGGTCATGGAGCAGTAAAGTGACCTCCCCAAAAGCATGCCAGCTCCGAGAAGGGCCCATCCAGGAGCAGGGGAGCCCTGCAGCCTGGAAAACCAAGTCCATCTCACCCCCGGAAATACCCGCAGCTGTTCCTGGTGCCCTAGGGGCTGGACCTGCGCCAGGTCCAGGTTTGGGGTACATTGTGGGGAGCAGTATCTGTGTGCAGGCTGGGGCCCTGCAGAGCAGGGTAGGCAAAGCCAGGGACAGGCTGAACAAGAATGATGAAAGAGAGAGAGGGAGGAAGGGAGGGAAGAAGAGAAGGAAGGAGAGAGGAAAGGAAGGAAAAAGGGAAGGAAGGAGGAAGGAAGGGAAAAAAGGAGGGAAGGAAGGAGGAAGGAAGGGAAAGAAGGAGGGAAGGAAGGCAGAAGGAAAGGAAGGAGGGAAGGAGGGAGGGAAAGAGGGAAGGAAGGAAGGAAGGAAGGAAGGAAGGAAGGAAGGAAGGAAAGAATGTAGGTCGTGCCAGCTGCCTCGGGGTGCTGCCGGAAAGCTTGGTTCAGGCCCTTTTGCCCCAGAGTAGGGGGAAGGGGAGCTCGGCCCGGCTGGTCTCGGCTGCACCTTTCGGCCTTCTGCAGCCTGGACACCAGGTGGCGCTCTCCGCCCTGGCCAGCGCAGCTCTCCGCCCCCCTGCAGGGGAAAGGTGTTTACTTGTTGGGGGTGGGGTGGCTGAGCCTCTGGGGTGGGTCCACCCAAGGTTAGCCAGGAGAGCCACAGGCCAGCGCCCCCGCCCTCTGCATCCCCGGGGAGAGTCTCCCTCCACCAGCCGTAAGTAAGGGAGGGACCTCGAGCGCCTCGTGCGCCCGGGCTTGGCGACAGTGGAGGTGCTGTTCCCCCACGGCGGGGACCGGGCCCTGCCTGCATCCGGTCTGCCCGCGCGCGGACGCGAGGCCTCGCCCTTCTGGCCCGGCGGCACCCGGCTGGCCCAAGCCGGAGGTCGGGGAGTGCGCAGGCTTCGCGATGCTCTCCCACCCTGGGTGCTGGCGTCTCCTGGGGCCGGGGTCCGTCCACGGAGCTGGGGACGGTCATCCGAGGCCCCTCGGGACTGGGCGGTAGGGTCGGCGCCGCGCGCGCCCAATGTGCGCGCGCCCTCGAGGGCCCGTCTGTCTGGGCGCGCGCGCTACGGCAACTCACGGGCCGCGGAGGCCGAATCCCCACTCCCCACTCCGCGCCCCAGACTCAGCTCCCTGGACAGTCTCTGAGCCTCTCCAACTCGGAGCCCTTCACCCGTTTTTCTGTTTACAGTCTTCCCCTTCACTGCGCCCTCCCCTTACCAATCCCACCATGGCCCTAGGGCTGGGGAGGGGTCCCCTCCATTCTCCAGGAGAACATCTGGCTCCTGGGGTGACACGGAGATTCTCAGACTTGTTCTCTGAACCTGGGAGTTCGCCTGCCCCTCCAAAGAATGGTAGAAGGTCCCCTCTGTTCCATCTGCGCCTTTCCTGGGCCCCCCTAACTAGCCAGTCCTCAGGTACATCTGGGGCTGAGAGGGTTGAAAAACTCGATTCTCTGCTGCCTGGAACTCTGGGTTGTTTGGGGCAGGGGCAGGGTGTTGGGTGTCCTGGAGGAAGGCTGCAGGACCTCCTGAGGGTCGGGGTTGGACTGCTGCCCCCTGTCCTCTTCCTGTGGTCCTCAAAATGACTCTCAAACTCCGGTGCGCCTCTTTAGGCTCCAGGTGGCCACGGCCTGGAAATCTACCGTTCAGCCTCCTTTGATCCCAACTAGTCTGAGCACAAGTGCAGGCAGCTTCCCTGTGCCCCTGACCTTCTTGGTGGCTCCTGCTTCATCTCTGTGCCCCTCTGTCCCCTCCAGGGAGGAGTGAAGGTCCTCATCACAGGCCCGTGGCAAGAAGCCAGCAATAACTACAGCTGCCTGTTTGACCAGATCTCAGTGCCTGCGTCCCTGATCCAACCTGGGGTTCTGCGCTGCTACTGCCCAGGTGAGAGGTCCCCGTCCCCTGGCAATGCATGCGGGTACCCGAGAGCATCAGACCAGGAGTCAGCTTTGGGGAGACCCCGTATCAGACAGGAACCTCAGGTGTGCTCAGCTGAGATCTTAAAGAAGGCCCGAGCAGAGGACGATTTGGAGAACAGGAGCCAGGGGACCCACCCAGGACCGGCTCCCTGGGGGAGGCTGCCCCCAGGGGCTGCACAGCAGCTGCCTGTGGAGCCGGAGGCCACCTCTGCAGCAAGGTGAACCTCTCTCCCACTGCCCAGGCCGTCCATCCCAGTGGCAGTCCATCCAGCGGTCCCGGGCCTTGAGCAGATCCCGGAAGGCACGCAGACCTGGCACCAGGCAGGGACTGTGGAAACTGGAAATGTCAAACTAAGAATAATGCCTGCACGCTCCTTTGAGAGTTTCAGTACCTACCCAGAAAAGGGCGCAGTGGCGTCACCTGCTTCCAACTTCAAGGCCTCAGTGACCCTCCAAGACAGCCTGCCAGGAGCCCCTCTGTGTGGTCCCCTGTGGCTCTGACCTGCACCCCTGCTCCACCCCAAGGCTTCACCATCTACTTAGCTTGGTATCCTTGTTTGTGACCCAAGGGAGCCAGGGCCTGGGCCTGTGGTGACCTCTGCCTTGCTGGCCCTGCCCCCAGAGGTCACCTGCCTGGACCCCCAGGGCCCACCCAGCCCCCTGTCTTCCCAGAAGCCCTGCTGGGTCTGGACAGCAGCCACCCAGATGCCAGTCCAGGCTGGATCAGCCTGTCGCTCTGCAGGAGGGCAGCATGTTATTGAAGTGCCCACTTATCACCTGCTGCTGGACAGGGACTCACTCCGGCCTGTAAATAGATGCCGCTTCCTGTCCCTGGCCTGGCTTTAGACCCAGACCTTGCCCGTCCTCGGTTACCCGACCCCTCCAGGAATTAAATAAAGGACTCGCCTTCTGGATGATGTCCCAGGTCAGACCTGGAGAATCCTGGGGACTGGAGCCAGTCACCTCTGCCTGTGTCCCAGCCAGCCAGATGTCATCTGTGTGACTTTGGCTGGAGGTCGCCTCTCTGGGCCTGGCTTTCTATATCTTTAAGGAGAGCACCCATGAAGGAGAGAGCTCGAGAAGCACGTGGCTCAGGTGCTGGATCTGAAGGCACCCTCCATCTCGAGATCTCCAGTCCTCTGTGCCAGGGTGGAGCAAGGAGCAGGCCCGGGCTCAGGCAGTTCTCCTGGTTCCACAGCACTTCCCAGGCCCGGGGTTGGCAGGCAGCCTCTGCTCAAGCCACCGTCTCTTCCATCAGCTCCTCTGACAGAACAGATCTAGAGCAGAAGCCCCCAAGCTCCAGGAAGACTGAGAGCTGCAGTTCCTCTTCTGGGGCTTCATTCTGCTTTGCAGCTAACTCTCAGCCTCGGGGCCCACATGGAAGCATTGCTCTGGGTGTATCCATTCCTTCACTCACTCATTCTTAATTCATTCACTTCCTCATTTGCCAAATTGGTTTCCAGTACCTCCTGCTTTCTCAAGCACTGTTAAGTTCCTGGAATGATGCAGGGAACAAGACGCAGCCCCTAACTGGGACCCTGACCCCAAAGAGCAACCAGTTCAGGGAGGAGGCTGGGTGCAACCCAACCACTGTCCTGGGAGATGCTGCTGGCTGCTCAGGGGCCTCATCTCAGTCTCCCCAAGTGACTGAGCTGGGGCTGAGCCTCGCCAGAGCGGGCTCAGAGGCTGGGGAGCACAAGCCTGGCTATTAGGGGCTGGAGATGATGCAGGACAGGGCAGCGGGAGTGCAAACAGGCACTGGCCACAGCCTAGTGCACCTGCCCGAGCCAGCAGGCCCTGCTGGGGAACTGGGTTCAGCCCAGGCTGTTCCTACACCAGCAGCAGCAGGGTCACCAGGTGTGGGCTTTGTCCTCCACTAGACTCCAGGGCTGTCCAGGGTCAGGATGGATGGAACCAAGTGTGAAGTGGGGGTGGGGAGACAGGCAACTGGACTCCGGAGAAGATGGGGAATCTACCAAGAAGACTGCTGGCCAGATGCCCACCCTGGGTTCCGAGGAGGTCACAAAAGGCAAAGGGACCAAAGGCCACTCTTTAATGACAAGAAACAAGGCTCTTTCTGGCCACCTATTTCCATTGCTTTCCGGCACGGGCATTACAAGGCAATCTCCAACCCACTCCAGCAGGGACAGGTGTCACAAGGCTGGTGTCACCTTCAGCAGGAGGCAGAACACACACGGCTTGGACAAGAGTGGCAGCAGCAGAGACAGAGGGGAGCAGATGGAGCAGGACTCACTGATGGACGAATGAGCAGAAGGGAGAGAGGCGTCATGGGCCTGGCACCCAAGAGGCCACGGCTGGTCCCTGCACTCTGCCTCTGGAGAAGCTGTCACCACCCAGCGTCACTGCAGAATGCTGGTGCAGGACACACTGGGGAAAAGAGCAGCCTGGGAGGGTCCCTGAGCAGGGGTACCCGCACCAGAGCCTCCAGCTCCCCTGGGGGCAGTGTGGCACAGGCGGAGGGGTCACGTGGGTAGTGTGCTGCTAGCCTTCCTTCCTGTTGGTTAACCAGGCAAATCTCCAGGGAAGGCAAGTGACCTCGAGCTTGGAGATCTGCCCAGGGTGCTATCAAAGCCTCGGGAGGTTCTGGACTAGGCCAGGGCTTCACTGCAGGAGGTCCTGCGTGACCCCTGCCCTAAAGCCTGTGAGTTCAGGTTGGCTGGAGCTGACAGCTGCAGCCAGGGCAGGAAGCACAGGAGAAAACCCCTGGGTCAGTCACATCCTCTAGGCCCGAGGACAACAGGAAGATGACTACTGCCTTGCTACATACACCTGCGCTGGATGGAGGCCAGGGGTCAATGAGGTGGTTTTCCCATCAGAAGTGGACTCTGCAGGTGTCCTGGGGGAAGCAGAGCTCTCTCCCATCCCAGGAGCAGCTGACTTGGCATCTCATGCTCTGAACACCGAGAGCCTAAACAGTAACGTGAACCCCATATGTCCCTCTTGGAAATCCATCCGGGGGAGGCGGTGGGTCCAGAAACCAGTGAGAGAACAGAGTCCTGACACCTCCTGAGGGACGAGACCCGCATACCCACCATGCCCTACAGGCCATCTTCAGGGCCGCTGGCTGCGCCCTAAGATAGTAACGGCACAGCGGAGCAGCAGCCTGCACCCCAGTGCTGAAGTGGGGCTCGATGCCAGTGGGCAATGTCATCCATCCACGCAGTGCATTCAGTGCTGCTGAGCCTGTGTAGGGCCGGAGGAGTCGGCAAGACCCGAAAGGCGCTGCCCTCCTGAAGCATCTGGGGGTGTGTCGCCAGCTCAGCACCCAGGGGGTCACCGAGTCTCACCCTCGCTGGGGCAGAGTGGGAGGTACTGCCGAAGGTCTTGCTTCCAGCAGGGAGACAGAAGAACTTCTAAAACCATGTGGGTGTCACACCTAGGGAGTCAGCACAGGTTTGCAGGAAAGGGTGAAGCAGACTCAAAGCAAATGGACCCTGCACTCTGCCTCGGATGGAGGAGTTAGGGAGAAGAAGGTGGCCAGCCCCGGGAGGGCATGAGGTGCCATTCATTCATTTTTCACTCATTTCCTCACAGCCCTGTGTGCTGAGCCCCAGTCCCGGCAGGCAGCTACAGTGCGGGAGTCCCAGGCACCTCCTGGACCTGGGGGGCAGAAGAGGTTTCTAGGAGAGGTGCCACACTCAGGCCTGGAGGACCGAGCGGGCCCAGGCTGGGCTAGAGGACACTCTGACTTCTCTGTCTTTCGCTTTCAGCCCATGACACGGGTCTGGTGACCCTACAAGTTGCCTTCAACAACCAGATCATCTCCAACTCGGTGGTGTTTGAGTACAAAGCTCGGGCTCTGCCCACACTCCCCTCCTCCCAACACGACTGGCTGTCGTTGGACGGTAAGACCGGCGACCGGGTCCCCGGCAACGACACCTGACGCACACAGTGCGAGAGCAGAGGCAGGTCCCTGAAAGGGGGTCAGTGTCCCTCAGCGGGGGACCTGCTGATGGGTGTGTCCTCGAGCAGCCTCTGCGTACCCTGGATCTCAGGCAGGACTCAGCATGGGAGCTTGGCTGTGACTGTCACTCCTGCCCGGGCAGCTGCACAGCTGAGCAGTCCCACTCTGGATGGACCCCAAGCTGCAAGGTCCGAGCACCTGCAGCTCCCTCCAGGGCTGTTTCCTCCTGGGAGTGAAGGGAGAGTTCCTGCCACCCAGACAGGTCTCAGGAGGCCCCCAAGCTGTCGAGCCCAGCCTGAGCCCGGAACAGGGCAGGCCATGGGATTGCAGGGTCAGGGTGAGCTGTAATGACCCTCAGAGACATACCTTGCTGAAGACCTCACAGCCCTGGGGTGTTTGGATCTGGGCTCAGCTGTCTTTGTGCCCTCTGACCCTGAAGGTGCCCCTGCCCACCCACGGTACCCCTTTTGCCTCCTCACCTCTGCCTTCCCCTTGTGACTGGCTGCGGGGACGTGCCCTGGACAGCTCTCTAGAACCCCTCCGTGTGCAAACCTTGACCTTCCCCAGGCTCTGCCTCCGTGGTGACAGGGTGCCCGGCAGCCCCCCTGGCGGATGAACGTCAGGAGCTATTTCCAGAGGTGGTTTTGGGTCAGCAGGCATCTGCACCCTGGCAGCGGCTGCCTGGGAGCGCTGTGCCGGCCTTGGCAGCATCCCTGGCCAAGGCTGGAGCCAGGCAGAGCCACGATGGTGACCTGCAGTATGTAACAGAGAAGGGCAGGGTGACCGGGGGCTCCCGTTCAGGAAATCCGGTTTCAGTTTTGCAGAACAAATGGGCAATGGAGCTCCTCGGGGAGTTCTGCAGAGGCCTGGCTCTCCCTGAGTGACCTGGTCAGGCTTACTGGGGTGGACAGAAGACTGCTTGGGCCCTGGAGAGCAGAGCATTTCGTAGAGCAGAGTCTCAGCCAGGCAGGGCCCTGAAGCTTAGGAAAATACTCCCTGGCCCATGGGAGCCCAGAGAGCCAGCTACACCCATGGGTCATCCACTGGTCACCCAAAGGGCTGCAAAAGAAGAGCCTTAACTACTTTGTGGCCATATTCCTGGGTCTTAGGCCACATCAGGCCCCTTGTGAATAGGCCTGCTGCCAAGCTGGACACCTGCTCGCCAGCTGTCCCCACCCCCAGGACTCTGGGCCCTGACCTCCGTAATCCTCCAGGCGGAAGTTAGCATCCCCTGGCCCCTGGCAGGTGTCAAGGTCTAGTTAGCTGAGCAGCAGTGGCCTCTGCAGTACCACTAGCTGGGTGCTGTTAGGATACTAGCTCTGACCCAGTGCTCTGCCGAACTGACCTGGGCCAGCCTGGTGGCCGAGGGGCCATCTGTGGTGGCCCAGGTGCCCTGCACAGAGCAGATCAGGACTCTGTGGCCCCTTCCCCTTGGGTTTTGGCCAGGCATCATTTCAAGTAGTGGTAGAGAAGGAGGCAGAGGCAGAGGAACTCAAGAAAGTGGGGTTCCCTGTATTTCTTTTCCTCAGCGTATTCAAGGGGCTCACCCACCCAAGGCCTATGTTTCTGGCCTTTTACCAGCGTGACGACCAGGAGGGGAGCGGGCCAAAGCACAGCTGGGCCGCGCGCAGGAGGGCAGGGTTCCCGGGGCCCCTGCGCAGCCCTGGGCCTGGCAGTGCACTAGGTGGCCAGGCATTTGGTGCACTGGCCGGGCGGGTCCTCCCTGCCTGCCAACCGCTGCATCGTCGCTGCGGCTCCTAGGCTGGGTCCCTCCGCCTCCACCGCCCCCGGGCTGTTCCCATCCAAGCCGCCCGGGAAGCCGAGCCCAGGAGAGCGGCAGCGGGAAGGGGTGGGGGCGAGGGGACTGCAGCGCCAAGCGAACTGGGGCACGGTGGCCGGGCAGCGCGCGTGCACACGCACAGACACAGGCACACACGCGCGCGCGAACGCCCGCCCGGCGCGCAGCCGCAATGCAGGGCCCTGCGTGGAAACGCGGGCGGCGCGGGCCCCAGGGGCCCCGACTGCCGCAGGACGGCGGGAGTGGGATGCTCGGGAGGGAGCCGCGCCGCGCAGGAGCCCTGCTCTCCCTCTTGCGTTGGCTCCCCAGAATGCGGAGGGCGTCTGGCCCCTCCCCCATCCCTGGGTGGGGGAGGGGCAGTGTTTGCGGACAAGAATTTTTGCCTCTGCTGGATTTAAACAATGGGCTTGTGCGCCAGACTGGAGTCCGGGTGGGGGGGCCTGGGCCGAGCGCGGCGGAGCAGGAACGAGCGCGTGCACATGGGCGGCTGCGGCGAAGCTTTGTCCCCGGGCGCGGCTTTTGTCTACGCAGCCCCGCCCAGGCAGGGGCGATGGGCTCCTCCGAGGGGCGTCGGCGTGGGGACCCACGTCCCCAAACCCTTAAACTGCGATGCAGCCTTCCAGGCAGAGATACCCCCACCCCCATCACTAGGGAGCTGGGGAAGGCGGAGGAAGGAGAATTGGAGTCGGGAGAAGGAGGCGAAGCAGCCCTGGGGAGCTCAGCCTTCTGGGTCTCGGGGCTGCAGCGCTGCTGCCCACCGGGAAACTTTCCGCACCTCTTCTCGGTCCCCACTGTGAACTCTGGGGCCGACATCAGGTCGGCCAGAGCCCCCCTGCCCCTGCACGGTGGCTCAGGGTAGGCGGCGGTGCGTTTGTGACTTGAATGCATGTGTGATGACAATGAAGGTCCACAGAGGGCTTATTAATCCAGTTTAGTGCCGCTTCCCGAAGGAAGTGACCCTCTGAAGGGACTCGAAGCCCAGTAGAGGTCAGCCAGACTCCGAGGCAAAGAGGGAAGGAGTGTTCCATGAAGGGAGAGGGGCGGGAAAGAGCAGCTGTCTTTGGCCCAGGCTCTGCAGAAACGGACATAGGCACCCTCTCTCTGCCAAAGGTCTCACTTCACAGCACAAGTCCCCAGGGCCTGACCCTAGGCTGCTGGCTCTTACGAGGTCCCAGGCTGGCCGTTAGTTTGGACTCGCAGAGGTAACCTCTTACAGGCTGGAGGGAGACAGGCATGGCGTTTTCCTTGGGAAGGCCCTGAAGAGGGCCTCTGGGACATGTCACTTCTGCCTGCCGCAGTGCTTTGCTGGAAGAGGGTGTGCTGACTGCTAAGATTGTCCTGCCTGTGCCTGTGTTTGCAGAGAGAACAAACCAGGCCATTTGCACTGCAGCTGTGCGGCTGAGGGGGTGGGGCAGGCACTCTCCTGGTCAAGGGCACAGGGACACCTTTAAGTGACCTCTGCTGGGTCTCTTCTCATAGCCATCTGATCTCCCCAGGCCAGATTGAAAAGCCCAACACCCCCCCCCCAGCCTCACTGGGCTCCTCGGAGCCCCACTAAGCTGCTTAGATGATTTCAGTTGCTTCTCTGGCCGCTCAGCCTCCTGCCCGGGTGAGAGGATTGGATGGGGACACACATGCAGCTTTCCTGGGCTGGGCTGGTCACCTAGGCAGGGACCTTTTCATCTCAGACAGCAGGGGGAAGCAGGGACTGGGGGCTGGAGCCTTACTATCCACACTGGCTGGTCCAGTCCAGCCTCAGAACTGAGGTTGTCCTTGGACTCTGAGGCCCTTGGCTCTAGGTGAGATGTCCGGGGAACCAAGAGCCTGCCCCTGTGCAGGGAGGTGGTGACGTGGCCTCCCAGTCCTCTTGCTAATGGATGGCGGCTGTGTAGCTGGGGCTGTTCCAGCTGTGTCCATCAGGATGAGAGACCACCCTGACCTGGATGTGGAGCAGTCTAGGGACAAAGGAGAGGCTGGTGACACCGGCCTCCAGGAGGCTACGGATGCTTCTTCCAGGGCAACACACCCAAGGTTTCTGACGAGAGGGTCCATGCCAGCTCCTCCTGGGCCGTCCCCTGCCACCGTCTCATCCAGCCCACCTTGCAGCCACCCTCAGCAGGGCCTACCGTGTAACATGGAAAGGATCAGAAATGGGCAAACCGAGGTCACCCGAGGATGCAGAGGGGGCAGGGACAGAAGATGAGTAATTCAGCTACTAAATAATTTTAACTGTTGTTTTACTAAGACAAGTGGAGCTTGTTTTATGGCATGGGATACAGACTTTTTAAGGCAGGACCTCATGGGTGACTTGTCTTCACTTGGGGTGTGGCTTTCAATGACACTCATAGTCAAAGCCCGACGCCCCTGGCTCCCAGGCTCCCCTATTCCTGACTGGGGGCTCAGGTGTAAGGAGCTGGCCCTAATGAAGAGTCCTGTCCAGAGCTTTTGCTGAGAGCCACGTAGCATGGGGCTGGGCAGACGCCAGCTGGTTGTTACGAGTCTCTGGGTGCTTCTACACATAGCCATAACCTGAGGGACTCTGGTGGCAGCAGAGGAAGCAGCTAGAGGCTGAGTGGCAGGAGGAGTGTCCCCCAGGAGCCAAGCCCTCGTCGTGCTGCAGGGCCTGTGTGCTGGGCAGACATACTTTCTTTAGCACTGTGAGGACATCTGGTCAGAGAGAGCAGCATAGCTGTTGGGGTCCTCAGAGAGCCAGCTGTTGTCCTGAGCCAGGGACAGGGTGTGGGGTGACATCCTGCTGTTTGTAGCTGGGGCCGCACCGAAGGTACCTGTATGGCGGAGCTGTTCACCTTGGAGCTGGTCTCCATGTAGACTCCTTTCAGCCATGACAGATGGTGCCTTGCCACCTCCTCCCGCTGGTAGAGGGACTTGGGCAGGGCCAGGCTGCTCTCGAGGTTTCCCAGCCACAGTGGACCACGTAGCTCATTGAAAAGGCTGAAGGCCGGATCCTCTCGGCCTCCAGCGAGTAATGTCAGCCTGTTTTCCCCGGGCCATGCATTCGCTTCCTGCCATGCAGGTGTCACCCAGTTCTGGAGGCTGCAAGACTGAGGCCGAGGTGTCAGCAAAGCTAGGCTCCCTCCCCAGGCCATAGGGAAGAATCATCCCATCTTCTCCCATCTGCGGGTGGCTGCTTACAACCCCAGTCTGCCCTTGGCTTTTACAGCGTGACTCCAGTCTCCGCCTCCACTGCCAATGCGGCAGCACTGTGTTTTCTGGTAAGACCACCAGTCAGCGGACAGGCGCCCACCCATTCCACCTCGGACCTGTCTTAACTGATTCCCTCCAATTCACGCATTACAAGGACCCTATTTCCAGATGAGACCCTGTCCTGGTGTTCTGAAGGACAGCCCAGCACAGCACCTCCTGGCGATCTGGACCCAGAGCGTCCAGAGAGCATGGGGTCTGTGCCAGCCCTCAGGCCTTTCTGAGGTCACAGCTGCCCCCCAGAGCCCCGTCAAAGTATCCTGAGGGTTTGCTCTGCTGGGCTCCAACCCTGGGATGTGGTGTAGACCAAGTGCTGCCCCATCTTTGACTCACAGTGCTACCTCAGAGGCGACCTGTGAGAAGGGGTACAGTGAGGAGCAGGGCTCCCCTCAGTCTCAGCTGCACACTGCTTTTTCTACTGTCCATCCTCTGCCACCGTCACCCTTCAGCCCCAAATCACCCCACGTGTCCTAAACTGTTTCCAGGCCAATCGTCCTTTCATTGTCCACTAGGGATGTATTTGGGGTCTGCTGTGTGCTGGCCACTGTCCAGGCCCAGGGGATCATGGGGCTTATGTCCCGAGGGTGGAAAGATCATTACTAGGTAGCAAAGGACAGGGTCCAGTGGTGATAAGCACAGGGTGGTCGGGGAGAGGGGACCAGCGTGGATACTGAGGTTGGAGGAGAAGGAGGCTGTACAAGAAGGAGATGCTGAATGATGGGAATGAGCCAGCACCCTAAGATCACTGAAGGAACAGTCAAGGCAAGAGTGGAGTCCCCAAGGGCTACTGGCACGTCAGAGGAGGCCGGAGAGGCCCCAGGGCTGCAGTAGAAGTGCAGGACATGAGTGTGGTGGCCAGAAAGGGCCACATGAGAGCAGGCTATGTGGTGCCCATCCCATCATCCAGTGCTTGTGGGTGTAAGCGCCTTAGCGTCGTGAGTGTAAGTGCCCTGAGCCCCCAAAAGGGTGGAGATGGGAAAGAGGCTACGCAGTGAGGCCCAGCCAGCCAGGTGTCTGGGGTCAGCAGAGGAGAAGCGGGTGAAGAGGCTGAATGGACAGCAAGGTGGAAGGAATACCAGGCCACTGGAATCCTGTTGGGGCTAAAAAGAGATGCTGCTTCAAGAAATAGGATGTGGCCACCCATGTCCAAGGCCAGGGGGAGCTAGGGGGAGCATCTCACTGGCAGAGACTCCTAGACAGGAAGGTTGGGAAGGTTGAGGTCCAGAAGAACTCAGAAGTGGCTGAAAAAATCCAGATAAGACAATGCCACGCCTGTCTGCACCCACAGCCACGGCCTGGGGCAGGAAAGCAGAGGACAGGAGCCACTCGGACACTCACTTGGCCCAAGGGAGCCTGGGCATCTCTGCCCACTCTGAGTGCAGCTGGAGAGAAGAAGCCAGGCCCTGCTTCTCCTCCCTGGTGCCTCTGGTGTTGATCCCACAAGCTGTGTGCTAAGCCTGCGGACCAAGGAAGGATGCCTCCTATCCCCGGGCTCGGGGGATCACACGCAGCTGCCCTGAGGCCCAGAGACAAACCCCTTCCCTGTGCTTCTCACAGGGCAAGCCCCAAAGTAAGGCCAAACTGAGATTCCTCCCAGCGTGTGCAGAATGTCAGATCCAGAGGACGCGGCTCTGGGTCCCTCTGGAACTGCAGACAGGATGAGTACCTAGCAGGGGACATGCCTTAGCTCCTAAATCAGTTGCACAGGACTGTCCCCCCTCCACATCTGGAGGCTGCTCAGCGGTTCTGCAGAAAGTGTAGCCCTCAAAGAAGGCCCTCTTAGCCACACTGGGACCCCAGAGAGGTCAGCGAGTCTGGGGTGCGACTGTCCAGGCTGGCTTCCTGGGCCTTTCCTGGGGACCCATCATGTCCTGGAGAAGAATGAGGTGCTGGTGTGTTTATCCCACCCTGAGACTGAGAGACCGGAGAACATTGCAGCAAGGAAGTGAAGAGGCAGGAGATAGGGTAGGACCCGCGGGTGGAGGGTGGGGCAGGGGGCAGGGTAGTCCCTCGGGTCCCTGGCCAAGGCGAGAGGTGGCATCTCCCACACACCAGCTCCGTGCCGGCCTCCAAGAAGGCAGTGCTGGGCCTCTCACTGGGGCCAAGAGCAAGGCCTCTCCTTTTAAAAGCTCCTAAAAATACACACGTTTCCGATCCCTTCTGGACAGCCCAGTGACCTTGTCACTGCCTCTGTGACACCAGGACATTCGAAATAGTCTTTGATAGGCTGAAGACCAGCCCTGCAGTAAGCTGCCAATTCTCTCCACTCATTCTGAGCTTGGAGTCCTTTGAGGGAAGAGAACGGGAGGGGCGGGTGTGTGTCATAGGTCCCGTATGTGAGGAATAACTGGGGCCATGTTTAGAAATCAGTGTGGAGTAGAAATCATGGACACACCAGCTGCATTAGAACCCCAAGGGAGCTCGGTTGACGCATCGTCTAGGCCGTCCTCCTCCTGGAAGCAGCCTGGGCCCCAGGAGGGCAATTTGTCCCGAATCACGCATGACTGTGGGCAGAAGCCCCCTAACTGCTCAATCACCTTCCTCCCTCCTAAGCCAAACTTGCCAAGGAGGCTCCCGAAGCCGGCACACAGAGGGGCTGGCCAGAAGCTGGCGGCCAGGGTTTCCTCGGGGACCTGGTTCAGTGAGCCAGTATTCTTTCTCAGTATCTGTGCCCATAAAAATGGGAGAATCATGACCTGGCTTCCGCCCCACGCTCCATGCCAGGTGTGCAAATGGGGAAGACCCCAGCAGAGGCCCCCAAGGGTCTTTTTCTCCTGCCACAGCCTGTGAAGTGTGGGAGGTGAGTTGACAACTCTGCCCCAGCCCCTCACCCAATTTGATGACATCTTAGATCAGTTCAGTGGCACCAGGCTGCATTGGTCAATCTCGGACCTGTGGGAGAGTGGGCAGTCTTCCATCCGAGCCACCATGATTGTCTCTTTCAGCAAAACCTCCTGGTACAGAGCCCCCGCCACAGTAAGAGCAGCTGGTGTCCATGCGCCCGCCAGCAGCCAGGCCTGGCGCACGGAACATTCACAGATACAGACTCACTGGATTTCCCAGCGGCCTCTGCAGTCACTGTCCTGCAGGTAGGCGACACAATCTGACCTCCACTGTCCACCCTTGGCCTCCACGCCATGAGAGTCCTCTCCTCCCTGGCACAGTGGTGTTGCTTCAGAGCCAGTCCCCAGAGCCACAAGTGTGCTTTGTCCTTGTCCCCCCGACACCTACTGCCTCACAAATGATGCTTTTTTTTTCTTTGGCACCGGGAATCGAACTCATGACCTCGTGCTTGCCAGGCAGGTGTTGTGCCGCTGCCCCATGTCCCTGGTGGTGATGCACCCTCTTACTTGGCTTTCCCATCACACTTTGTAAATTCCTCCACTACCAAGTTTTTCTTTGTAATCACTTATCTAAAGCTGTTCATGGAGCTGGTCCCCATTAGGTGCCAAGTGCTGCGCCCCGGGTGCTGGCAGTCAGAACAAGTGAGAAGGACAGGTGAGGTCCCCGCTCACCACGCAGACCCCCTTTGTGGAAGAAGAGTCAGCCCTGGCCACGAGCCTTCTCGAGACTAGCACTTGGGGTGCTGATCCTGCACGGGCTGTCTCGGAGAGGCCTGGGAGGGACTTCCTAGAGAGGGGCACTCGAACTGAGATGGGCAGGCGGAGCGGTATGCACAGAAGCTCCCTGAGGGCAGGCATCTTGGGAACACGAGGGTGTGGGTGAGGGTTGCTGAGGAGGAGGTGGCTGGAGGGCACTCTGATGCAGGGCTGGGGGTCAGCCAGGAGTGTGTGAGAGGCAGCGATGTGGCCGGGCTTGCTTTGTTCTTGGTTGCTGTGTGGAGAGCAGATGAAAGCTCTCCGTTGTCCATTGTCTGGGCTCAAGATGATGGTGGATTTGGTCCTAAGAGGAGGGGACAGGATCAAAAGAGAGTGAGAAGGTGGCGTCGACAGGATGTGCGACTGGATCAGACTTGGGGCTCTGTGTCATTCACCTGGGAGAAAGACCGGTCATAGGTTGGGTTGAGGGAGCCTTGGGGAATCTGCAGAGAGGGCCAATGACAAGTGGATGAAGGACTGGGAGCTCAGGGAAGCAAATGTGCAGGAGAGAGAAGCCCGAGGTGTCTGCACGGGAGGAGTCATGGATGGGATGCGATGGACAGGAGTGAGAATCCAACTGAGAGGTGACATCAGGGACTGTTATCTGAAAGACCATCATGCCTTAGGACAGGGACATGATAGATATTCTTTCAAGGATGGACAGATGCAGGGATGGGTGGATGGACAGATGGATGGACAGATGGATGAGTTGAAGGCTGGAAGGACAGGTGGGCCAGGTGTATCTTCGGGACCATAGTCCTTGCTGCTGACTGACCGGCTGTAGGCTGCGGCCTCCCTGATGTCAGAAGCAGGCTGGGGAGGGCGTCCAGCACTGACCAGGCACCATCACCCCCTTCCTGATCTCCTGTCACTGGACAGGTTTCCAGCAAGTGTCCCAAGACAAGGCTGCAGTGTTGAACATGCTGCCTCCGGATTTTTAAGGAGTCGCCCAGTAAGCACAGATAATTCTCCCTTTCGCTCACTGAAGTTGGAAAAGGCAGGGAAAAGCATTCTCCTCCCTAAGACACCAGGACTTAGCCACCCTCTGGGTCACCACAGGGTGTGCTGCCATCAGGGTGTCCTGTGCCTCCCCATTGCCTAGCCCAGCCCCACCCCAGCCTGGCTAGCGGAACAATGAGTAGACGGATGGTGGCGGGGATGCTGGGGCCGTGAAAACCTTCCTATCCGTGTCCTTCTGCAGGACATTCCCTGGTACCAGAACACAGTGGCAGGAAGTGACAGGGACAACTACCAGCATATCCCACACCCGGTGCTTCACATTCTTCACCCTCCCAGGTCTCCCAACACCACCTCTTTCTGCATTTGTGGCCTCAGGATACGGTTCTTAGGCTCCTCAGCCCCAACCTGGGCCATAAACAATGATGGAAGAGACAGCCTGGGAGGAAGACAGTCTCCCTACCCACCTGTCACCCAGTGGTATCTGCTGAGCCCCAATCTGCTGAGAAATGCAGTTTGCCCATTGTATTAGTCCATTGTCTGTTACTGTAAAGAAGCACCTGAGGCTGGGTGCTTTATAAAGAAAAGAGGTTTCTTTTGGTCAACATTCTAGACATTCAAGGGTGTGGCACCAGCATCATTTTGGGCCATGTTGAGGGGCTGTTGGTGGAAGGTATGGGCATGTCCAAGAGGGAGAAAACACATTTCTAGACAGGAAGCCAGAGCTGGGGTAAGGGCAGGGTCCTGCTCTATCACCCAGCCCTCTACTGAGAACTCAGAATCTCATGAGAACAGCATTGGTCCCTTCTGAGAGCGTCACCCCTGGTGACTTCCCACCAGGCCTTGCTTCTTAAGGGTCCCATCACCCTCAGCATAGCTGCAGGGGTGGGAAACCCTGGGGGCCAACCATGTCTGAACCACAGCACCCATGAATTAGCTGTGCCCTTCTCGCCAGGGAGCGTAGGTCCAGGGCAGGAGACAACCAGGAGGACACGCTCGGTGTGACGGGGAGGGTGAGGGGGCAGAGGAGGCCTCTGCGCCCCTGTGGTTACAGTAGGAAGCTATGATGTTTGTGCCTGGGCCCGCTCTTCATGTGCACAAGGGTTTGCCAACTGCACGTTTAGGGGAAACACAATGCCCCCCCAAAACTACCCTCACTTCTGACACCAACTGCAAGCTCAGGGGTCCCCAAGACAGCCCTTTGGTTTGGTAACTCACTCGAAGAGCTCACTGAAAGTTGTTAAACTCACCTTGGATTACCGAGAAGGAGGCAGATGGACACCAGCCCAGGGAGGAGGGCAGAAGCGGAGTCCAGTGGGCAGAGCTTCCGTTGTCCTCTGCCCGCAGAGTCCTGTCCCCAAGCCTCAAGTGCATATTGAGACTGTGTCCCACGGGCATGACGGATGGCCTCAGTCTCCAGCCCCTCCACCGCCAGCTGGTAGCAACATCGTGGGTCTTTCTTGGCATGCCCAGCCCTTACCCTAAAAGGTGATCAGCTCCTGCATTTCCTTTTCTAGTACAGGGGATCAAACTGAGGGCCACACACTTAACCAGGCAAATGCCCTGCCACACCCCAGCCCCTGCCCTGGATTGTATTGTTAGAATTCTCTGAGCCAAGACCCCAGGCAAACACAGATGCTCCCATCAGGCATTGCACTCTGAAGACTTAGGGATCACCCCAGGGGGCGAGAGCCAAGGCCCAGCCTCTCTTTGGGCAAAGGTCAAGGAATGGCATCCTGCCCTCCTCTGCACCCACCTGCCCTCTCCTGCCCCCCTGACACCTCACCCCAGGGACCAGATGCTTCTTGGTGTCTTTACTGAGGGAGGGAAAGTTGTTGTGTGTCCGGGGTGTCATCTGTTGTTTATAAAATGCCACCCCTCCTAAGACACTGTCTAGCACTCTGCAGTTCTTTGGGGACTCGTGGTTTGAGCGAATATGTTGTGTTCTGCAGGGAATATTATGCACCCCTTCAATTTTCTGGGAAGAGATCGGAATTAGCCTGATCATAGATCCATGCACCTTGACATGAAATTAACAGAAATTCAAGAAGCCTCGACAGCTAAGGTTATTATTCTAATATATTCACTCAGTCACTTCCTTAAGTGACTCATCTGCTCCATGGCCCGAGATGCTCTGGAAAGGACCCTGCACCCGTTTCCACCTTGCGGGCGGCAGCCCCGGCTGGAGCTGTGTTCCTTTCTCAACGGTGTGGTCCCCCATGGCTCTCTTTGCTGCAAGAGACCAGCAAAGGACTTCTTTCCGTCTTTTCCCTTCCTCCTCTGCTGAGCGTGGCCCTCGGGGATCTGGGAAGCCCTGAAACCAGTGTCCCCCCACTCTGTGACCAACCTGCTCCAGCAGTGAGTCTCTTCCTTTATCCCAGCACAGATGAGACTGGATCTGGCCGTGCAGTGGGTGAGCAGCCTGGGAAAGACACCTTCCCGCTCAACAATTCACCTTCCGGGGAAAGACAAGGGGACAGATGCAGCCTTCAGCTGTCTTGTAAGGTGACAACAGTTCAGTGTGATTCTTAAGGCACAGAAAACGCATCCTCATTTGACAGGTACAAAGATGTTTGTTGTGACACGAGAAGGCAGTGGCTGTCAACAGGGCCTGCACGGAAGTGCTCAAGGCCAGCTCGGAAGTGCTGAGGACACGGCCCGCAGGGCATTCCGAACCCTGGTTACCCAGAAGTTGGAAACGGTGGTTGCATCTTTACTTGAGTCTTTCCCACCCCCTCCTGGAAAGCAGCAGGAAAGAGCAAGCTCTGAGCAGAGGGCCGAGGCTGAAGCAGGAGACTTGAGGCTCCGAAGTCTCTCGTTGCACCCAGAGACATCATTCCTCCCTGACATTTTCATTTCCCGTGCTCAGGAAGAGAGCAGGTGCTTGCTTGGTATTTGGTGAACTCGAGTGAAAACCAGCAGGATCTTCGGGTGGGGCTGCGTTTCTTGTTCCATCCACAGATGCAGAGCAGTCCAGGGGATTCCACTTGGAGAAGGGGCTCTGCTTCTCTAGCCTGGGGGCAGAAGAGCCAAGCTGGGACAAGCTGGGACAGAGTCTTGCATTAGTCCCAGAGTGACAAGCTCCAGGCCTGTGTCAGATGTGGCTACCTGGAGAGCCATCCCTGTGGGAAAGTGGTGGGGCTGGGGGGAGGGACTGCCAGGTGTGCGGGCAGAGAGCTGAGAAGCAGGAACTGGGCTGGGCCCAACTCTTGCTGCTCCCGAGTGCACTACAGAGTAGCTTTGGCTAGGACCCCTTTCCCCATCTGTCCAGGGCTCGGTCACACAGGCAGGGATCTGACAGTCTTACCCTTGCCTTTGGCACTGCTTCTGGAATCAGCATTAGACATGTGGCCGGTCCTCCAACCCATCTCCCCTGGGGTCAGTGTCTTGTGGCTGGGGGGGGAGCATGCCAGTCTCTGCTCCTTTCTTAGTAGTTCTGGGCAGAGCTCTGTCCACTCAGGACTCCCCAACCCCATCTTGCCCCACTGTGAGGGGACACAGAGGGCTCAGAGGGCAAAGATAAGACCCACTTGCCATGAGTATCCCCATCAGTCGCTACCAACCGGGGCCGCCTGCCCTCGGCCAGTCTGCTTTGCTCATGCGACATCTGCTATTGTCTTTTCTTCTGTTTGGTGTGGTGTGTGTGTGTGTGTGTGTGTGTGTGCGCGCGCGCGCGCGCATACGCCATGGCTTTGTTGAGATGTAATTAACATACCACGAACTTTACTTATTTAAAGCATACATTTTTAGCATATCCACAGAATTGTATAGTCATCGCCACAAACTAATTTTAAAATATTTTCACCTCTTCCCCTTAAAAAGAATTCCTCATTCCTCCCTGGCTCTGTCCCTCCACTCACCTGCTTTTGTAACCTGCTTAGAAACCTGCCCAGTCTTCCTGTTCCTTGCCAGGAAAATCATACAAGCCATCGTCTTGGATCTGGCTTCTTTCACTTCTCATGATGCGTGCTGGGTCCATTCATGTTTATGGAGTATCAGGACGCCATCCCTTTTTACTGCCAGCATACGTCCTTACCTGTGGGCTCCTGTTTTCATTGTCTTGCCACCATCCCCTGGGGCTGGGACTGCTGGGTCTGCGATTAGCCTGTGAGGTGCCACCAGACCGGCTTTCAAAGTGGTTGTACTGTTTCATACTTCCAGCCCCAGTAGGTCAGGGCTCTAGCTTCTCCTTTTTCTTGCCAACTCTTATTATTGTCCATGCTTTTCATTTTAGTCACTTAGAGAGTGTGAACTGGTATCTCATCATGACTTTGATCTCCCCAAATGTTGGGCATTTTTTTCACGTCCTTATTTGGCTTTCTATAGCTTCTTGGGAGAAATGCCTATTCTGCGCCTTTGTTCATTTTCAAATTGAATTGTTAGTTTTCTTTATTTTTGAACTGTATTTTTGAGCTGTAATGTTCTAGATTCGAGTCCCTTATCTGATACCAGGTTCACAAATATTTTCTCCGTTTTGGTGAATAGTTTCACATCTTGATGGTATGCTTTGAAGCACAAAAGTTGTAAATTTTGGTGAAGTCTAATTTACGTGTTGTTTCTTTGTGTGCAGTTTTGATGCTGTATTTAAGAAACCAGTGCCAAATCCATGGTCACAGAGATTTACTATCATTTTTCTAAAAGTTGTGTAGATTGAAGCTCTTACGTTGTGATCTTTGTCCCACTTTGAGTTAATTTTTATATATGGTATGAAGGTCCATGTTGTTTATCTTTTAGTGCCTTAAAGATATGAACCTGCATCTTGCACTTTTCAATTGTCACTTCTTTTGAGCAGAATCCTGTTCATTTTGTCTTTTATTGGAAGCTGCTATATGCAGAAACCCGATTTCCTATCAGACAGGAGAGTTTAGATTCTAGCACAGTAACAAGGAGTTCCGTATCAGTTGTTTATTTCTCACTCATGCTATAAATAAAGACCCTAGGCTGCTAGAGACCACCAAGCAGGAAGAAGGGTGTGATTCGCAGGTCACTGACTCTTGAGGCTTCTCTCTGTAATGACATGTGTCACTTTTACTGACATTTCAGTGGCCAAAATCCCTTGGTCACATCTGACTGTGGAGGGTCCAGGCCAATGTAAAGTACTCCCAACAGCAAGAAATATTCATGACCGCTTATTTCATTAGGGCATATTGAATGAAATTCACCGATTTGAACTTTCCATTGTGCCTCTCAAGCTTCAAAGTCTTATTGTAAGAAAACTCCTCTGTAGAAATTTCCAGATCAGTGATGGTAAGAGATCTGAGGGCGACAGAATGAGTGCAGGTTTGGAATCCAAAGCCCAGATGTGCTGTTGCCCAGATTTGTAGTTCAGGACCCTGTATCTGACTCCTCGGAGCCCGTGTCTTCCCTTCTCCACGCTCTCCTGCCTGTAGGGAGTTAGTGGGCGTGGGTGGGAGATGATAGGTGTCCAACCAGCCCAGGTGCCCCTTGTCCTCCCCTGCATTGAGAGCCTCCCCCGTGGTTCCCTGTGACACCTGCAGCAGAGGTTAAGGCTGAGACCACGAGGCACTGTTCCTGTTTTCAGGGACAGAATTTGTTCTTGGTTTTAGTCCCACCAAGTGGACTCAGAGCTGAGTAAAATTTTATGTTTTTAAAAAACATTCAGAACTCACTAAAACCCCAGATGTGCTTGAGTCACACACATGTATTACCCTCTCATTTTCTGACTTGGAAGAGAAAAACACACATACCCCCAGGAACCTCACCTGTGGGCGTTCAGTGCCAGGTGCGTCACAGCTGCAGATACCTTCAGGCACACCTGGTTCACCCAGCCCCAGCCCCACCAATGCTGTGCACAAGGGCCAAGAAGGCTCTTGCCCCTGGGACTCAGAAGAGCAGCCCTTTCAGGAGGACAAGCCCAGCTAGGACCAGCAAGATGTCCCACTGCTGAGTATCATGGCTTGGGCTGCCTGAAAGGGACGCTCCAGCTGGCTGCCCCCAAGCCAGGCAGGGGTGCTCAGCGAGTGTTACCTGTGCCACAGCAGCCACAATCCGATCCTGTCTCACGGGCCAGGTGGACATAGAGCTGCTGGAACAGGGTGAAGCATCATGGGCTCCCTGGGACAGCCCGGGAGCTGGGGCACCCAGGGCTGAACTCTGCCCGGGTCTTTTTTTTTTCTTTAATGGTACTGGCGATTGAACCCAGGGTCTCTTTCCTGAACTACATTCTCCAACTTACTATTATTATTTATTTTGAGACAGTCTTGCCAGGTCACTAAGTTGTCCAAGCTGGACTCAAACGTTAGCGCCTCAGCATCCCAGAGTGGGTTACAGGCATGTGCCACCACACTTGGCTTTTTCTTTTTTTAAATGAAGTCCAGGCTTGGGATATAGCTCAGAGGCACTGCACCTGCCTAGCAAGCTCAAGGTCCTCAGTTTAATTCCTAGTACAAAAAAAAAAAAAAAAAATCAGGCCCAGGAAAAAGAACTTTCCCTCTAGAGAGACAGAAAAGATGGGATTCCTTTCTTTGGCCGGGTCCAGATGCCTGCACCTGGACATGATTTAGACACTGATGCTTTAGAATAGAAAGGCAGGTACCATCCTCCATGTTCTCTTGACTGGACTCTGTGCTTCACAGTCCATTCAGAGCAACCCAGCCACTGTTCACTGAGCACATACAGTGGGCACCCTGCAAAGTGTCAAGATAAGTAAGACTTTGTTTCTGGTCTCCCGGAGGTGAGGGCTGCCTTACTCTGAGCTAACAACTTTTACTAGAGACGCTCATGAATGCATGATATCCATACAGAAAATGACACGTACCAAGTATGCAACTTAATGAGCCTTGGCACACTAAAAACCAGCGCCCAGGTCAAGAACAGAAGGTTGCCAGAAACCCAGAGCCACCCCTTCCTGCCTCCAGTCACCACTCACCACTCCCGGTGCCCTGCTTAGCAGACAGCAATACTATCTGTGGCAGGTCCTGGTATCAGTGCTTCACATCTATTGATTCATTTAGTTCCTGGCCCAGATGTGAAGGTACAAACCAGAGCATAATAGTGGCAAAGTCGCTGTGTCCTTAACTGCCACCTGTGGCGGTGCACCACGCAGTACTAGCAAGAGCCCTGAGATCAGTTCAGTCCAGTGTCAGGAAGCCATAGGGGTGGGAAGGGTTTCTCCAGGCCTTAATGCAGACAGGAATTTCCCCAAGGATTCAGGGGAAATGGTGCCCAAGCAGCTGGGAAATCGCTGAGTTCTGAGCTGTGACAGGGCTCCAGGTAGATCTGAAGGATTTAGAAGCAAGAGAAAACTTATCCAGGTGTTTGGACTTTGCAGAGGAGGCTTTGAAACAGGAGACGTGTTCAAAGGCAGTGGCAGCCTCAAAGGACCACCGTGCTGAGCGGTTCTCCTCCCTGTCTGGGCACAAGATACCCTGCGTTTGACCTCTACCCAAAAATTCACGATTGAATACGCGGTTTCAGGAGTGGAATTCTGTGGTTGTTTTTGAGTGTGTTTAGGTGGGGTCTCTTAACGTACTCCTTGAGGACTAGTTTTAATCCAGAGGTTGGAAAGGAGCCGTAGTCATTTTTAAAGATAATGGATATGAAGCGGGAAGGGAAGAGCGTCTGTCTGATCCTCAGTCTTTGTGGGTAGGTGGTCACTGAAAACCGGAGAACACGCATGTTACAGGGGAAGGGCTGCTGGTGACCACTTGGGGTGACTGCAGGCCCGGTGGGGAGGTGTGACCTGGGCTGGTGGCAGGAGCTGAGGCTATTATGCATAAGTCCCCCAGCGGGCAAAGCCAGTGTACAACTTTTGGACATCGAGGTTAGAGCCCGTGAGTGGGCGGAAGCTCCGACTCCGCCAGAGAGGGGGCGCACTCTGCCCTCCCCAGCCCCACCCCGATGCCCGCTCGGCCTGCCGGCGCCAGACTCCCAGCCGCGCGCCCGCGCCCCTCCTCCGCGGCCTCCCGCGCTCCCGCCCGCGGCGCGGCGCAGCGCAGCGCCCGCCCCTCCCGGGCTGCATTGCAGACGCCGCCGCCGCAGGGCGCCGGGGCCGCGCAGGAATCCGAGGTAGGGCGCGGACTCCGGGCGCATCGACGGCACCGCGGGAAAGGGCGCGCGGCTATCGGCCCCTTGCCTTCGAGTGGGCCGCGGCCGCCCCCAGAGGCCTCCCTCGATCCGGACTGACTGGCGGGCGAGGGAGCGGCGCGGGCCCAGGCGGCAGCGTCGTGAAGACCCTGGTCCACAGAGCCTCTCAGGGCCGGACCGTCCAGCGCTGCGCGCGCGGCTCGGGCGCAGTTCCGGCGCAGTCCGCGCGCCGAGCGGCTCCGCGCCCCACACCTGCCTCTGCCCGGCTCCAGTGACGTCGCGTCCTTCCATTGGTCCGCGCGACCTGAGGGGCGGGGCCTGCGCTGCTGAGCTCACCGCTGCGCCCCGCCATTGGCCGGGGCGGTGCACTCTGGCTGTGGCGGGGAGACCGCGGTACCCGGAGCCCTGCGAGTCGTTCCAGCTGCGGCGTGTGGAGTTTCAGCAGGCTCGGGGCCGGGCGGGGCCGGGTAGGGCGGAGAGCGGCGGCGCTGCGCGAGCCGGACCCAGCAGCAGCCGTGCGCCCCGAGCCCCAGTGAGTGCGTGGGGCCGCGGAGCGAGGGCGGCGGCCGGCGGGGGCGGGGCCGGCGGGGGCGTGGGGTGGCACGCGTGCTCGCGGGCGGGGGCGCGCGTGTTTATGCGCCTCGCGAGGAGGCCGCATCGGGGGCGCGCGTGGAGAGCGAGGCGCAAGGCTGTGTTTATGGTGCGCGTGGGAGGACCGTGCGTTTCCGGCGCGAGTGGGACACGTAGTGTCTGCTGCGTGAGTGCGCGGGGAGTCCGCTGGGGGCGTGTTTCTGGAGCGAGGGCTGTGCAGGAGGGAGTGAACAAGTGCCATTGGAGATTGCGCGTGTTTTGGGAATGAGTGGAGAGTGCGTGGGGCCCCGGGATGTGTTTCTGGAGGCACCAAGGACGTGCGGTGTGCAGAAGGGAGTATGTTCGCTGAATGCGCGGGGAAGGAGTGTGTTGATGTGCGCGCGTGAGCGTGGGGGCCGGCGCTGGGTGTGTTTCTTAAGTGGCGTGAACGAGCGCTTGTGTTTATGTGCTGGCGCGCGAGCAGGGGGCGCGCGTGTCGGGGCCGCGCGGGCGGGGCCGGGCGGCGTCGGGGGACTCGGGGGCGCGCGCGGTCCGGGATGAGCGCTGGAGTCCCCTGTGCCCGTCGCCCGCTTATGGAGCTGTGTGGAGGCAGCTGGGTGCTGGGCCTCGGGCTCGGCTGCAGACCCAGGGGCCCAGACACTGTCGTACCGGGGACTGCCGTTTGGAGCGGCCCAGTGGAACCAAGGGACGCTTTGTTCTGTTCGCAGAATGCGTTAGGAGAGTTGAGACCAAAGGCTTGGAAGAACTTCTGAGAGTAAGCGCGGTTTGCTTACCTGCAGTACAGTGACCACAGAGGGCGTTCGTCCTCCCTGATTCCACGCGCACTTTCGGACCTACCCTGATTTGCGTGGCATTGGAGGCGACAATGACGATGTTTGGGTGTTCAAGACTCATAATGTGTGTAGATTGCTGCAGACATCAAAACCAGTTTTCCAGGAGTTAGTCATCAGAATAGATTTCTGAATATCCCTGCGTGTTATCTTAGTTTCTTCTCCAGGGTGTGGGGACAGTGTAAAGTCCGTTTCCCAATCTGACCTCAGTGACTCGATAGGATTCTTACTGGCCAACGTGACCACAGGCACCCGTTGTGCTTGGTTAAATGCGATGTATTCTGCTGGTCCGGCCAAACCCTGACTTTTTTTTTTTTTTTTAAAACTGTGCTTCCGACAAGTTTTGTTTTCTGTTGGTAAAAGGTCTGTGCTTAAGGGAATCTTCTCTTACTGCCTGAAGGGCTTGTTCAGAGTTTTCCTGCAGAGTCTGTCATAGAGTCGCCCCTTGTTTGAGAAGCTGGAGAGAAGAACTAAGTAAGTGGCTGGCAACACAGCTCTTTTTCTAGTGTGTGTTTATAGGAAATAGTTACTATTTGAAGACCAGTTAATCAACAACAAATAAGCTTGTGTTTCTCTATTAGATTTAGGGAGTAGCTATGTTTAATGTTCTAGAAAATAGCATTGGTAAGATAAATTTAACTTCGTAGTGAAAAAAAGGAGAGAACTAATGTGAACCCCTAAGGAACCTCGGTTAGCTCATCCTGATCAGACATTCTGGATAATCCAAGTGGAAAGACAGTCTTTCCATGGGTAACAGGTGGAATGCAGAATTGTTTACTTTACATGACAAGATAGAGAAGTAAGAGGATTGGTTGACCTTGAACATTTCCCAAGTGAAAAGAACAAAGTGCGTATGACAGCTAAGATCCAAGGGCTCCGCTCAAGAGCACGTCTTCTGGCCGTACAGGAAGTATAAATTCGGGGGAGTCTAGCCTTTCCTTAGGGAACCGTCATGTTGGTGCTCTTTTGGTCCTTGCTCTTGTGAATTTCTGAGCTTCCAGGACTGCTTGTGGGCTGCCTTTTTACAGGTTTAAGGGAGAGTCCTTAGTCCGTTTATGTGACGTACAACTTTAGCGTCGCTGAGATCACTAAGGATCATTTCGTTAAACTTGGCCAGTGCAGTGGTTTTCCAGAAGTCCTTTATCCTTTCTTTGCTGTGTACTCCTGCCCTCCCCATTCTCCCTGACACTCACTGTGTGTCTGCTGTGTCTTCTCACATTTAAAGTGGTTTAATATTTGTATTCTGTCAGTCATTTCAAAAGAGGGAGACTCTCTGAGTGGTGCCAGGGCTTCATTATTAAATAGCAACCGTGCATCCTGTCACACAGCGTGAGCCTAATATTTGGGAGGTTATTTCAGCTATGTGTTCCTTTGCCAAAAAGCTTCTGGCAGCCACATGCCAAATCATTTATTTGTGTGCACCACACTTTCCTTTTTTTAAACAAGTGATTTAAGGGAAGTTTTTATGCAGTGAAGCAAGATAAAAGTAGGCGAAATGAAGGAGGATTAGGGAGAAGGAAGACGAAGGGCCAGGGAAGGCAAGTGGAGATGCTAAGGAAGTTAGTAAACAGCACCGGCTTTGTAACATCGTACACACTCTAGGCATAAGCCGTGAATGGCCTTCTGTGCTCTGGCGGTTCTGGAATAAGCAACGTGGGATTTGTTTTGTCTTTGCTGCCCCTCCCACGGAGTATTATTTTTATTCTCCGTGTACGATCTGACAGCTGTCCATCACAGGAGGATGGGAGAGAGCCGGACAAGACGTGTCAGACGGTATTGAAGATCACGTTAGTATTAGTCACGGTGAGGATTTGGGAAGTGCTCATTAGTCTCTTAGGTGACATAAATCAGTGTTTTCACCTCCTGTGATGAGGTTACCAGCGCTCTCATTCTGGCGATCTGTTCTCTGGTGTGCTTGCATGTGGGTTAGCACACAGCAGGTAGACCTGAGATGCTTTTGCCCTTAGGAGAGGTCCTCCCCGCCGTCTCAGAGGTGAACAGGTAACCCTTTAAAGCCATGGCCTGATGCCATGTGCATGATGGTTGTAATAAAATGATTATGGGAGGATAGCAGTACGACCTTTTTTGGTGTTTCACTTCAGATTATTTTTACATATGGAAACTAGTTTTCAAAATACCACGATACCGATTGTATAATGTTATATCATCTTGTAAGCATTGAAAATAGACCATCACCTTAGACAACAGTGTGGAGAAATCGGTCAGCCCATTTTAAGCACCTGTTACCTAGCAATTGTTAAACAAATTATAACTAATAACTAAAATTTAATTTGAAGATGGTCACATACAGCAGGAATTTAACCAGGGTAAATGTTGGTAGGATTTATAGGGCCAGTCATAATATGATGTTTTTGTGGAATGGAGAGTGATGATTAGTACATAAATTTTCCCATTAAACTAATAGTTGTCAACTGCTAAGATTAACCGGGTGGGTTGCTTCCCGCGCCACCTGATTTTCGTCTCCCTCCAAGCCTCTTTAGCCCCCCAACACTGTTGCTTTGCCCTGTGCCCCACAGATTCCCTCCTTATTCTCTGAGCTGCTCTTCACGCTGTACCTCGTTATCGAAGCCTTTCCCTTGTCTCCTGGCTCAGCTCTCAGAAGGGGAGAATGAGGGGCTCCTCAGCGGCCTCTCCCAGGGCCAGCTGGTGTGGCGCTCTCTGGGGTGGTGGACCAATAGTTGGTGCCACCTGCTGCTGTTATGAACTGGGCAGCGTGAGAAGCGTGAAATGAGGATGGGTCTCTTCAAGTCTGAGATCACTCTGAGCCCCCTGGTGGGTTCAGTTCAGTCTTGCCCACTGGTAATTTAGGCGCGGATTTCACATGATCTTCCTTCCCTTCAGGACAGCTCAAGTCCCTGGTGGATTTGAGCTTTCACTTGAGGGGTCTTTAGGTGGCCCTGAAAATCCTGAGCGCTGTACACATGTAAAATATCTTAGGTCAGACACCTGGATGTCTTCCCAGTCTGCTTAACATGGGCCAGAAGCTCGCTGCTGAGGAGTTTGAATGGTTAACAGCTGTTTTTTTTTTTCATATACTAAGGTAGGATGGATACTGAGTTTGTGTTTCAGCTTCACTACTAACTGAATGAGAATGCTTAGGGATCTGGGTTTCATCCTGGACCCACGTCCAAACTCATTAGTAGTTCAGAAACTCAGTTTAGTAGCAACAACATCGTGATATTTTTAAACCCATGGTAAGTATTGGTTTGGAAGCTTTCGTTTCTGTGTGTGTATGTGTGTGTGTGTGTGTGTGTGTGTGTGTGTGTTTGCCCATCTGTCTGTGTCTGTATCTCCTGAGTTTTGATTCTTTTTGTGGACCACAGTGAGAAAGCATTGAAAGCCATTGGCCTGGCGAGCTGGTGGTTCGGAAAGCCTCTTTCAAGTCTAGTATTCTGCAGTGATTTTCCTCTGGCATACGTCTTGCTAGGGCACTGCACTTGGCAGTAACCTAGGGCCCAGGAGAGTTAAGACAATGTCCCCATGTGTTTAATTCAGTGACAGATGGTCCCCTGCTAGGCTGGAGCCTCAAATACCTTTTCTAGCATTCTCATTTCTCCGGGTAATCAACATTGAAACAGGTTTAAGATAAGAGTGACAGCTTGTTTGTGCCATAATGAATCCCACATTTTATAGAGCAGTTCTTACCACACTTGTGTACTGCTACAGCATATATTTAGTGACAGTGACTTTTTACTTGTGAGTAGCAGCAGAGCTTTAGCAAAAGGACCCACATTTCATTTCATAGTCACCTAATAGCTGCCTCTCTGCTGCAGGTGTAACCAAGCTGCAACCCAGATTGACTTGCAAAGTGAATTTGTTGTATCTGGTGAAACCCAGATGTGAAATTTCCTTCAGATCCTGCTGGTCCCGGTTGCTCGGGTGATGGCATTGGGAACCTCTCTCGTCCCTGCTCATCTCTCCTCTGCTCGGTGTTGATCTGATGCCCTGTAGGTGTCCCTGATAGGGCAACGGGGTGGGCCACTCACACCTCAGGACTTACCTGCCGCCGGTGTCTCTGGGAGGAGAGCTCCTGTTTCCCAGGAGCTGCAGGAAATGTTCTGCCTTTTGCTGGCCCTGCTAGGGTCATGCGTCTCACCACTTACATCAGTGGAGGCAGGAGCACAGCACTGGCATTAGCAAGGCCTGGTTCATATGGTCACCCCTGGAGTCAGGAGTTGGGGTGAGCACCAGCCAAACGAGTGCAGGACAGCAGTGGCTCCCCCTTAGTTCTGGCTGCTATGAGAAGCAGCAGTGACAGGTGCTGATAACGGACAGTAGGTTATTTCTCCTCTTCCAGAGGCTGGACGTCCAGGGTCAGGCTGTGTGTATGGTCAGGTTGTCCTGGGTGATATGCTGCCAAGTTCTGGTCTCTTCACCTGTAGGAGAGGACAAGGCTGTCCTCTGGGAGCTCTTTCAAAGGACACTAATCTTACCCACAGGGGCTCCACCCTACTGACCTGATTATCTCCCAGAGGTCTCGCCTGCTCCTGTCCTCAGCTGGGGGTTAGGGTTTCAGTGAATGAAGGGGGCAGGGGGGCAGGGAGCCCAGATAGTCTGTTACACTTTGAAGGGAAGGCTAGGAGCAGTGTTCAGAGTGGGAGCAGTGCTAGGAATGAATACTTCCTGGGCCACACACTTAATCCTACAGAAGGCACCGCTCATCCTGAAACCCTGGAAACTCATAATGAGGCTTTATTCCGTATTTTTATCTTTGTCGCACTTTAATTGAGAAGACACTAAAGCTCATTTAAATAAAGTGATGCCAGGACTGGTCTGCTTAGTGAATGTTTAAATAGTTGCTAACAATTACTAGAACCATTTTCAGGAAAATATGACTCAGTTCCTTAATATTACACACTGTGATTTAGACTAATCGGCAAAGAACTTATTTAATAAAAATATTCTTTTGTCTTTTCTACTGAAAGAAACCATTCAGTGCACTTACTGCCCTGGCTTTGGTGTGTGTGTAAGAGATGTTTCATCTAATAATGCAAAATACAGGAAGTACCCAGCCTCAAACCAACGACTCTAAAAGCATGTAAATCAATTGAGTGTTTTCCAGGTAAACAGTGCAACAAATGGTATGTGGGTTCTCAGGATAGCCTGGGAATGAAAACTTTTCTGAGCCCATAAGAGGTGCACTTGGAGGAAGAAAAATATTTAATACATATTGTGTTTAGTGAGATGTCACATATATACTGTAAAACATTGAACTCTATAATCCATGTGGTACTTCAACATGTAACATATACTTAAATGCTCCAAAACAAATGAAATAGATTCATGTTTATATGTTAAATGATGTTGCTTGAACAAAATAATATCAAACACTGGATAATTTAAAAAAAACAATGTCAGTAAATGGAAATGTTTTTTGATGAAGAAATTTTGTTTCTGGTTTTGTTTTGTTTTGTTTTGTTTTGTTTTGAGACAGGGTCTTGCTATGTAGCCCAGGCTGGACTCAAACTCACAGCAATCCTCCTGCCTCAGCCTCCTGGGTGCTAGGATCACAGATGTGCACTGCTGTGCCCGGTTTGAAGTTTCTTAATTCATAGAGAATTCCAAATGGTTCCCTGAAAACACAAAGCCTAATAATATAGCCTTTTAAAATAAAGTCAGAGAACATTTCCAGTTTTTCTGTCACGTAAGCTTAACATTCTTCTTACAAGCTATAATAATTACCATCTTGTTTTTATTCCCAAGTGAAACAAGGAAAACTGCATGAAAGAAGTCTCTCTCCGGTGTTTGGTGACTTAGAACTGTGAAGGGAAGGTGGAGGGGTTGGAGTTGTGCTCCAATCTGCCAGCAGCTGTCAGAGCTGGAACTGACTCACCATGGGGGGAGCAGGGCCTCTCTGGGGGTGGAACCTGGGGTGTTAGGGAAGAGGTGCTGGGTCCCACAGTTTCCTGTGCGGGTGCCTGGGTGTCCCTTTTCTATTGGTGATGAGTGGATATCGCAGATTGGCTCCATTACCAAGAAGAGAGGTTTATTTAGGCTCAGGGTGTGGTCCAGGGCAGAGGGGCTGTGTCCAGGGGTGGCCACCTTGCTTGGCAGGGTCCTCTGCAGACCAGCAAGCCATCCGCTGCACAGATGGAAAAGTGCCTCTCACAGGTCCCATCTGGTCCTGCCTCCTCGAATCCCATAGTAGAGATTAGATTGCCATCCAGGTTTCAGAGAGGACAGACCCTATTCAAACCATAGCACAGAGTGACACACACGTGGCGTTTGGGGTCTCTGACGGCTAGAGTAGCTGGCATCTCAGCTTAGCCTGGCGAGCAAAAGGTGAGGGGTGTGTGCGCCAGGCCTGGCCCAAGTCAGGCGGTCTCTGTCCAGCGAGGTCTCCTCCCTGCATGAGCAGCCCAGATATGTTTCGGAAGCACCTCCTGCACTGGTAGCTCTCTATCCGCAGTTTACACTCTCCGTTAGTGTGTTAAGGTTTGGAAAAGTCTCACACAGGGATGAAATGTCAGTGTATTAGTCGTGTGTAACCTAGTACTGTGTTTCCAAAACATCTTGGAGGTGACCTTTTGTTTTTGCTGGCTACCGGTCAGTGTCTCGTAGAGAGTGTCCTGGAGAGTGCCACGTGGGAAGCGCCATGAACATGGGATCGTGTACATGTGTTTCTCAGCTCCCCCCGCCCCGGGCACTGCAGACTGAACCCAGGCCCCTGCACCAGGCTGCATCCCCAACCCTTTCTATTTTTTAATTGGATAGAAGGTCTAGTTGAATTGGTCAGGCTGAACTTATGTGTGTCATCCTTGAAGATTGCTGGGATTATGGCTGTGTGGCACCACGCCCAGCCGGAGTCACAGCTTGTACCATTGTCCACCAGCCCACAGACACAAGGGGTAGAAAGCGGTGCTGAGGGCTCTTGTCTACAGGAGAAGTCACATTTCTCTTAAGTTTCTCCCTGCTGCATGCGTTAGTGCTCATTGGGCCCAGGCAGTCACCCACTGGGCTCAGTGGGCCCAGGCAGTCACCCCAGTGGCTCCCACAGAAGAGACCAACAGAGCTGGCCAACCTTTGCTTACTGTGTTTATTGTTGAATTAAGTTTGTAAAAAAAAATTGGCACCAGTTCGCTTTCCCCCAGGGATTGGGGGAAGGGCATTACCTAGGCAGGACAAACTCGAGATACTTTTGTTACCAAACACAGAAGTAAACAGCCTGTCCTTGCATTGCAAGAAAGAAACTTTCAAAACCTGGGACCCCTAATCTGCAGTAGAAAAATCAGCTGAGAGTTACTTAATGATAATTTACAGCTAACTAAATGTGGAAGAGCTTTGCCTTCAAGAAATTTTAAATCCATGCAACTCATCTGCATTTAGGGTTAGAAATCAGAATTGTAAAACACTGCCCAGTGAGCAGTAGTTAATAGACACATGTAGCCCAATTGCCCTGGACTCAGATCCCATCCCCTGAGGGCTGTGGCGTTGGACCACGCTGGCCCTTTGTTGAATTGCTTGAGTGGCACAGTGCTTTGGTGTTAATACTGAACGGTAATAAACAGTCACCTGAAACTGCATTGCCTGTGTCACCCATTAAATCACAGCGGCCTTCTTGCGAGGACCTATGGGAGAAGTTTCTTTCAGATCTTAGTGCCGGGTGAGCTTTGCAGGCTTTCTGTGATCTAAAACTTGTGGCCTCCCTTTTTGTTTTGTTGGTTAAGTTCAGGTATCCCTGGGACTCATCTTTAACCGTTTAGAAGCACTTTATGTTTTCTGTTTGGTCGTTTCCCTGAGCTTTTGATTTCCATAAATCTTAATTTTCCCTAATTTAATCTGTCATCAGTCACTTGTATTTTATCAGCTCCCTCAGACAGACATAGCTAGGTGCCAGTTAAACAAGGGCAGGGAGGGAGATAAAGAGGGCAGGGGAATGGGTTGGGACAGGGAAGGAAAGTCCGACGTGAACAGGAAGAGAGAAAGTGACCCGTTGGGATTTGCAGCGGTACTTTAGTGGGATGGCAGCTCTGTCCTTTGAACTTGTTGTACTTAACTTTTTGTACCGCTACTAACCCTTTAGACTGACTGTACTCTTGAGTGGGGTGATTCTGGACACCCACTTTGGAGCCATCCATGAGGATAGCAACCTAGGACAGCCCCAACGGCTGCAGGGCAAGGTGCATCCCGCTTTCGTGGAAAGCACTTAAGATTTTTGTCTGCTTACCTGATCTAAAGGAGTCGGCCTCAGTCATTCAAGCCTCACCAATGTGGGATTTGCAAAAGTTGGAACACTCTCTGAGTTTCTGGTGCCCATGGGACATGAGTGCAAGCTCCCCCTTCCAGAGTCACAGTGTGGCAGTGAGGACCGTGCAGACACAGGAGGGGACCTGGGTGTGTCGAGCCGTCTGGATGAGCCAAAGGACCTGACGGTGTCCTCGGGTTGGGACGCTGCCTTTGATTCTCTTGGAGAAACACGGAATGAAACGTCCGCTAAGATGAACAGCTCAGTGAAATGCTGAGCATGTTGAATTAAAAAAAAAAGTTTATTCTCTATCAGAAAGTCCTGTAATTAATCATAAAATAATATTTTAAAATCATTTCATCTATTAGGACTTACTTAGTATGCCCTGCATTTTAGGAAATAGCTGTTTCTCTTAAAATATGTACATTTTTGGACTGGGGATATAGCCCAGCAGCACAGTGCCTGCCTGGCAAGCACGAGGTCATGAGTTCTGTCCCTGGTACAAAAAAAAACAAAAAAACAAAAAAACAGCGTTTTGGAATACCTTAAACACTCTTTAGCAAGATGGCCAGGGAGGTGTGTGCGGTGGTAAGCCCACCCTCAGCTCTGCACTGTGTGGAAGAATCTGGAACTCAGGTCAAAACACATCTTGTATAAATAGAAGTCCTAGCTAGACGCAGCCAGGACTATTTTGTGGCTCCTCCCTGGGTACTGTGGCACAGTACATCTTCTACCGGGCACGCAGCCTCTACCCGCAGGCCCCCACCGTTAACAGTGGGCAGTCAGTCTGCTTCCGTCTCAGTGGGGGCTTGGTTTGTTTTCAAACACCTGACCTTGTTATATTGAGGGGGAGCTGGTATAAGGTGGCCAGGTGAGAAAGCAAGAAACTGCTTTTAGTAACCTGGCTGGAGAGAGAACATCCTAGCTGTGACTCATGGAAACGAGTATTTCATTCTGCATCATATCCTTTCCCGCGTCGTCCTTGTCCTGTGGCAACCACTTAGTTGCCAAGAATTCCCTGAGGTCCTGCTGTGTGCGGGGCCATCTCCTAGGCGGCAGGGATACCGCGGTGATCAGGATGGACACAGTCGCTGTCCTTACAAGGATGATGAGATTCCGTTTGCTGTCTGTGCCGGTTAGACCAAGTTCCTTCAAACAGGGGCTCACTTCCCACTGGGCTTCCAGGTCCCTCATGAGCCGGCCGCTGGTGTTCCTCCCTGGGGCTCCGGCCCAGCCCTCTTGCTAGTTGTGCAGTGGGTCTGTATTGTCCTCTCTCTCTGTGTTGTCCTCCCTGAAGGATTTTAAGTGATTTTTCAATAATTCCTGGCTCCACAGAACAATCTGCAGGTGCTTAATTGATACATTCACACCTCCTGACCGTTCCTGTGTGTTTCATAGTTTCACAGGTTTTTTTTTCCCACTTCTTAAGTGAACATCCCATTTTCTTTTATGCAAAAGGTTTAAATTGCCTTGTATTTCACATCTTCACCTCCAGGTTAGATTGTTGCTTTTCTTCACGTGGTGGTGCCTCTTCTTTCAAAGCCGTCGTGAGCTTTCCCCCGTTCTTCCGCACTGATTTCCCTGTTCCTACTTTAGCAGGTCTCATGCTTATATTTTTTAAATTGTACACTAAAACTAGGCAGTGTCCTTTAAACTGGTTATTTTTTGAAAAGTTAGCAAATTTAAAATGCCCTGCTCTTTGGTAGGCTATATAGGTAGGGCTGGGCCCGTGCGATGCAGGCCTGTCATCCCAGCAGTGAGGAGGCCGAGGCAGAAGGACCACAAGTTTGAGATGAACCTGGATTACATGACAAGACTGTCTCACACCAATCAGCCAACAAACGAAGCAGGTACAGAGCATGGGTCAGAGTTCTAATCCCTTTTGCGTGCATGTTCCTTAGCCGTAGTTTTACTGCCTTTAGTTCCAGTTGAGTTGTTCCTCTGTTGACAACAGCATTATCTCCTGTATTAATTTGGGGCCGTCTTCCGTGTGCAGTGCTGTGCTACTAATCCAGTAGCCCTGGACAAGAGAACTGAGAGATGGCACGCACACTCCTCCAGCCGCAGTGTTAAAGGGTTTTAGGGAAGAAATGATCTCAGGTTAGCGGGGCTGCTCCACAACAGTCTGTCTCCCAAGTGCTGTTCCTTGCTTGAGCTGCCTCTGGAGATGATTCTTCTGGACATGGCTAAAATTGATTTTGTGACTAGTATAAAACAAAGGCCAAGGAGAAGAAATAGGAATCCAAAACTCATCCCAGTAGAGAAAGTGCAAGCTGGATTGCTGATTTCCATTTGTGGGGCTCGGGTGCATAGAGTTGGAGAGTTTTTAAAAAGTGGAGTATGGCAGTTTTTCCTAAGGCTAAATTTAGCCGTTGCTTTGGAAAATCAGAGTGGTACAGCTTGTGCCTTATCTGCGCCTGGCCCTTATCCTTTCGCCTGCGCTCGGACGTCTTAAAAGGCTGCTGGGGAGGAGCGGCTTAATGGACCGTAGTGGCCCCGTTTATTCTGGGAAGGAATTAAGTGACTTCATTTTCCCTGTCTTTCTGAGCTTCCTAAAAAATTCAGGAGACTTCCTAAGCAGCTATTACAGTTCTGTACAGAAACAGTCCAGGTCCTGCCTCCTCCTGCCTCCTCAGCTCTTCCTGCCAGGGCGGCCAAGGGCTGTAAATGGAGTGAGACACGGCCCCTGGTTCCCTGTCCAAATAGCAACAGGAGGCTCATGTGCACTTGAGCTACAAATAACGCGTTTTAAAATAGCAGATGGTATTTGATGATTGCTCCTTCATTCATTTACCTGCCAAAGCAGAACTTTCTTTTCTACTCTGGCAGGAGGACCAGCGCAGCTGAGCTCACCATTGTAATAGCAGAGCTCATGTTGGGAGACACTGTGCATTAGCCAGTTTGCAGGCATGCGGGGCCACACTCCGAGGATGTTCTGGAAAATGTGTTATTGTTGTCATCATTGTTGAATACAATTAAAATGTCACATGAGCACCCCAGCTGGACCTGTGGAGTGGCTGAGGGCTTGTTAAGCACTTTCATTACTAGTTACAGTGCTCGTCTGTATCCCAGTGAAAAGTGGGCATCTGAAAGTTGGGAGTTGGTATTTTTAATGTGAAGCTCAGTGGCTGAAGCAGAGTAGTGTCACCAAGAGATTCCGGTTTGTGTCAGAGACCAACTCAGCTGTCATTCCGTATCGTTCCTCAGTTTCCTTTCCCGAGCCGACACGAAATGGAGCCAGCCGAGTGAACCAGTGTAGGGACATTTCTCACCTGCAATCAGGTCAGCTTTGTCACACTTTGATTGAGTCACCAGCTGGCGCAGGTGCTAGAACTTCAGGTTGGAGCACTAGCCACCGGGATCCATCTTGGACTATGGATTGCACGGCTCACTCAGAGTCCTTGGTCCATCAACAAGTGAGCTGATCGGCCAGTCAGCCTCTGGATGCTAAAGCTGGAAAATAACCTTCCTGCCATGAGCACTCACTCTGTTCATGGTGCCAGGATAAAGACAAGGTTGCTGTTTTCACAGAACCCTCAATCTAGCCTCTAGTCAGGTCGCCGTGTAAGAAAGTGACTATGCGTTTGTTGTCTAAGGGTCATTAAGACAGAGGGCAGGACATGGAAGGATAACTGAGCATGGTGAAAAGAAAGGCACTTTAGTCTATTGTAGTCAGAGGTTGCAAGAGGAACAAGGTAATACAGGACACATAGTTTACAGTATTATTTTGTAATAGTCACCCAAGAGTTAAGTACAAGAAGTGCAGGAAATCTGTTTTACACACTAAAGACCTAGAGAATCCAGCTGAGAGCCTGGATCCCATGGCAATGTCCTGCAAGAGTTCGCCTGAAAACCTAGAGCCCGTGACAGTGCCCCTGTAAGTCCAGTTGGAGGCCTAGCACCCGTGACAATGACTCGTGCAAGTCTGTTCTGTGGATCTGCACCAGGAAGGCCCAAAGGTCAGGAGGGGAAGCTAGAAAGTCTGTGCCAGCGGGGTTAAGGATCTGTGCCAGTAGGTTGAGGGTTCTACACTGGCGCCAAGAAGTAATGCGCAAAATAAGGACCAGGCTCCCCCGGAAAGTGCCACAGCCATCCTCAGTGACAGCAAGGTCCTGAGCTCCTCGGTCAATGAGAACAGCCGAGTTCCTATCGGGGGAGCCAGCATGATGAGCTCCTCCAGGAGAACCAACAGCTCCAAACGACGACACCACTTAGGAGAAGCCGTGACTCTACTGTTCCTCTCCAGGTCTCCCTTTTATGCTGGCAACAGTCCTCAGGTGGGCCATCCACACTCAGCACCACGCTGATTCACTCCAGCTGGTACTGAAGTTGACCACCAGTTTTTAATCCACCACAGAGTCCATCCTGGGTTCTGGTCCCTGTCTGCATACTTACAAGTAGTGCAGTGTAGGGTATTAACATTTTCTGAGCTTCTGTTTTTTCCTCTATGAGAGAATCTTCTGTGCTATTTGGAAGATCAGAAACAATATGTAGCGAATGTCTGGCTTACTACAGATGCTCAGGAGCTGCTATTAATGATACTATTGAAGTGATGCTTGGGCCATACTCTGAAGAAGTTCACAGTGGACAGAGGAAAAAGGAGGCATTGGCAAAGGCCCTGAGGCATGGGAAATTCCTGCTGGTTTGGAGAACAGTGAACTCTAAGAGAACTCCCCCCAAAACACAACGTAGCATGGGGCAGTTGCTAGAGAACATTCCATGCCACACTCAAGTTTATATTTCACACATCCAAGGAGAAGAATTTAGTTCTTTAAACTGAACGATGTGATATAATGTCAGGAACAACCCCATGTAGTGTTGCCCGGCATAGCTATGAGAATCCGAGTCCCTTTCAAGATTAAAGTAACAGCCACGGATGGTGGTGCTTGCCTGTAATCCTACCACTTGGGGCTGAGGCAAGAGGATCACAAGTTTGAGTTGAGCATGGGCAACTTAGCAAGATCCTCTGTTAGAAAAAGGGATAGGGGCTAGGCATGTAGCTTAGTGCAAAGGTCCTGGGTTTAATCCCCAGCATCACAAAATAAATAAAAAAAAACAACAACAAACAAAAAAACAAAATTAGGCCTATGTATTTCTTTTCTGTAGCTGAATGCATCAGTAAGATTTATTTACAGTATGTCCCATGTTGGCTCACTGTGGTTAGGGAACACAGTTTCTTTTCATTATCCTTTTTTCCCTGTGTTTAAAATGCCCCTTGGAGCCTAGAATAAATGTTGCACTGCTGTATTGTAGACAGACATCGGTATGGAGTCGCACTTAATATATACAGACAGATACAGAAATAACTGCAGATGTGTGTGGATACTTGGGGTAGGATGCCTGCAGATATTTCTGGCTCTGTCCACCGAGCAGATCTAAAAGCAGTGGTGCCCATAAGAAGAAGCACAGCCAGCACCAGATCTTGGTTTCCAAATAGCATATTCTAATAAAAGGGCCAGGAGTCCGCTGGTTAAGAAAATCGGTGATTCTCGGAGTCTGCGGCAAGGCACTCAGGGAGGAAGGAGATCTTCGTGAAGTGGAGGGTGGAGGCTTTCAGGAGCAGAGGAGCGGCCTGATGGAGTCCGCGGTGGCTGGAGCTGGAACGCTGAGAGCAATAAGCAGAATGACATGGTATCGGAGGATGACTCAGAGTGTTACTGCTGAGTGGTCAGCTGTGGAGAGAAGGACGGGTCCTCCTTCAGGAGGCCTCCAGGTGAATGCATAGGTCCTTCCCTACCCGAGATGGGGCTTCATTTCCCTGTCTGTGAGTATGGGCCAGACTGAATAACTGGTCTCCAAAGAATGGAAGAGAGAAAGAACGGGAAGAGGAAAATAGTAACTACACAGAGAAAGGCTGCAGATGCCACCGTCCCTGGACTCACAAGCCCCAGCGTGTCCTCGCACACCTGCTGGTGCAGGGCTTTCCTGAAACCCGCCCATCCTGCTGCCAGCATTGGAAACAGCAGACAGACCTGAGTCGAGGGGCAGCTACACAATACCTGAGCAGGGCCTCTTGAAACCTTTGAAGTCATGAAAAATAAAGAAGTACAGAAACACTGTCACAAGCCAGAGGTGACATAAAAGCTAAAGGTAGTGTCTTCTGGGTTGGATCCTGGAACAGAAAAAGTATATTTACGGGGGAAGTTGTGCAGCCAGATCTCGGTCTTTAATTTAGTTAATAGTGGCAATAGAATGTTTCTCTGTGTCTGCCCCACACTGGGGATCTAACCCAGAGAGACCTACTGCAGAGCTGCATCCTCAGCCATGCTTTGATTTTAAGGCGCCTCACTCAGCTGCCCAGGTGAGACTTGACCACGTTCCTGTTCTGGTTGAGGCGCTCAGCCCTTCAGCCCCTGGGATCAGTCACGTGGTAACTCCCAGTGAAAAGAGCAAGAGCAGCGCTAGCTGAGGTCTGAAGGACCTTCCTGCTGCTGGGATGGCCCTTCTGTCCACGAGCACCGCCCTCTGACTTGCCCGGACCTTTTCTTTGTATCATTCCCTAATTATAACAATGACTTACACAACGTGTACATTGTGTTAGGTGCTGTATGTAATCCTGAGATGATTTAGACTACACCGAAGGATCGCATGGGTTCTGGGAAAATACTGTGCTGTTTTATACGGGGGACTTGAGCACCGTCTGGTTTTTTAGGGGTTCCAGAACTGGTCTCCTAGAGAAACCGAGAATCAGCTGAACTATTCAGGCTACAGAGAGTATGTTTTAATTATCACAGTAAAGCTAGGAAACCAACACAGACATTATGGTGTGGCTTTTGACTTGCCAGTAGTAGACGTGTGAAGACTGGTTTTACCCACGTAACCAAGCCAGCCTCTCAAACCGAGGAGTGAGCCCAGTCCTGCTTAGCAGGAAGGAGTGGGGCCCCGGTCCTTCGTCCTCAGGAGTCTGTCGGTGCCTTGCAAGGTGCTCACCCCTCAGTCCCTTCTCGTTATAATCAGTGCTCCCTCCTCCTCCTGGAACTGAGGGCCTGGGATGCTGCTATGCGTCATGCGATTTTGGATTGTCTCAATGAAGGGCTGCCCAGAGCAGCTTAGTAATGTGAAGACGCTCACCGCACAGCCCTGGGAGTACAGCTGGAAACCTGGGAGCAGAAGCTGGGACCTTCCTCTTGTCGCCATGGTGACAGCGTATTGACCGGCAATGCGGTGCCAGGGGCTGGCGCTGTGATGTCAGGGAGGATCTGTTTCTGCTGCATCTGTGCTGGCTAGGAACAGCCCTGTGGGGTCAGAGCACCGCCACAGGGGCGGGCAGGCCCTCTGGAGAGCTGGGCAGGGCGCTGTCCAGCTGACCATGCCCCAGAATGTGCTGCTGCAGGATGTTAATCATGACCACCACGCTCAAACAAGTGCAGTGTGTACCAGCCTCTTCAGGTGCTGCCGGAGTGGGGTCCTGCAGAAGACACAGCCGGTTGGTGGCTGTGGAGATGTAGAGTTCATCCAGGCCCTCTCAAGGAGATTCATCAGGTGCTCTGCTTGGGCTCCGAGATGCACAGAGATGTGGCCTGGTGCTGTGTGGAGTAAGCAGGCGTGAGGCGGGGTCCATGAGGGACAGGGCTCGAGTGGCTCTGCACTGACCCCAATGAGCTGGCTCTGTTTGGCCGGCTTCGAGCGGAGCCCTGCACCCTGCAGGATTCCAGGTGCCGAGAGGAAAGGGACATGCCGCCAGTGCTGCCCTGCAGTCCTCCTGAGCCTTCCACCAGTGGTCTCGGGTCAGGTCTTCCCCCGAGGGATTTGTTCCAGGTTATCAGCCAGCTGCCGATTGCCACCAGGATGCAGGCTGCCTGTTCTCATCTCTGTGTGTGAATTTGGAGCAAAGATACTATTTTTCACTTTAAAACAGGAAGGATTTCTCTCCAGTGTCGTTCCTGGAAATAAATAGCAGGATTCTTGAAAAACAGTTCCTCTGGCTTTTGTGGTTTAGCAAAGTCAGGTCAGTCTGAACTCAAGTGAATGCTGAGGGTTTCCCGAGATGGGTGTCTCCTCTCTGCCCAGTGAAGCCCAGGGGAGAGAGGATGCTGACCTGCCGGGGGAGCTGGACACCTCTTGCCCTTCCTGTTCACTCCAGGCTCCTGGGGCCTCAGTGAGCCCGTTCCCCACCACATGGCTGTGAATAGTGGGTGCCCCGCTGTGTGCTGCGGGGAAGGCAGGGGCGTGAGCAGCCTTCTGAGGGTCTGTGCTGTCCACAGGCCTTGGGATTCCGTCAGGATGGCAGGGAATGCTGGCAGAATATTTGGAGGTCTTTGCGGGGTGGAGGAGGATGTTCCTCTTTATCATTCAGATGACTGCGCTTTGCAAATAGTGGCGCCATGAGCAGTGAGAGCCGTGTCGCCCCAGCACATCGGTCTTGTTTCTGAAGACTTGGTTCATTGTGTGAAGACGGTGAGGCCAGCAGCTTCCCTGGGACACTCGTGCTCTGAGTGTGTGCACAGACGACTCAGGTTGCCCTCCCTGTGGGTGGAGGTGGTGCAGTTGCCGTCGCAGGTGACAGCTGGGAAAACAGTGGCACCAGAGGCTGCACGGCTGTCACCCAGCAGTGCTGGGCTCTTAGTCACAGTGCCTGGTCAGGCCCCTGTCCTCCTCCCTGCTCCATCGTGTCTTCTGGGGGCCAGCCTCCAGCACCCCCTCTTTAAATGTCCGGCCCAGGGCTCTGCACTTGCTGTTACCTCTCTCCAGTGCCTGGCACGTGGGGTCCCGTCTCACTCTCCCGGTCGAGCGTGACCTGTTGAAGCCTGGCTAGATTCTCCTCCTGCCGCTTTCTGCAGTTTCCTACTTGCTTCCTGTTCGTGCGGGGGGGGGGGGCTGGCGAAGATTTCATGACGTCTGTGGAGTGGGTGTAGGCACTGGCGGTTTGGATCATGGTTTCAGCTCTGTTATTATGTACACGCGTAGCCCAAGTCTAATGCAGGTGCGTAGCTGTGTGTGTGTGTGGTACAGCGCACCCTTTCCTGCTTCCGGCAGTCCTGTCCTGTTGTCTCTGCTCCTGTGGCCCTGAAGCAGCTCTTTGTGCTGGCCTGCGACTGACCCCCTGTTAATGATACAGTTCCTGAAATGCAGCCCAAGAGCTGAAGTTCGCATCAGGAAAGAAGTGAATGTTTTGTTTGTTTTTGTAAAAAGTCAGTGGTTGGGTCAAACCGATAATACTTTTAAAAAGGTCTTTCTCCTCTCCCGAACGATCCCCCTCTGCCGCTGCTGTGCGTTACGCTGTGTTTATCCCGTGCTCGCTGCCGCGGCCCTGCACCAGCTCTCTTGAAGGTTTCCGTGGGGAATCCCATCCAGAGAAGCAGTGGCAGGGATGTAGCAGTGGGGTCTTTGATACGGAGTGATCTTGTGTTCCTTCAGCCAGTCGCGTGTGACAGGGTGGCCTCCTCGCCCTGCTGGGGAAGCCTGGCCGGAACCGAGGTCCGGGATCTGGTGACATCACCACCAGTCTCTTGGATGCCGGTGCCGCCAGCTGGCGCAGGCCGCAGGTCACAGCCTCACTGCTGCTCCTGCTGTGCCCTAGATAACCAGTTCAGGATGTCCATCCTGGAGCGGCTGGAGCAGATGGAGAGGAGGATGGCCGAGATGACGGGCTCCCAGCAGCACAAGCAGGCCAGTGGAGGCGGCAGCAGCGGAGGCGGCGGCGGTGGCAGCGGGAACGGAGGGAGCCAAGCTCAGGTGCGTCGTCCTGCCCGGCGTCCTCTCTCGTGTGCTTAGTGTTTTATTCTTCCATGACGCAGCTGGTCCCAGGTCCTCCTCTGTTACTGGTGTCACTCCTGGGTGTGGGCACAAAGTCCAAGCGCTCTGAGGGTTAGAATCTGTGAGATAGGAAGGAGCCCTCAGGATAGTCAGGGCTCCTCAGGCGTTTACTCCCTAACCCCTGAATCTGAGTGACCTCCGAAGTCACCATAGCTACCTGGTGGGAAGCGAGGCCACCCAGTTAAAAAAGAGGCCAAGGGGCAGCTGAAACAGCTAGGGCTCGGAATTAAATTGGAGCCTTTTTACTTGGCCTTTTGTATCTTATCCCTGTTTTAAGGATAAATACAGTCCATAATTGAATTAAATTCAGTAATTCAAGACGATCAGTATGGAAAGGGCCTGAGAACCGTTTGTGGAATTTCCACTGGGTGTAGAGCAGTAGCTGAGAGCATCTTTCACGTCCACATTTTTATGGCTGGCATGAAGTGTCACATTGCCGAGCGCAGGGAGCTTACCACATACTGTGTAAGTCCCGCTGGCCTTGAAACTTCTGTGTGCATTTTAGTTAGGAGCTTTGTTTTGCAGAAACTGTATGTCAGGAAACTCCAGTGAGAGGGTCTGCTAGTATTTCTTTCTTCTATAATTTGGTTATTACTTGAAAAGGTCAGATAATCCCCCCTCTTTTTCATCAAGATGAACAAATTCCTTTGCCTAATTTTTTTTTCTTTTTCTTTTGTGGCACTGGGAATGGAACCCAGGGCCTCGGGCATGCTAGGGAGGTGCTCTACCATTGAGCTAAATTATTGACCCCTTTTTAAACATTTTTATTTTGAGCAAAGGTCTTGCTAAGTTGTGCAGAATGGCCTGGAACTTGTTTGATCCTCCTGCCTCAGCCACCTGAGTAGCTGCAGCGATAGGCCTGGCCTTCCCTCACCCCAAGTTTATTGGGGGATTGAACCCAAAGCCTCATGCCTGCTGGGCAAATGTTCTCTGCCACTAAGCTATAGCTACGTCCTCATCCCCGATAATTCCTGTTTTAAGTGAATGTTTGTTATTTTGTGATCCTTACAAGTATCAAGGGTTAATATTTTCAATAAAAGTGGATGAAAACAAAGCATAGTGTTCCAAACCCAAGAAACCCATCTCTTTTGTTCTCAAATTTTCTTATTTTTCTGTCTTCAGAAATAAATAGGGCATGCCTGTAATCCCAGCACTGGAGAGGCTGAGGTGGGAGGATCATTGTGAATTCAAGGCCAGCCTGCACTACATAGTGAGGGCCTGTCTTAAAAAAAGAAGAAGAAAAAAAAAACAGAAAAGAAGAGAGTTAGTACACAGTAAACTACTGTTAAGCTAAACTTCTCTTTCATGTAATAATACTAAGTTCTATAGGAGAAATAATCATCATTCAACGCACATCATGGCCAAAATAAGAGGTTCTCTACGAAAGCTGCATAAAGAGAATCAGATGTAAGATCATTTTAAGGCTGAGCTCTTGGGCAGCTGGCCCGTCATAATCTGACCTTACGGTAACTGCTACTGAATACTTGTATCAGTGTAGGTTGGTGTCACTAGATATCTGTATCTGCTGTGTATGGTTGAGACACGGCTGCTAAAAAATCCCCCTGTTCACCAACTGGGGATTTCCATGTTCTCAGACACGTGTCTCTGCCCCCCTTCCTAGCCCAGTTCAGTCTACTGTGTGCTGGAATCCCCCAGCACTGCTCCCTCAAGATGTTTTTGCTGCTCTGATGAGGGTGACATTATATCCATAATCTGTCTTTACTTTTGGAGGCCTTTTTTTCCAAATTTGAAAATAAGAGCAATGAAGAACAACAGTATCTCCATAGTAATTGAATTATATGGAATTTATTACCAGAAAAAAACCACTTAACACCAGAAACGCAAATTACAATAGAAACTACACCTGGAAGAATGTTAAATGTAAAACACCTAACACAGAGGTTCAAATACATCCTTGAAGTTACTATCTATGTTTCTTCCTTTACCACGCATTCACAAAAAGAAAGCTAAGGGGTTAAAATTAGTGAATTTCTCTTTCTTAGGTGCCTTTATTGTTATTAACGCACAAATTTCAAGACCTCTCATGTTTCCCCAGTAGCTGTAAAGAATAATGCTCTGGGTGTTACAGCAAGTTACCTTGCACCCCCGCCTCAGACAAGCACTGCGCCCCTGGGTCTGGTCCATTCTGTGCTCTGCTTCATGGCGGGCCTCAGGGTTGTATGTTTTCCCTTCTGAGCTGCCATTCAGTCGTCAGGCATTTGTTTCCGCTTTGTGAAAGCGTGGATGCAGGGGCGGCCTGGGGTCCCAGTGTGGTAACGTGGGCCTTCTCTCCATAGTGTGCTTCTGGGCCCGGGACCTTGGGGAGCTGCTTCGAGAGCCGAGTGGTCATCGTGTGTGAGAAGATGATGAGCCGAGCCTGCTGGGCGAAGTCCAAGCATTTAATCCACTCAAAGACTTTCCGGGGGATGACCCTCTTACACCTGGCTGCTGCCCAGGGCTACGCCACCCTGATCCAGACCCTCATCAAGTGGCGGTAAGGCTGGGGTGCGAACTACAGGTCGTCCCTGCTCAGCAGCATGCAGCTTCTGGAGTGTGTCCGCAGTCTACCGTTCAGTGAGCTGTGTGAGCTGTGAGCAGAGGGCTGTCTCTGAGGACAGTTTCCCAAGGATCGTTACGAATTTATGCTCCCGAACTGCTGCCTTGATACTAACCAAGTGTTGGATTGTTTCATTTCCTTTGGGCTCTTAGCCAGATGGAGAGTCCAAACTATCTTGGGACTCCCGGACTGTCTTTATTCACATCAGAGAGGTTAGATGCTCCATTTGGTTTCATCTTTGTAGGGATAGCAATATGCTGGTGCTTCCTTTGCACATGGGTTGATAGTGTGTGAGACTTCCGGTGCTCTCTGTTACAGCACAAAGCACGCGGACAGCATTGACCTGGAGCTGGAGGTTGACCCTTTGAATGTGGACCACTTCTCCTGCACTCCTCTGGTAAGGAATAGGCTCATCTCTGCTCCCAGCCATTTCCCCAGTGTGGCCTAGGGGTGTTAGATCCCTGAGGGATCTGAGAATGTTGCTTCAAGATGGGTTGTAAATGGCTTTGTACTGTAAATTTGCTTGTCACACTGTGAACTCTGTAATGAAGTGTTTAAACATACTTCCTCAAAGATCTTCCTTTTTTTTTTTTTTTTTTTTTTTTTTTTGGTACTAGGAATTGAACTCAGGACCTTGCACTTGCCAGGCAGCTGCTGTGCTGCTGAGCTATATGTCTGGCCCTCAAAGATCTTCCTACCAAGGGACTGAAAGCCTAATTATAAGGAGCTTATATATCTGTCAGGTGGATCTCAGAGTGTTGTGTAGCAGGGCTCTTAGACTGTTACTTAAAAGATGAGTGAATGTACTCAGACTGAACTCTGTAATGAAGGGCCAACCACGCCCACGGTGACCCCTTACTGACGCAGGGCCTTCAGTCAAGGTACTTTGTAAGGGTAATGTGAGAGTTCTTGCAAGGACCAGCTCATCACTGGCAGCAGTGGCCAAGGGAAAATGCAGTTTTGACCTCACTGACAAAGCTTTCTCTGCCTTCCTGTCTTCAGATGTGGGCCTGTGCCCTGGGGCACTTAGAAGCCGCTGTGGTGCTGTACAAGTGGGACCGCCGGGCCATCTCCATCCCCGACTCCCTGGGGAGGCTGCCTTTGGGAATCGCCCGTTCAAGGGGTCACGTGAAATTAGCGGAGTGTCTGGAGCACCTGCAGAGAGATGAGCAAGCCCAGCTGGGACAGAACCCCAGGATCCACTGTCCCCCAAGTGAGGAGCCAAGCCCTGACAGCTGGATGGCCCAGTGGCACAGTGAGGCCCTGAGCTCTCCCGAAGTACCCAAAGGGGTCACTGTTATTGCAAGTACCAACCCAGGTAAAAATCGAAAGCGATTGCATCTCGGACCTCAACTGCTTTCTCATTTGCTTCCCTGCATCCGCCCTCAGAAAAGGCCATCAGAGATTCCCATGTGGTTTTTTTTTTTAATTTCTGATTTTCTTTTTAAAATGCCTACTGCCCCTTCCCCGCAAAGAAAGAATCATAGAACATAGCCAGAGTTCTGTGTTCATGCAGGAAATACACATTCTGGGAGAAGGATGACTGAGTATGACGTGCTGCTGGGGAATAGTGAAGCATTAAGTTCCAGCTTGGCGCTTGCGTCTCTCAGGCATAAAGTGTTGATTCTTTAGGATTCCTGCTTTTATCTCCTGTCCTGACTGTCCTTTCTACTGTACTTTTCAGAGCTGAGAAGACCTCGGTCTGAACCCTCTAATTACTACAGCAGTGAGAGCCACAAAGATTATCCAGCTCCCAAAAAGCATAAATTGAACCCTGAGTACTTCCAGGCAAGGCAGGAGAAGCTGCTTTCCACTGCACTGAGTCTGGAACAGCCAAATATCAGGAAGCAGAGCCCTAGTTCTAAGCAGTCTGGCCCCGAGACAATCAGCCCCAGTGAAGGAGTGAGGGACTACAGCCGGGAAACCTCCCCTCCCACTCCAGAGACCGCAGCCTTCCACGCCTCTGGATCTCAGCCCGTAGTAAAGTGGAATTCCAAAGATCTTTACATTGGTGTGTCTACAGTGCAGGTGACTGGAACTCCGAAGGGGACCAGTGTAGTAAAGGACACAGCACCTCCTCAGGTGCGCCCTCGGGAACCAATGAGTGTCCTAATGATGGCTAGCAGAGAGGTGGCGAGTACAGAGCTGGGGTCCTACCGCGATAGTGCAGAGAACGAGGAGTGCTCGCAGCCCATGGACGACATCCAGGTGAGCACTGGCTGGGGGAGCCCGGCGGCTGGACCCTCGAGTCTCTGGGATCTTCTGCGCTCATTCCGAAGGCCTCTGCGGCGGCATGTCCTCCCCCGGGAGGGCTAGCAGTGCACCCCACTCCGTGAGGATGCTGGCGTGTCTTCTCCACTTGGCCCACAGTCTCCTCCCGTCAGTCAGGCTGTGACTGGGTCCTGAGCGCCGGGACTCAGGTCCCAGCAGAGCTGCCTTCTTGGCATCAGCTCCTCCAGACTCACTCGTGATCCTGCGAGACGTCACCTGCCTCCTCCTCACATCCATGGCGTCACTGTCATTGTCCCTAGTACTAGTTACAGTAAAACCGAGGCCTTAAACTAGCTAGTAAGGCAGAATTTGGATTATCTAAGTGGTCGTGGCACAGCCATCCTGCAGCCCTTGTGGAGGGTGTGGGCTCTTGGGACGGGCAATGAAATACCCTGCACCTGATGCTTGACCGCCCTGACAAGTGCAGGAAATACAAGGTCCGTTGAGGGCGTAGAACTTGTCACAAAGAGAGAATGCACTGAAGTAAACTTGACATTAGGCTATTAAGCAGATTCTATTCATTAGATGTGTTGGAGAGATTCAGAGAGGTAATTCTCTTCCAGCTTCCGGAGGGACACCCCTCTCTGGTCTCCCCTTGATAGCACCCAAAACAAATGTAAAAGGAAAAACCCCTTCTAGGAATTCAGCAGGAGCGTCCCACCTGCAGAAGTGACGCAGATAGCAGGAGGGGCATAGAGGAGATTGCTGCCCTGGCCAGGGTTCGGGGGGGGGGTCTGATCACTGAGCCACACTGTGCCTGTGTCCTAGGGACCCTGCCTGCCACCTGCCACAGTGTGGTGCAGGTCCCTGTGAGCGTCCATCCTCCGTGGCCAGGAAGCTGCTTGTCATCTGCCAGTGACTGCAGTCGGGGAGCCCGCCAAACTGCGACTAGTAGGGCTGTAAACGACTGGCGAACTTCCTCTGTAAAGGGCCAGAGAGTGAGTCGTTCTGCTTTGCAGCTGTACTGACTTTGTCATAACTGTTTTTGCCCTCAGAGCACAAAAAACACCGTAGACCGTGTTAAGTGAATGAGCATGGCTGCGTGCCAATAAAACTTTATTTACACAGCAAGTAGCTGGCTGGATTCACCGTGGCATTGTTTGCCAAGCCCTGCTGTAGACAGTTCCTCATGGAGCTCACAGCAGATGTCAGTGCTAAGCAATCTAGAATAGTGTCTATAAATACAAACGTAACGAGAAAGCAGATTGTATTAGAAACCAGCAGCTCAAAAGAGGAGAGCAGAGTTGAGGGTCCAGGACGGTGCTGTCCAGCAGAGCCCGCTGCAGGATGGAACTGTGCCCCGCATGCCACCCACCATGGTAGCCACTAGCAGGGCCTTGAGTACCTACAGGGGAGCCATTGTAGCTCAGGATCTACATTTGTCGCCAGGCATAGCAGGGCGCATCTGTGATCCCAGCACTTGGGAGGCTGAGGCCAGCCTGGGGTACATAGTCAGTTGAGGGCCAACCTCAACTACAAAGCAAGACCTTGTTACAAAACAAAAAACTAAAAAAACTAAATTTGTGATTATACTTAAGCTTAATTAAGTTTAAAATAGCTGTCGGACAACAGAGCTGTATAACAGTTGACCTTCACTGAAACAGAATTGATATAAGAAATAGAAAATAACAACAACAACAACAAAAAACCTATTTCACATTTCTACCAGGTCTTAAGAGAATACTATTGTGCCAAAGCAAGTGCACATATCTATGAAAAACTTAGCAATCTGAAGAAATATTTTGCCAAATGAAAAAAATGACAAAAGAAATAATTCATGAAATGTCAAGACAGAGTTCACAGAGGCATGGACGTCCAAGCTGGCCACACCACTGTGTTATCTCTCTGGTCAGTAGTGCGGCCTCATGCAAAAAGCCATGGTTAGGAGGAGACCTTTCAAATGGAAGAGGAATAATGTTTAAATAGTCAAAAACGAAAATGCTACATTAATGCAACCAAAGCAGGGAGATATGGAAATAAAGTGTGTTAAAGCAGCTTGTTGGTTTGTGGAAGAACATAGATTTTGTTCCACTTGTGACCTGGGTGGATAAGTATAGACTGAACTCTGCTTGTTAGAGATGTCCAGTTAGTAATATAAAAAGAGGCTGCAGAATTTCTAAGTCATTGAAGGGGGAAAAAAAAGGAAAGGTTGGCTTATTTGGAAAATATCCAGCAATGATAAACAGTAGAAGCAACAAAACCAGCAAGCAGAAAACATATTGTAGGGATGTTTTTGGTAAGCGTGGTAATTCCATGGAAAGGCAGATTTTGGATTTGAATAAAATGAGCAAAACGTGCCACTTGTAAGAGATACAACTAAAAAGAAAGCATGAAAACAAAATGAGTAAGCTCTTTCCGACAATATGAAAAGAAAAAAAGGCTAAGTAGGGGAGGAGTCTGTGGGGGCCCTGGGTTGGATCCCCAGTACGAAAAAGAAGGAAAACCAAAAAGATAAAAAGGACAGTTCAGTTAGCTGAGCTTGATGGCGCACACCTGTAATCCCAGCTACTCGGGAGGCTGAGGCAGAAGGATCATGAGTCCCAGCCCAGCCAAGGTAACTTAATGGTCTCAAAATTTAAAACAATGGAAAGGGCTAGGGGTGCAGTTCATTGCTCCCTGCACTCAATCCTTAGTATCACACACAATTCAAGGCAAATTGAACTTACATATCAATAGTTATCAAAAAGACCTGACAGGAACCATTGTCAGATCCTAGCAGCATAACCTGTAAACATTGGAGCAAAGATTAGAAAATACAAAGGAAGAGCTATAGAGTATGATGTTGAGTCTCAAAATATGTCAGATCAAGTCACGTGAACAGAAATTTGGGGGTTGGAGATAATAGCTTAGTGGCGTAGCATCTGCCTGACAAGCACGAGGTCCTGAGTTTGATTCCCACTACCAAAAAAATTTTTTAAAAAATTGGGAGGCTGAGGTAGGAGAATCACTGCAAGTTCAAGGCCAGCCTGGGCTACAAAGTGGGTTCAAGGCCAGCAGAACAAAACCCTGTCTGAAAAAGACCGAAAAAAAAAAAAAACCCAAAAAACAAAACTTTTAACAGTTCAATTAGAAAGCTTGATATAACATACATTTTAAAATATAGTTAATGGGCTGGGAATTTAGCTCAGCAGCGTAAGTGCCTGTCTTGCAAGTGTGCGGTCGTGAGTTCGATTCCAGGTACAAAAAAGAAATACATACATATATATATATAGTTATATGATTATGACTTTATATAGTATGTGTAACTAATAGTTGTATATATAGATAGATAAATATAGATATATGGATATAGATATATAGTCAGTCATTGTTTCTGGATACCAAGGACACATTTATGGAAATCACTCATATAATAGGACAAAGAGAATTTGAATAAAAACCCAAAGCTATGCATATAAAGCCATCTTCTCTGACTAGAATGCAAGAAATTTAGATGGAAACAATATTTTCAAGACCCAGTTGCTCAGTGTATTATTTGTTATAAAACTATTTAAATTTAGATTGCTTTTTGAAACCATCACAATAAAAAATTCCAGCTACTTGCTCTCCTAGAGTCTCCACTGTCATATTAAGATATTTGGATGTTGATGAGTGTTCATAGAATGGAGAATAATTTGACTTCAGAGTAGTAACCTTCAGGGTTCAGAAATTCCACTTTGCTTTTAATAAAAATTTGGGTAAGCTTGTACATGCTGCGTACTTGGGAGGCTGAGGCAGGAGGATTTCTTGAGCCCAGGAATTCAAGACCAGTCCTGCCTCAAAAACCCTATCAAGAGGATGTGAGCATTTCTGTGGAGGAGGGGTGAAGGCAGAGCCTCCTTTCCTTTGGCTGAGTCACGGATCAAGACAGCCAGTAGAAGATGAAAAACTGCAATATTTTTTATTTTTTCCTGTTTACTTCTGTGACCAAAAGTAATCCTTGTTCTTGGATGAAAATTTGAAAATTACCAGCAATGAGGATTTTCAGCAGCTTTCTGGAGGTGTGACTGTCCGATTGCACAACTTGGTACTCGAGGTTAAGTCCTCAGTGTGGCGATTTGGATTTGGATTTGGATTTGGATTTACACACTGTGCGTCAGTCCCCCCGTGGGACACCTCTAGCACCTGGGAGTCCCCGGGGTTCTCGGTCTGCTCCACCTCGCCCACCCGCCCCCTCAGCCGCACTTTCCCGCGTGGCGTAGCCCTGCAAGCCTGGCTTCCTCCACACAGGATGTTTCTGAAGTCACTCGAGCTGCGGGAAAAACGTTTTGTCCCCTTGGGGTGTCTCCTTTTGGGGCATTTTCAGGCTTCTTAACTTAAAACTGCTGTTTTTCAGTGACCCATTTTCAAGAGGTATGCAGAGAAATTTATAAAAAACAAAAATGGAGCCCATACATGTGATGTTGAGTTTTTAAAAATCTTCATATCAGTTTTGAGGGTTCTTCGTTAGAGGTTAAAGATATTTGGGGTGCAGATACCAGCAGCCTAATTCTCTGGGTTTAATTTTTAAAAAAATTTTTTCACGTAACAAAAGAGTCCAGAGATCCAGCTGCTCAGCGATGGGTTCCATGAGGAACCCCAGGGTTTGGGGTTTGTCGTCCTAGGTTTCCCCTCTGTGGCTGCCCTCCCCCTGCGTGCTGCCTTCTGTCACAGCCGCTCAGGCCCGCCTGACGGGAAGGCAGGAAGCAGAGAGGACAAGGCTGTGCCCAGCGTCCCCCTGGCAGAGCCCCGAGTGCTGTCCCCATCTGGAAGTGGGTTACATGGATCCCCAGAGTGCACACGTGGGGTGGGGGGTTACGATGATTCTAGAGTGACTGCACTCAGCCGCCTGGGGTCCGGCACCTGCTGCTGTCTGTGAGACCATGGTTCCACGGTGCAGCAGGAGGGGATGGTTGGACATGGACCAGACAGCTGACAGCATCACCATGATATGGTGACACCTTGCTTCGGCACTGCCCATGGTCTAATACAGCATTCGTTGACTGGTGCAGCCAGGAGTAGAGCGGGTGCAAGTCAGACATTCTGTAAGACAGGACCAAAGGCTTTGGGTCAGGCCCTGGTGGTCAGGGTGCGATCTCAGAGTGTTTGGGTGGATTGTGCTGTCACCTGAAGGAGCCGTTTGAGCACACGCTCCCGCTTATTTCTCTCCAGTGCGGGGGCTGCCGTGGCTGACTTTGAAGCCACTCTGACACGGGTGTTCTGTGAACTTCTGTCTCAAGGTGAACATGATGACCTTGGCAGAACACATTATTGAGGCCACGCCTGACCGGATCAAGCAGGAGAGCTTTGCGCCCTCGGAGTCCCCGGCGTTAGAAAGAACAGAGCCCGCCCCTGTCAGTAGTACGATGAGCTGGCTGGCCACTTACCTCGCAGATGCCGACCGTCTGCCAAATGCTGCCCAGATCAGGTAAGCGGGTCCTGGGGTTGCAGCCAGGGTAGGTGTCTGAATTCAGCAGGAGACAGGGAGGTGAGGGGTACAGGGTGCCCGCTGTACAATGCAGTACTTTACGGAGGAAGGAAGCAGGCTTTAGGGCGTGTTCACTGCCGCCTTGAGGCCTGGCTCTGTCTTCCACTCCCGTTATGTCCACTGGGTTAGAGCATGAGAGAGAAGGTGTCCTCATGGGTCTAGCTGAAGTTCGACAGGGGCGGGGTTGTGTGCTTACTGCAGCTGGTGTTTAGCTTCGTTCTAAACTCCTACTAGCGCCCTTAATTGTGAACTTTGTTGAAGGACAACTGAGGTGCTGGGTAAGTCCAGCAGTTTAGCTCAGAGAAAGAAGGCAGAGTCTTAGCTGCTCACCGTGGCTTCAGGAAGAACTGTCATCTTGTCTGGGGAATAACAGGCAGCGGACCATACCCGTGAGGCATTCACTCTGCCCCTTTCTCCTCTTGTTTCAGAAGTGCATATAATGAGCCTCTCACCCCTTCTTCTAATACCAGCTTGAGCCCCGTCGGCTCTCCAGTCAGTGAAATAGCTTTTGAGAAACCTAACCTTCCCTCGGCGGCAGACTGGTCCGAATTCCTGAGTGCATCGACCAGTGAGAAGGTAGAGAATGAGTTTGCCCAGCTCACTCTGTCTGATCACGAGCAGAGAGAACTCTACGAAGCCGCCAGGCTCGTCCAAACCGCCTTCCGGAAATACAAGGTAAAGTGACCATGACCCGGTGCTATGCCACCTTCAGATCGGAGGGGAGAGGAGGCTCGCGTCATTCAGCCTGGGACTCGTCTCGTTTCCTCGTTCTTCCCAGAGTTTAAGCTTTTATTCAACGTTATTAGTTACAGCATATTAGATTATTAATAATCTGTCAGTAGTGAGAGATCGCTGTTACCATCTCAGCTTTCTGGTGTTGCAAACGGCTATTTTACTGACTTTACACGAAGTCGACACCTGTGCCATGAGGAATTTATGGAAAGAGTTTTCCACTGAAAGCTCATGAACTCCTAAAATTAAGTGAATCTTTCTATGTGCATTACGGATGGGAGAGGACTCAGATCTCCAAAGTCCTAACTCTTTGTCACACCAGCCCCCCGTGGGAGGTAAAAGCCATAAATCACTGGTTCAAAAGTAAAGTGTGTGAGATTAGCGTCAGAAGGATGGTCCAGATCTGGTATGGCCAGTGGTGTAGTGCCAGATTTGTTAAATATTTCTTAAGTGAATACTTTTTAGGTCCCCTAACGCTCAAATATTACGGTTTGATTTCGAAGCAGAAAATATTCAGAGGTTTATTCCATGAATTCACTTTCCCTGGTTGATAATTATCAGCACATTTTGGTAAACCCAGGGTCTCAGTGCCAACAACGTCACATTGCTTGAGTAACGAACAGGCCTGTTCCAGGTTTAAGTGACGGTTCTCACGGTCGGTGCTTACTGACTTCCTTCTCTTCCCCTGAAGGGCCGACCCCTGCGGGAACAGCAGGAAGTGGCTGCTGCTGTCATCCAGCGCTGTTACAGAAAATACAAACAGGTAAACCTCAGTTTGTGTCCAGGGGAACTGCATCTTGCCCAGGCGACACTGGTCACTAAGGACCGCGGTGTGCATCTTGGCTAAAGAGCGTTCCATCCAGCTCCTCATAACAGCAAGGCGTCATTTAAATCTCCTTAATTAGAAAGCAGAGGAAAAGAAAACAGAGCAAACCCACCTGCAGTCAAGCGTATGCCATAAAAGAGAGTATTCGAAACGCTGGCCTTTTAGTCTTACCACCTCTGAGATACTGTGCGATGTAAGACATGTATTGGTGTTGGAGGTGAGGGTCTGTGTCCCAGTCATTTCATGGACTCCCTAGGAATTGAAGAGCCACAGGGAGTTTGGTGTGGCGATTAGGGAAGGTAATTACTTAGCCTTGACATCGACTTACAGGTCATGCACTCTGGTCCCCATCTTTTCAGCAGCACCCATTTAAAATGAAGAATTATAAACATTTTTGAAAATCTTACAAAGTGTAGCATCTTACACTTTTGCATTCTCTAGGTAGCAGGTGCAGAAGGACTGTTTCTGTCTCCTTTTGCGTAGGGTGCTGTTTCCAGAACAGCCTGTAGGTTACGTGGCAGAGGGTCCTGTTGTACAATGCCCCATAGCTCTTTCACATGCATTGGCTCTTTTGCTTCTTGGGATTATTTGAAGTAAATGGTCTTATTTCCATTTTAAAGATGAAGAAGATGAGGGTCAAAGAAATTAAATGTGACTCTGTAATCAAGGTGAATGTAAAAGATTAAAAATTGCCTTACCAAGTTTCAACAGGTTCGTGTGATAAAATTCAATCCTGAGCTGGGGATATAGCTCAGGGGCACAGTGCCGGCCTGGCAAGCACGAGGTTGTGAGTTTGATTCTCAGTACCACCACCAAAAAAAACCAATTCAGTCCTTCCAGTAGATTCTAGAATGTCGTGTTAGCTTATGCCTCCCATAGGTCTCACATTTTTGTTCAAGGACCAGTAAATGCCGAGATGTTGAATAATCACGTAGCACTGCGGGGTTACATACTCTCGTTGTGATTCAGGGCTTTGGTTTCTGAGACGGGTTGCCATTTCTCACGTGCCTCTGAGATTAAATCCTATCCATGGAACAGGAAAGGAACCTCTCCAGCTTGTAGTCAGTTGAGTTCATGATCCCAGAAAATGAAGGTTTATTGTGCAAACGCTGACACCACAGTACCTCTAGCCCTGCAGCAGGGAAATCGTACTGGCTTCTGTCGGGTGAGCCCGCTTCACGTTAGCACAAGTGACACACAGAGGCAGGATCTCAAGTCTGTGATTACGACAGGTATTTATTCTAAAATGTAGTTTGATACTTTTTTAAAAAAAAATCCTCTCCCAAAGAAGCATTATCTACAACTACAGTAGAAGGCGTTATTTTTGGAAATAGTAACAACTATAAGACAGATACCTTAGAAGTTGGAAGACATAAAAATAGCTAGGTTGCCTTTCTTGGGGGAGTTCTGTTGGTTCTGGTTTTTAGTTTTATCAATTCAGCTATCTAACATTAATCTTGTATTTTCTGTTTCTCCCCCAAGCTGACATGGATAGCCTTGAAGGTAATGATACACCCAGTCCTCTCACAAATCATTCCACCAGAGTCACAAACTCCACACCCATCACCAGCACCAAGGAGGGGCCATTAAGATGGCACAGTCGTGAGACAGACAGTGCCCCCTTGCCAGGCCACTTCACCACAGTGCATCCATCCTCTGGGACCTTGTGGTTTTTCAGTCAGAGCGGGTTTTGGCATTAATCATGATCGGACATTTTCTTGGCTAGTGTCAACCCATCCAGACCAATTACGGTGAGCCCAGTGGCCACTAAGTGAATATCCTTTTTCCATGACGGGCTGCCTAGTAGCCCAACAGGTTTCAGTGTGCCGTGTGTGCAGGCCAAGATGGTAAAAGCCAGGGAAGCTCTGTAGGACCTAGTGTTCTTGTTTTAAGAGACTTTGGACCAGGGGAGATCAAAGTAAAGCAGGTCAGATGAGACTGGAGAAGATGCTTGCAGAAGGGGCTATGTCTGGACCACTTGAGAAGTCAGTTTCCCTCCCTTGTTCCACCTCAGACTTAGTTAGGCAGATGCAGGGATTTTCCGAGGAATGTATGTCCTCACGATGGTAAGTTGCCTTCTCCTAAGCAAAGGACTCTGTGTGACTTCCTGTCGTGTTCTATTCCCTGAGGAGCTTGGACGTAGCATTTTTAGACCTGGTAAACTCCGTATCTTCGATGCCTGGACTGGTCCCAGGGAGGACCCAGGCTCCGGCCCTGGCCTTTGCTGCTCTGCAGCAGGCCAGAGGTGGGGGGCTGCTGGCATTGGAACCTGAGCAGACCGGACTCTGACGACCTCCCAGGGTTCGTTACTGTGCCACCCTGCTGGTCTGATGAGTGTTAATCTTTCACAGGGTGACATGGGTTGAAGGTGTCAGCGTTTCATGATAAGCCTTGTATTTCGGATCTTGTAACTCCGTCAGAACTTTATCATCAGGCATGACGGTTAGAAATCAGATGCTGGCTGTAGGTAGATCTGTGAATGTGGGAAGCAGGAGGCGTGACTGGGTTAAAAATGTTTCCAAACCAGATAGTAAATACTAAGCTTAAAAGAAGCATTTAAAATTTTACTTTGAAAATATTTTAGACTCCCCTGTGCCCAAGCTATTACTACTAAAATCTTTGTCAAGAAGGGCAATCATTTTGGTACTTTGGGGAGAAAGCGCTGCAGAGCAGCATCCTATCTGTAGCGACGCATTAAGGAGTGCTTTTGGTTCGGGGAGGTAGGCAGAAATCCTGGTTGCCCGGTTGGTGAGGGAACCCCAAGCAGAGAACAGATGAGCGCGGGAGGCGGGGCCTTGCCGTTCTTCCCCAGCGCGGAGCCTCGGCCTCAGCCTCGTGGCCTCTTGCAGCGCCTGTTGTTACTGTCTTGCTTGCTCTTGTTTCCCCTGCAGTATGCACTTTATAAAAAGATGACACAAGCGGCCATCCTTATCCAGAGCAAATTCCGAAGTTACTATGAACAAAAAAAGTTCCAGCAAAGCCGGCGCGCCGCCGTGCTGATCCAGAAATACTACCGGAGCTACAGGAAGTGTGGCAAGAGACTGCAGGCTCGCCGGACAGCGGTGATCGTGCAGCAGAAACTCAGGTGCGACCCCGCCGGCCAGCAGGGGACCTGCTCATCCCACAGGCGCAGGCTGCCCTAGGGCCTGGCGCGTTCAAGCCACATCCTTTTCAGAACCTTCTAGGTGTGCGGCTTTGGATAGTGACCGCTGTGCCCGACGCCCTTTCCTCCATGCAGCTCCTTGTGTCACAGCCCCACCCCTTGGTATTTTGGTGTTGCCAGCTAGTTTAGACTTATGTCACAATTTGGCAAGACCGAAGGTTATTGTCTTAGTTTTTACTCTGATTACTGAGACAAAATACCCGATATCCAAAGTTAGGGAAGGAAAGGTTTATTTCTTACAGTTCTTGGGGGTTTCAGTCCATACTCAGTTAACTCCAAGGAAGGGTGTCGTGGCAGGGCCACAGTTCAAGGCAGCTGCAAGACTGCAAGGGGCCAACGGGCAAGAGAGAGACACACACTTCCTTGCCATACATCCTAACCTGTCCACTCCTGGGTGGGTGAAACACTCACAGCACCAATCCGAGCGCTAGACGACAAACCAATCACAAACGATGGATTTGGTCCAGCCCATAATTCATGAGGCTTGGGGTCCACTGACATAAACCATGAAAGTTATGCTCCAAGAGGGGTCACCGTATAGCAGTCTGAATTGTGTAGCTACTGCATAGAAACCTTTGGCGCAACAGTGAGGGTCAACGCTATTCTAGAAAATGCAGTAGAGACCTTGAGCAGAGCACAACACACTGATTTGCAGAACAGAGCACGGCCCCAAGGCAGAGTCAGACTCGGGCACGGGGACTTCTAGACCAAGGCAGTCGGTCGAGCAAAGGTACCTTTTTCACTAGCTCGGCTTATAGAACGGTAAAAGGGCATTCAGAGGGGCTAGGGATTTAGCTCAGTGGCGCAAACGCCTGCCTGGCAAGCGCCAGGTAATGAGTTTGATCCCTGGTACCCCCACACACACACAAAAAAAAACCACCCCTGGACATCTTGTTTCCAGGCTTCGTGTCGTCCAAGATCCCCACCTCCAACCCTGACTCAGCACTGCAGGGACAGTGGGGACTTCCTCTGTGCCCTTGTCTCATGGACGCTCTTCCACATCCCCTGCCGCACCACCCAGGTCTCAGCTTTGGCACGTTAACCTTCGCAGGTCCCATCTGGTGACAGTCATTTATTCTGACTTTTTTTAGGAGCAGTTTGTTAACCAAAAAGCAGGACCAAGCTGCTCGGAAAATAATGAGGTTTCTACGTCGATGTCGCCACAGGTACATTGATCCTCATCGATACATTTTACACAACAGGAATGGTAAAATAATCCTAGCCTTCTTAACCGTCCTCGGACTCCTGTGTAACGTTCTTATCCCCGGCAAACATGAGGTACGCGTCCCAAATGTCTCGGGGCAGTAGAGCTCACTGAGGAGCCACTCAATTGCTACTGTGAGACCGCTGGAAACCGCTGCAGACTGGACTGAGTGTGTTCACCAAGTGGAGATGACATCAGTGCTTTGTGTGTTGATGGGGGTGTGAGTATAATTAAGTTGGACTAGCTATTAATTCAAGCTTCTCTTTCATCTGTTATTTATATGCCACTGTGCACTGGAGTCATCCTTACTGTGCTATCATACATCCAGACAGAGAATAGTTTCTTTTCTTGCGGAAAGGAAGCCATGAACACCATCCAGGTTTTCCAAGCTAGTCTTTCCGCTAGACACCTGCTGCCCCCTGCTGGACGTGTGGGTTATCAGGAGCACTGGTGTGTGATAAAGACCAGGAGAAGCTTCTGGAATGGGAAAGGTAGTCTCCGAGGTTCCAGCTGCGTATCTGCTAGGAGGAAGGGGCACCCAAGGGCCCGGTGTTAGGGACCCAGCCTCTGCTGGGGGAGCCCAGGGAGAGGAGTGACTCTGCTCACCCCTGGGTGCTCCTGATGAAGACGCATCCTGTGCTTAGACGCTGAGGGATGCAGGAGAGCAGAAGATCAGTATCCGGGCCTGGGCACTCTCATCAGCCGTGGGAGCCTGTGCAGCTGGCGTCCCCAAGGCCGTGGTGTCTCCAGAGCATCTGCTGTGCAGCTCACGGTTGCAGACGTCCATACTGCGGGCTCCAGCGTGTCCTATCTTGGTCCCTGTCGTGTTCCCTCGTGCCCCGGTCTCAGCATCATATTTAACTTGATGCCTTAAGGCCTCACTTCGCTTTTTCTTACTCTTGAAAGAAAGAATCGGTCGCTTATTTTGAAAATGCTTAGCCTCTAAGAGTGAATAGGGTCTAAGTCAGAGGAGACACGCACAGCCACCATGTTGACAATACTAAAAACATTAGAAGGAGCTTTTGTTTCTTAGGGATGAGGGTTCTCTTGAGCTAGAAGGCAGAGAGTGTGCTCAGGAAGGTGCCCAGCCCGGTGGGCAGTGCCTATGCTTCCTACCACACCAGCTCAGGAGCTAACAAGTGAGGTCCAGTACAAACACCCTTAAGAGGAGGCCCTGTCAGGAAGTGCATTCCCAGCTGGGTAACACCAGTGGAAGCCAGTCCGTGGTGCTGGGACCTCAAGAAATTGGTTCTGCGAGCCTCCCCAAGATTGATCATTCAGTCATCCTTGCACTGGACGTTAGGCTGCTGGCAGGCCTGGAGCTACTGACTGACCATGGTGCAAACACCAAGGACTCCCCAGGCCCTTTCCCTCCCCTTATGGGTGTCCACAGCCCCTGCTTCCTGTTCCCTCTTCTGCCTGCAAAATGCAAACCTTAGGGAGGCTCTTTCCCAGCGCACAGACCAGCGGACTCGGCTGCACAGGGAGAATCACATGGCTCCTCTTCCTTCTCTGCTTTCCCAGCACAGTCCATGTGCAAGAAAATTTCCTTAACAGGGATCATTTTTAGGCAGCTTCAAACAAAGCAGGATGTTTACAGGTTAAATTGCACTGTATCCCCGGCCCCCTTCTTCTGGTCTTATCCTCAGACTTTGAAGATACATGCTAGGTATGTAGATAGAGAGGAAATGCTTTAGGAGAAGAATTAAAGAAGATCCTATCCTTATTTTCCTTATGTTTATTTATTCCCACGGCGATGTCCTATGTTTATAGTGGGTGAGATGAGAGAGTAAGATACTTAAACGAAACATAAATTCATAAGAGGCTGCCTTCCAGAAAGTAGGCTGAACATGGGAACCGTCCCACTCCTGCTTTCAGAGTTCTCTTTTCCTAAACCGGTAGAGAAGAGCTTGCTGAGGAGTTCTTCCTTGCTTAGGACTGTGTTGTAACCAGTCCCAGCCCCATCAGAAGACTGCAGGGGGCCTTGTGATGAGGAGAGCAGCAGGGTATGGGCTCTGAATGCCAGTTTGTGACTCAGCACAAAATGCAGACCCTTACTGGCTCGCTCTTTGTTTTTTGTTTTTTTTTTTTTATCGGTACCAGGGATTGAACTCACAACTGCCTGCTTGTAAGGCAGGCGCTTATGCCGCTGAGCTAAATCCCTAGCCCACTGGCTCGCTCTTGACCTTTGCTAATTCAGATGTTAGAAAAAATACACAGATTTCAATATTCTGCATAAACTGACTATATAAGATTATAGGAGTATAAGATATATAGGAATGCAAAGTGAAAAATTATGCATTCCTGTATATCTAATTAATATATTCAGTTAAGAAGCTCGAAATCCTGAATACCTGTCCTAGAGGTTTTGTTTTAAATTTATATTTTCCATAGACTGCGTACAGTCCTGTTTCCACTCTGGTTTAGTCAGTATTATTTTAAGAGAAGCCATCACGTTTATTGTGCTTGGAAGCATTCGGGTCTGTGGGACATAGGAAACCTCCTGGGACACCCTCTGAACCAGGTGGGTAGATGGCTCCAGGGACCCCACGCCGCCCAGGTCTGAGCTGTGTGTCCCGTGTGTTTGAGACATGAAGATAACTTGGTGAATTTTCTGCCTGCTCATTTCACAAACCCCACTGTCACGCCGTTTCTTCCTTCCCAACAAAGAACCACTTTCTGCTCTTTTCGGTTGAAGTAAAGCTGTTTATAAGATTTCTGTTGTGACCCTCACATGCTAATAGCTCTTTGGTATTGTTTTACTGTCTAAAGCCCCCTGGTGGACCATAGGCTGTACAAAAGGGTGAGTTTAGCTGCCTGCTAGCCAGTTTATCTTTATCTTCCATTTTCGATATTTTGCTTTTTGCTTGCTTGCATGGGGCTGCAGCCTAGGTATGCCAGTAAGTTTCACATCCATTTTGAATGAAATAAAATAAGATACAAACTAACCCTAATTACTAACACTGCTGTTTTATACAACAGGAGAACAGTCACAGACAATAGATTTAGCAATGCATGAGTAACTAAGAGGGAGGGCCCTTCGGAGACCCAGACCAGACTTGGCGGGAGCCGCCTTCCACACACACAAATCGCTCATGGGAGAAGTTTGAATCTTCATATCATTGTGTCATAAGAAAACCTTAAACAAGTGGTTTTTCATGATTAGAATAATTTGCCACATCAAATGTTCTCATCTATTGGTTTTGTCAACATTCCGAAAGCAAGAAGTCTCCCTACGCAGGCAGTGCTAGGCTTTTTTATCTTTTTAATCGATCTGTTTCTTGCTTAGAATTAGTGCTCCCTGTCCATGCGGTTTGTGCTGTGCGATGAGTCAGTGTGCAGAGCTGCCCATCCGCAGCCAGTCCAGGCTGTTAGCTCCAGAGGGAGCAGGGCGGGCTCCAGCACAGGGCATCCCTCAGGAGGCTGAGTGGAGAAAATCTGGGTGCAGTGTCTTAAATCTGCATTTTACATTGTAGCTGGGAGTGGCTTTTCCCAAGGAATTGATATTCTAGAGACGTTCCCGCAGATAGGTGTGCAGTAGGCACTGGTAGTGCTCCCAAGAGGTTGGAATATGATGCTGGTGTGTAAGTGCTTATCGGACCCTGTGCAGATACAGCTAGAACCCATTTAAATATACTAACAGATTTGAAGGAAAGAAACGAATTCGTCCACGTAGGAGTTGAACTTAGATTAGTGGGAACCTCCTCTTAGGGTCTAAGGGAAGAGGAGTTAGCATACCGGGGTGATCAGCGCCATTAGCTGGGCGGGCTCACTGTGTCCACTTCCTAACCTTGCCCAGCACTTGAGTCACTTCTGAGATTTCTGAGAAACAATCATAATGCAGAGAATCGTAAAACTTCTAATGTTTCTGGAAGTAGTCCACATTGGACCAGACTTCCGTTGATGTTAATATTTGTTACGTTTTAAGGCAGGGGTTGGTGAACTTTTTATTAAAAGGCGTGAGAATTAGCCTCTTAGACTTTGTGGGCCCGGCAGTCCGTTCCGACTGCACAGTTCGCCCTTCGGAACCCGAACACAGCCAAAGACAATGCCAGATGGAGTGGTCCAGGCTGCGTTCCTATACAGCCACACGTGGGGCTGGAGCTGGGGTCGGTCCCTAGGCCGTCCTGTGCCATCTTGGCCTAGAATAGAGTTTTTATGAATTTTTCTGAATGATGACCTTATCTGGACTAAAGAACATCTCTCCTTATTTTTGAAACCACTAATAGTTAATGGAGACAATTTTTAAAACCAACTATATGTATAAATGTAGCTAATCTTCTTCAGTGTTGGCAGTTATCATCGAAGCATTTCCAGTCCTGTGGAGTAGCGCTGGCTCAGAGATGTCAGTGCTTGAAATTTAAGAGGAAGAGAGACAGGAGTGCCCCCCTCTCCCTGTCATGCTCCTCCCTCTGCCTTCTGTGTACAGAGAGGATATTTCTTTCCGTTGGGAAGCCTCCCGGAGAGCAGATGCATGCTCTGCTTCTCAGTGGAACCATGAGCTGTAAAATCTTGCATGTTAGATGCAGGAACAAGGGCCTGCTTCAGGGAGCCAGCGTTTTATTAGAAGTGGTTGCTTACGCATTTTTGAAGCTCGTCCAGTCTGTTAATGATCATTTTTAAGAGTACTTTTTCTGAAGGTGTTTTTTTCAGTGTCAAGCGGAGTCCCTCCTCTAATTTCTTCAGTGCCCGCTGCATTCTGTGCATGGAAGGTGGGAGTCATACCCTCCTCACACTGCGCATAGGTTAGGAGTGTGAGAGGGGCTGCCAGGTTTCGAAGTGCCGTGGGGTGCAGTAATAACTAAGGCGTGTCTGATGGTGTGAACTGAGGAGGAGTTTCCGTAGAGCACTGTGTAGTTGTGGGTTAGATCTCTGCTCCCTCCCTCTTCCTCAGGGGAGTCACAGGGTGCTCCATCCTAATAGCCCCCACACTGAAATTTTTCTTGGGAGCCCAGCACTCTCTGAGGAGGATTTATATTGCTGCGATTTTATATAAAAAAAAACTTACTTTGTATATTTACAAAATATATACCATACTTAAGACATTTAAGGTTTATACATTGAAAAGTAATATTTAGAAATGGAGAATGAAGTTGTGTGGCACAGTATTTGGGTTCCCAGGCAGGGACCCCGACAGGGAGGCTCTCTCAGCTGCAGAACTCGGGCCCGGCGGGCTTGGTCCGGCAGCGCAGCTCTGGGGACCGTTGGGTCCTGTGATGCTTGTGGCAGGGTAAGGAAAAGACCACCAAGCAGTCTTCACCGAGTCCGGCTGGTTTCATTTTTATTCACCTGGCCTTCAGGTTTAGCCTTGCGCTTAGCCAAAAAGAGTCGCTGGATTCCTGATCCTGTCTGGGGTTTGGCTGGGTTTGGTTTTTGATCTCGGACACAGTGACTGTCGATTTAGGAGAGAGCTTTCATCATATACTGAAGAGACTGAAGTCACCTCTTCTAATTACTTATTTTAGTTAATTTAGGTGATAAAGCCAACTCCAGAAAATGACTGATTTTTAAGCTTTAAGAACCATTTAAGGAGCACATGGTGAAATACCTCTTTGCAGCTGGATTCTCAGGATGTCTGATGGATGCCACTCCGTTTTGTAGCACAGTTACACTGTACATAATGGAAATAGCATATTGTTGAATTACATAATAGACTTACTCCTCAAGGTGCTGAAATGTAATTGGCCTAAAAAATGTCTCTTTTCTGGGAGAAAAATGGTTTTCCACTCCTCCCGAAGACATTTGTTTTTTACAGGCAGCAGAAGCTGTGCTGGTTCTCTGGGAAGTGTTTTCTGGACAGATCCCTCCTTCTCCACATGACGGCATATTTCTTTGAGAGGGCTTTATAACCACACAGTCTTTCCTGGTCTTCATGGAAGCCCTGGAAATTCTGGTATTAACCTGTAAATTGCTGGCCCAGTTACTTATGTTCAATGAAGCAAGCCTACTGACATAGAAGAAGTTTAATGGGAGGAAGAAGAGTCATTTTGAGCACAAATTCTTAAGCAACAGATTTCCTCTTTATTTGCAAGCTGGGTTCACAAACACTTGGTCAGAAACTGCCCGTCATTTTGGTAAGTAGTGATGTCAGCCAAGCAGCTCGGCCTTGATACATCCCCGTGACCATCTCCAGTGGGTCCTTCTAGAAGTTACACTTACAGCTTTTGCTTTGTTGTATGCACTTTGATCCACTGGCCAGTTTTCTGACTATGCCCCGGAAGTACATTGAGTAAAGTAAACAGTGGTCTAGGGTCAACAAATGAGGTATCACACTGCTTCAGTTAAATCTGCCATGAGGCCTGGTCTCCGGCGGCCCAGTATATCTAAGTGAGAAGTAAGAAATGAATGTGGTTGTATCGTTAGGATGTATTTTAAATCTCCAAAGTAATTTTGTCTCACTTGCCTCTTTTAGGAAATGAATATTTTTGGAGCACAGTGGTGTGTGTTAAATTGCAGACAACATGCTCTGTGTCATTCTTATTGGGCCTCTCTATCTTTTTTGTTTTGCAATCCAAATGAGATTTCTGGAAAATGGCAAGATCTCTCTTACCCTAAATTCCCCACAAGCCCTTGCAGCTCTCAGAGCAACAGGTAACTCACTAATCAGAAAGCCGCGTTGGGCTGCCCTGTCGTATTTTTGACGTCCAGCATTGCAAGAATAAACCTGCTGAAATCCACTGACTCATGAAACATCTCTCTGGCTGAGCATAACTGAGCAGGTGTAATGGAGCGGCTTTGCCTTACGCTTTTCCCATGGAGCCATTGTTTGCTACAAGTTTCTGAAGCAGGCCTACTTCATTTACCATAATGATCGTGGGACGTCTGACGGAGACAAACCCCGGCTTCTGCTGGCTTTCAGTGCTGTTGCTTACTACATCACGTCAGTACATTACGATGCAACTTCTTCTTTTTGTTTGAGGCTGCCACAGGCTCTCAGAGTGGTGCTCATTTTCAACCTAGAATGCTTGGGGACATCCTGGGATTGTCTTTAATTCTAATAGTTGAATGGTCACAGGTCAAAGTCTTGTCCCAATTACTGTAACTGTAAGCTAGCAATATGAAGAGCGCTCTCCAAGTCACTGGTACAAGGTTCAGAAACAAGGTCCACGCAGCCTGCTTTAGGGAAGCATAGCCTTGTGCTGTAGAAGCAAACCTCTATGTTGTTTGTCCTTATGACCCAGAGAAGGACTGCTTTGCTGGTCTGCTATGTCATGGGCTTCAGAAGTAAGTGCAGGTCTAATGGGAGTGTTTCAAAGACACCCTGGGCATTTGTAGGTTCGGTTTTACTAGCCCTGAGCCTCACGTTTGAAATTCCTTAAGCAGACCAAAAACAGCAAACCTCAGCTGAGTTTGTGTAACATAACTCAACAAAAGTATCGAGTACCTGTATTTAAAGTACCGTATATAGATTTAGTGATCAGAGGTACTGGATCTTCAAGTATAACTCCAATTTAAGAAATTTAGGACTATATGCATCAAGTTTATGTTTCTAACACAGGTACTATCGTCAAAACCAGTCCAGGCAACTGATTTGGGTCTAAATGAATTTTTCCTCCACTGAATTTTCCAGTTTAGGTATGCAACATTTATAAGACATACTTGTAACATATGGATAAAATAATACTACCCTTTTCAAGAATGACAGCAGAAATAATTATAACAAAGGAAGTAGTTACTCATTATAGCAAATTTTGGAAATAAGAATAAGCAAAGAGATTCATCCAGTGATAGTAATTTAAATTTTTATCATCTATCCTTGTTAGTAAAGATGTATTTTAAGTTACCATATGCCTTTTATTTTATTTTTTTTTTTACCATATACCTTTAATGAGTAATTGTGTCCTTGATTGATGACAAGGCAAAACAAATTTCTTTAACTATTTGTTTTTTGTTTTGTTTTGTTTTGGTACCGGGGATTGAACTCACAACCTCGTGCTTGCCAGGCAGGCTCTTGTGCTGCCGAGCTAAACCCCTGGCCCTTCTTTAACTATTTGAAACAAAGATTTGAAATACTATTGCTTAGAATTTGTTGAAAATTCTAATATTACCTGGTGTCGTTCCAAGTCATTTTAGTGACATAATCATTTCCTATTTCCTTGGAGACAATATAACTGTCAAATAGTATTTTAGCCAAGTGACATTTGATTTAAGATAAAAATTAGGCTTCCCATCTTGTCCCAATAACCTACCCTCAAGTTCTGATTTCAGTAGGGCAGATTATAAAACTCAATTCCAAGGCTGGGGATTTAGCTCAGCAGCATAAGTGCCTGCCTTGCAAGCACGCAGTTGTGAGTTCAATCCCTGGTACCAATAAAAAAAAAAAACCTCAATTCCATGCACACTTGCAGGGGTAAGTTTACATCAGCATGGGCTGTAAAACACAAACAAAGCTAAAGTCTTCTTTAACTATTAGGCACATTCTTTTTATGCATGTTTTTGAATTCTAAATTTAACTGTATTATAAAACTGTACATTTTATGTGAGGTCTTTTGCCCCATAGCATAATGTCTCATAAAGGATGACATCCTAGAGTTGAGAAAGTATAATTGTCAATTTCATACTGTGGAGATCTTCCAACTGCATGTTTTCTCTAAACTCATTTGGAAAAACTAATAAAATAAGAGTTTTTTAAAATTCTGTGCTATCCTAAGAAATATTTTAGAGGTAGTAGAGTAGTAACACAAATCAACTGATTTTGAAGCCAGCCAAATGTGGGTCCAAATTCTTGGTCAGCCTTTTATTAACTACATGACTTGAGGCAGGCTGAATGATCCCTGTATAATTGATAAGATGTGTAAATGTAGAACCTAAGATTCTACATTTACAAATTGGAGATAATGGCAGGATTTAATTTTATTGGAGATTGTAGTGAGGACTACATAAAGTAACAAATACTAAGTGGCCTATAAAGTTGTTGGCATATAATGAGTATTTTTCCCCTTAATTCTTCCTTTAAGAGCTTTCTGGGAACAAAAACAACAAAACAATGCCATTTAAATAATTTTGATGTCATTTATAATGCTAGTAAAGTTGTGGTAACCTCATGATGAAACTAAGAACTAAATTTTCTACTTTAGCTCAGGAGTATACCAAGCCTAGAAAACATATCCGAAAACTAAAATGTTCTCCTTTTTCTTGTGTAGACACTGTATGTGGACATGCACTTCTCTGTGATGCTTAGGACACCTTTAATTTTATAGCAGAGCATTTATACGTTAACTTTGAAATGTTATGAAAATTTAGTTGATTCTTTAAATGTCTTTCAGAGAAAGAAACAAAATTCCACCAAAACAAATGTGACCATTTTAACTAGAAAAAAAGTTTTAAGTTATACGTACCCTGATTACAGGTTCTTTGGTATGAAACTGCATAAAGCATTTCTTGTTTATAATTCACGCTCCTTTTTATTTCATCTCTGTGATGAACTTAATATTTTTAAATCATTCCTGTTCATTCTACAAAACTGTGAATGGATATGTGTTTCTGCTACCAGAGTTTGAGTTCAGAATTCTCTAATTGTAGAAATTTCATCCATGATGGAGTCACTTGCATATTTGTGAATGAATTCTGTGCTAGTGCAAAACCCCCATGTAGAGGTGGCAGCAGCATGCACATTTTGCAGTAATTCAGCGAACAGGTCTGCACAGTACAGATACTGCATGTCCCAAAGTAACGTTGGCATCCGTGCATGCCTTGCATTTTTCCAGCCCAAGGGATCTTAGTATAGATGTTGCATGTTTAAAAATTGAACATAGACTATAGCATGTTTCAATTTTTAAAAAGCCATTTATTTATCGAGTATGCATGTCCAAACTTAGGGACTCATAATGATGCAAAATTTTGTACTATAATATGACTCAGATTATCCTAAAATTTAATAAGCCATGGCATCTTTCATGGTAAGATTTGAAATGCAGCAGTATCTGGATCTAGTTTGGAACATAGCCATATATCCTAAATGTCACTGTTAGGAAAAAAAGGACTCAATGGTTTGGGAGTAGCCTGCTTGTCACTGTCACTTGTAAATGTCACATGAAGACTAAGCTGTAGCAAGTATAGCAAATCAGACAGTTTTTCAAACTGATTTTAGTATTGATGACAAAATGATAGTTTTTCTTCTCAAAGAGAGCATCTTCTCTCTGAAAAGATTATGCCACCTTTGCAGAATACTCAAATTATTCTGCTTGCAGGTAGTAAATACATATCTTTTTTCTTAAATTACTATTATATGTATCATTCCATTGAGTCCCACCCTATGTAACTTATTACCGTTTTTTAAAGGATGTTTTATCCCTGAGTGTTATCAAGAGTCTATTTAGAAAGCAAACTAGTAACATTCATTGTAAAACTAAAATTCTAATTTACTAGTATAATGTAAGATGATAGGTGAGACTCCACCCTGAGAAGATCACAGGAATATATTTGAAATCATGGGCCTCTGCGTAGGACTGAAACAGAGACTTTTCCTCTTGAAGCATAATAGGTGCCTTAAGAAACTGTCTTCTGTTTGGCTATAGTCATCCTCATCATCCCCTTGTGGAGAACAGATGTTCTTCTGTGATAGGTCGCACTACACACAGCACCTTACACAGCATGTGCCAACTTTTATTGGATCATTCTGTTTGCTATTAAGGCAAGCTCAAAATTGTGCGTCAGTGCAGAGAGATATTCTTACAGCCACTTCACTGATACCCGTCTACATCAAAAATAAAAGAGGCAGAGTTTTCATTACAAATGTCAATTGGGCCAGGTGTAGGGGTACACGTTTGTAATCACAGCCACCTGAGGGACTGCAGCAGGAAGATGGTGAGTTTGGTGCCAGCCTGGGCAACTCAGTGAAACCCTGTCTCAAAGCAAAAGTGGGGAGGCTGGAGATGTAGTTCAGTTCTAGACTGGCCCTGGGTTGGGTCCTTAGGAATGCCAAAAGAGCAGACTGATGAGACAGACGAACAGACAGAGAAAGACTAGAGATTATAGATTACCGATGTGATTGTTCCATTTTAAATTTGTGTATAGTATGTCTGATAAGTAGAACAAAGTCCTTTTTTAGCATCCGACTGCACTGATGTCCATCTGGGAATTCTTAGAAGAACCCTGAGCGCCCCTTGGGTTCACTGTGGGATGGGAGGGAAGCAAGGCCTTGTGAAAATCAGCCTCCACAGTATGTGAGGAGAGGGTAGCACTGGACAGGTATTAATGATCGTGTTTAGGGTAGCTAACGGTCTCGAGTGCGTGCAGAGCAGTAGTTCTGTCCCTGGATACTTCAAAATTAAATAAATACACGCATGCAGTTTCCCTAGTTTCCATTACATGAAATTACAGGGAATTCATGGTAGCCCACCAAGTCAAAAAGAAAGTTATTGGAATAAGTTTTTCTAAGATAAAACACTTAACCTTGATTTAATGCAACAGAATTTGATCCTGCTGTTTTTAGAACACATGATGTAAACAAAAGTTTTAGAATTATTTTTTTAAAAATCACCGTTAAGTAGGGTCATTTCTCCTCAGTAGTCTCTCCACATTTTCACAGGATCTCCCTTTGCTATCAGTCCAAAGGGATTTTGTCTTGGCTTTTCATTTCAGAGGGAGGTGGTAGCACTTTCCTCTACTTTGGTCACAATTTCACTATATAGTTATCTCTTGGTGTTCTCTTTTGTTTCTCTTCCAGAGTGAAAGAATTGAGAAAGGCCAAGGAACTTGAAGACATACAGCAGCATCCCTTAGCAATGTGACATTGCTTTTCAGACTGTTTTCATTTCTGTTTTTAGCAGAGACATGCAACAAAAACAACAGACGCGCACATGTACACACACACACACACACACACACACACACACACACAATCCCTCTGCAGTTTTGGGGAGAACAGCTGCAGGATTTTAACAGGAATGTTTTGGTCATTGCATTTGCACTTTCATGGACAACTTTTAATTTGATCAGCAAGACATCTTGGAACTCAATCTTCTGTTGGATCATAGGAAAACAAGACACCAGGAGGAATTGAAAGAGGCTTCTCTTCTGAGGAAGAAGCCGTTTTTCTTCTCATATAGGGCTGTATTCAAACATCGTGTGGAACTGTACAAATATTTATACCAAAAATATAGCTAAGAAATGGTGGGGATGCGCTAGCGACAAGGAGGATGCCGTACCTGCACCTGTGGTTGTTTCCAAGACGCTGAATCTGCGGGCTGGATTCTCAAGGGAGGGCTTAGAGCATACAAATCTTTATTGGGTCCGTGTGTTCTCATTTCCTTCACTGGTTATTTTATTTTTGTTCCTTTGTTTTAATCTCTACAGCACACTTAATGCAACTTTTAAAATCTGCAGGTTTTTAGTGTCTTGTGGAAATTTGCAGAGGGGCGGGTGTGTAGGAAACGGGTAATGCATGGGAGATAAGGAAAAGCAGCTTACAGAGTTTAAATTTATTTTCATGTCCCCGCCACCACCCAAGAGCCTGTGAGGATAGTAATCATCTCGTCCCTTTTCTCATGTTCAGCACTTTAATTTTTTTGCCTTACTTTCATGTGCAATGAGAATTACTTAAGAATTGGTAAAGCATGTAGCCTTTTTTAGTAACCTTGGAAACTCGTAATTCCAAGGAATCATAAACCTTGCCTGGACATTTGCCACCTAAACGACCAGTGTGGTGCTGCGTTCTGGCCAGTAAATTCCATATTTTTGGCTCTATCTCATCCAAACAGCGGTTTCTGTGTATATATAGAAGGTAGAAACAAAAAGTGAGAAAATATTTGAAAGGGATTATATTAATTGCTAAATATTTTATTCACAAAGGTCAATAACATGGCAAGATAAAATTATTTGTATAGTTTTGTCTGAATGAGCGAGAATAATGTGGATGTATTGTTTGTACATATTGTATATATTAAAACAAAGAGATATGTGCATGAAATCAAGAAAAAAGAAATGAACAAAAGCAAAGCATTAGTGGCTATGGTCTGTAAAATGAAACAAAAAAACTTTATTTCACTATAAGAGTACTTTATTTTAAATGTTCTTTAGAAGAACATTTTGCTAAAGCATGATTAAACTGCAAAAAAAAGAGCTACTGTATTTAGACTTAGGAACAAAGGCAGAGTAACATTACTTAAAAAAGGATATGTTTACATTTAATTTCTGGCTACCAGGAGTTTAGTTTATTTTATTTAAAAATTTTTTTGCCAATGGTGCCAAGTAATGTGAATGCTAATACTGCTTAAGAAAATTAAGTTACTTTTGCAAAACAGATAATCATAAAATGAATCCTTATATAGCTTAACACCATCCACTCACTCCAACGAAGAACACTTAGAATGATCAGAACCTGACAAAAGAAATAGTGTGAAGAGTAGAAAAATGTCATGTTTTCATACCTCCTGCTGGAAATCGGAAACTGTAATTAAATTGTACAAAAAAATGAAAAAGACAGACTGGTCTTGTAGGGATGTCATGGTATATTACTATTTCCACATAATGAGGAGCCAAAGAAATCTGATGCTTTTAAAAATTAAACTTCCAATGTCAAATTGAAAGAATAAAGTCTGCATTTGCTGATGCCAGTTTAAAATCCCCAGGTAAGGTTTGAGGATCAGTTGGTGTGAAGCTGAGATGTTTTTACTTGGTTCTGGCTGCCAACTGTGAGTTAAAACTCAAGGCTTGTTGTGAAGCCTAAAAATATTCACAAATAAGCTTTTAAACTGGTGTCTTTAGAAGGAAGGTAGATACAAAAGATTGCAGTAAAAACTGGGGTCAGTGCTCTTGGTGCCTTTTCTATAATTGTACTTGTTTTTTAATTACTTCCTTTCACTGCCAACCTCGAATTACTGTACAGTATATGTCTTTCTGCTTGTGATCAGCTTTGACAACAGTGACAGCCCCACAACTAGTAGCCACCTGTACATTTGTAAACTGACCTGACTCAATTTTGTTTTTAAATGTGTGGGTTATGTTGCAGCTGTTGCATCCCCCGCCCCCCAAATGCCTATTATTTTACACAATTTGACCTGTAGGAGAACACGATTTACCAACACACAATTGCATTCATAACTGGGAAGAGAATGTGAAAGCCAGCTCTTTCAGAATATCCTATATTAATAATGAATTTGGATACGTTTGTTCCATTTATTATGGTACACATAGTCTTTTGACCAGAGTAATGACCTCAGTGGATTTGCTTTAACCCTCTTATTTATTTATTTATTTATTTAATGTTTCACATGCTACATTCTTAGCTGAATAAGAAAATTCTGGATGATAAGAGACTTAAATAGAACTAGGAGGTTCTTATGGAAGGGATAGTAAGTAGGTTCAAAACCTACCAATACAACTGTGAATTCTAGGTGAGGTAAAAATGCACTTCCACTGAAACAGCATTTCTGACCGCTTTTTCTTGGTTGCAAATCTTAATTTTGAATATACGATGATAGGTAAGCGCAGCTTTCTTGGATAATCTGAATTCCCAAGTGCCAGGAGTAGGATTTCGTTATAAAATTAATAGCTAACCTTATTCCGTCTCCTGAAGATTTAATTGCTATTCTTGTTACCCATTCAAAATCAGCTGTACTGTGTGAACAAAATAAAGACAATAACACGAACCCCTCTCTGGCTGCACGGTCGCTTATGGCAGTTCCACACAGTAGTTGGCGCCCAGTGGGGGGTCCCTGAGACTTGCATGTAAAACTAGTCTAGATGTCTTCTTTTTTGTAAGTTTTATTTTTGTAATTGTGCATGTAAAGCATCATTGAACCAATGGATCTGTTGAAGAACTCAGCTGCTGGAAACCATGCAAAATGTTTTGAATTGCCCTTAAAATATGGAAAATGTTTTCTGAATGCTTTATATTCTTTCTGCTGTAAATTAAAAACAAAGAAAATTTCCCCATACTATCTGTGTGTTTTGCTTTAACTTTCTGCTGAAATCCAAAGTGTTGAGCACACGTTTAAAAACCTGTGTAATAATTGTAAATATTTCCTTCTGATTCAGGTAACAATGTTTTGACACCGAATATTACATGTTTCAGATACATCCACCAAAGAAAACACTTTAGAGCCACTTTCTTAGAAGAAAGCTTCCACCTATCTGTGCAACTCTCTCAACACATCAATCATTTGTCTTAAGAGCAGTTATTTGAAAGATACAGATACCGATCTAAATCTACCTTTTCCGTTAAAAGCCTGAAAAGTGTTTAACGGGAGCATTCCAGCTGACTCTCACTAGCCTGCTTTTGTAAGTACTTTGCCATCTTTCTGCCAATCCCCTTCACTGCAGACAGAGCCTTTTGTGTCTCTAGGAGACCACCCCCATCCATTTCAAAACTGCCAAACTGCATGACTGATCTCCCCAACACCATCCTCAGTGGGTTCTACAGCCCAGTGACCTCTGACTTGCTCATTTGTGCCCACCCTGCACCCAGTGGTGGTTTGTGCACACTGTCATGTGCCATAACTTGTTTGTGGTGTTCGTTCATCCATTGCCTGAAAAATTCTGTTTAGCTACTCAACTCGGACCTCTATGCTCTCGTTACAGTTAGTATTTCTCACTTTATTTCCAGCTCGAAAAGACAGTTTGGTATTTACTTTTCACTTGTCTAGGAGAGAGCCGATTGACCCCTTTAACCAGTGTGTGTTTCACTGGAAAGACTGTCTCTCTACGATAATTCAGTAACAAGTGCTTTACAAAGTACCCCATCCGGGACTAGTCTGTGTTAGGGGCTGCTGGACTACACAGATGGAGCACCTAATCTAATGCCGAGGCTCCCTTTGCCAGATTGTAATAAGATCCGTGCAATGACAAATCCTTGTGTCACTAGTGAAAAAAGGGAACCTGATTCACCCCAAACCTGTGATATGTACCCCTGAGAGAATTTTCATTTCACAACTTGATTGGAAAAACATGGTGTTTCCCCATGACCACTAGGGTAAAGCTGGGCCTCTAAAACATTAGTGCGTACACTACTCCTATAATCTCAGGCGGATAGATACGGTCCACTGGCCCCAATGAAGTAAGACGAAGGCCCCACCCTCACCGGTCCCCGTTGGAGTGCCTCGCAGGCCCGCCTACTTCCGGCGCGCCCTCGGCCGCCGAGCGCGCCCCGCCCACTCCCGCCGGGCCCTGCCCAGTGACGTCACCGCGGCGCCACCTCCCCCGCCTAGGTTGTCTGCTGCAGAACTCCTCAGGTCGTCAGCCGCCGTTGTCGCCGCAACCGCCAAAATGTGAGTGATGCGACGTGACCCGGGACGCCCTGGAGCCCTGGAGGCGGCGTCCCATGCTTTGGCCCCTCGCCTGGCCGGGTGGCGGCGCTCGCCCACCGCTCAGACGCAGGCCGCCGCTGCACGCGCATGCGCGAGGTGGCCGTGGCCGGGGCCTGAGGGTTGGCGCGGGCCGGGGTTCGGGCCAAGACTCGGGTACCTAGCCCTGCGCTGCGAGGGCCTAGCGGCCGGGCGGCAGCTTCCCAGAGGGAGCTCCCCACCCGGCTGCCGGAGCTTCCCAGAGGTCCTTGTGGCGGCCCGCGGGTCCGGAAGTACAGGGAATGGACCTGGCCGCACCCAGCGATCAGAGTGAACCTGACACTCCCCAGAGCCCAGGCTTCCCCCGTCAACCCAGGGCTCTCGTGCTCGGAAAATACCTTGGCCTCGGGCCGTGGCTCTCATCTGGAGCGGAAGCATTGTTACAGTGGCCCCAGAATCCCGGGTGACTTCAGGGGTGACATTAAGAATAACAAGTATGCAGTGTCCCCCTACGGGCTGCTCAGTTGTCATCTACCGAGGAAACTCTAGGTTTCCTAGAGGAACTAGGTGGAAACAACACTTGGAAGGTACTTGCTGAGGCTGCCGTGCCAACAGATTGCTGTTCCTAAAATCTCACCACCTGAGGAATTGGGGCCGGCTGTGCCACAGCTGGCTGCATTAACTTTGTAAATCTCACATTACTCACCTATCAAGTGGGAGCAGTCGGGTATTCCCTCTCAGAGGGTTATGAGAATTCAGCGAGAGAATGCATGTGAAGGGCTTAGCCTTAAGAGATGGTCCTAAATAGAATACTGTCTGCCAGACCCAAGGAAAGCTGTTGGATCTGCTGTATTGCTGGCCCCTGGTCATTGACAGTGTCAATTTAAAATCACTGTTGACTCAGTGAATCAGTGACTCATGTGTAAGCAAGGCGCATACGAGGTACTGTTTTGGATACAGAGAAGAGAATTCTAAAACCCAGGAGCCTGTGTGAGGGGACACAAGACCTTTATCCGTGCAAAATCAGTGACACCAGCCAATGGGAGAAGTGAGGAGTCAAGTCAGAGTGGCTATGAAAGATCTGCCCGGCAAGCAATAAAACCTTCAACAAAGACTGTAAAAGAAGACTGAGAGAAGGAGCATTCCTTCTACTTGCATCTCTCATTCACACTACCCTGTCCCTCCATGCAAGCGTCCCTAACCCAGAATCTTTCTCCATACTGGAAAAAGGGCATGCCACAATTCTTCGTAACTATAAAACAGTTCTTGGCGCAATATAATGTTTGTCTCCATTTAATGTTTAATGTCTCCATTAAAACAAGTGGAAAAAATTGGAAAATAGAGTTTACCCATCCTGGGATCAGGTGCTTCAGCGATGCAAAGTAGAGCCTATTATGTCTTCATGGTGGTCACTTTATCATGTGGGACAATCTTGGAAATTATGGAAGGATTATGACAAATTCTTCGAGGACCATTGTTATTATAAGGACAGGATTTTGGGAGGAGGAGCTTTAGTTCTGATACATGAAATCATTAATATTTCGATCTAGAATAATATCTTTGTTTTCAGAAGTACATTTACAACCCTAATTTATTTACACTTGTGCCTTTACACATTTCAGGTCTACCGGATCAAGTGCTGCCATTGGCAGCAACCGAAGACTTCAGCAGACACAAAATCAAGTAGAGGAGGTATTGTAAAGCAGGAATTTTAATAAATGGGTACACACTGGAGATAAGTCTGCTTAAAAAATATAAACATGTGAATGTAAATTTTGATAGTACTCATAAATGTAATAAAATCTGCCTCCTGATGTTTTTAGAAGCCTTGATCTTAGCAAAAGTCAGAGTCCCCAGATTTCATGTTTTATTTTTCTGCAGCAGAATCACACAGCTAAAACACAAACACAAAAACATTCCCCAAGAACCACTTCATAAAATAGGCTAATACAGTTTTAAAGATTAGGGCTAAAGGCTGTCTAAGCCAGAAATGTGTCCTTGGATGAGATATTTTTCCAGAATGTGTTGTCCTGCAGCTTCACTTCTTAGTCACCTCACCTGAGCAACTCAGTAGAAAACATTTACCTCCAAGGGCCCTGGGGTGCCCAGGCAGATGTTGACAGACTGCTCCAGCCCAACAAATCTGTACTTATAGAATTCTTGAGGACTTTTACATGTTTTGTTCCACTCTATATGCAGAACTAAAAATTGAGACCAGTATTTCCTTGTTGCTAAAAGCAGTCACTGTCTGCACTTAGCTACACTAAAAAGTAGAGTTAATAGATACCATTGTTAAATCATCCAGTAATGCTTTGATTGGGTATTTTGTTTATAAAACTTAATTCTCACAATTTTAGATTTTTACAGTGAAAGCCATTCTAAATCCGTCCTGCTTGGAACTTGTTTACTTACAAAATCATATCTAATTTTTTTTTTTATGGTACCAGGGATTGAACTCATGACGTCGCATTTGCCAAGCAGGCACTTACGCCACTCAGCTAAACACCCAGCCCCTCTAAAGTTTTTTTAATCCAAGGGAATTTCAAAGAGATTTTTAATTTTGTGGGGTTTTTTTTTCCGTCCTGGGACTTGAACTCATGACCTTGTGCTTTGTCACAGGGACTGTGCCGCTGAGCTAGATCCCCGGCCCTTCAAAGAGTTTTTTATGGAGATAAAGTATACATAACATACAATTAACCCATTTAAAGTGTACAATTTGGTGGTATTTAGTATATTCACTGTATTGTGCAACCATTACCTCAACTTGGAGAACCCTTTCATCACTCCCGAAGAGCACTAGTACCCATTTAGTAGCCACTCCCATCCTTGCTTCTCCCATTTCCCATTTGCCTCTGATCTGCTGTTTCCATGGATTTGCCTGTTCTGTGTATAGCATAAAAAGAATCACCAAAAACAAGGAGTCACCATCTGTGGCCAGTAGTGCCAGGCTTCTTTCACTTCGCATGTTTTTAACAGTCATCCAAGCTGTGGCATGTTTCAGTACTTCGTTCCTTTTTATAGGTAATATGATAATGGATGATTTCAGCTCTTTCCGCCGCCCAGCTGCTATGAATAATGCTCTCAACATTCAGAACACGATGTGGTTGAGCCGTGTTTTCATTTCTCTTGAGTTTGTGTACCTAGGAGTATTGTTGGGTCATACAATAGTTATGTGGCTAATTCTACCTTAGCTATTTTGAGGAGCTGCCAAACTTCCACAGTGGCTGCCCGGTTTTGTATTCCCATCAGCAAGGCATAAAGCTGTTTCTTTACATCCCCCTCAACATTTGTTTCCTAGATTGTGGCCATCTAGTGAGCATTGTAGTATCTCACTGTGGTTTTTCTCATTGTATTAGTGAAGTGATTAGTAATGCTGAACAACTTTTCATTTGCTGTCCATTTGTATGTCTTTGTTGAAGACTTTCGCCCATTTTTTTTTTAAACTAGGTTGTATTTGTGTTGCTAATTTGTAAGAATTCTTTGTGTATTCTGGATAGCCACCCTTACTGGATATGTGATTTGCAGATACTTGCTTTCTGTGGACCCTCTTGGTCCCTCCCTCCCCGCCCTCTTTCTTTTTCCCTTCCTTCTTTCCTTCCTTCCTTTAATGATACTGGGGACTGAACCCAGAGCCTTCATATTGAGTTATATTCCCAGAATTTTTTTATTTTGAGACAGGGTCTTGTTAAATTGAGAAATTGCCCAGGCTGGACTCAAACTGGCCATCCTCCTGCCTCAGCCTTCCAGAGGGCTAGAATTATAGGCACATACCACTCCCAGCTAGAACATTCTTGCTAACATACTTTGATTTAAAATGTAAAAAAAAATTTATGAAGCCAAATTGTATGATTTTAGTCATTATTACCAGGTTGTTTATTTAGCAACAAGATTTTTTTTTTCCCCTCTTTGAACTCGGAATCAAACTCAGAACCTCATGCTTGCCAGGCATGCGCTATGCTGCTGAGCCATTTCCCTGGCCCCCATCACGTTATTTTTTAATTGTTATCAGGTGGTTTTTTTTCCTGATGTTATTTTATTTTCCAAATCCATTTTATTTCAAGGAGAAAGAAAAAGAAGAAAAAAAACTACAACAAAATGCCAGAACACGTCAATCAAGGGCCAACAATGGTACATATATTGAGCATTGTCATCCCCAAATGATTCACCCAGAGCACAAGACATTTGTGTATCAGGTGTTTTTGATTGTTATTGTCTCTCTCCCTCTCCCCCTCCCCTTCCCCCTCTCCCCCTCCCCCTCTCCCTCTCTTTTCCTCTCCTCCCGCTCTTGCTCTCGCTTTTGGTATTAATCAAATCTAAGAGTCCAGGGCCAAACTGAAGTTTTGAATATTTATTTTATTCCTACCTCTAAGAGTTTTATAGTTCTAGCTCTTAAGTCATTGATAACATTTTGAGTTAATTTTTGTGATGAAGTAAGAGTCATTCTTTTGTACATGACTCTTTCATTCCAGCACAGTTGGTTGGAAAAACTGAACCTTTCCTGTAAAGTGTTGCCACCTTGTCAAAAATTAGTTGGCTTTATGGGCTGTGTCGAGTAGCTCCGTGGTAGAGTGCTTGCTAGAGCACAAGGCCTTGAGTTCTTCCCCAGCACCACAAAAAAAGAAAAAAAGAAAAAAGACATTTGAGTTGATTTCTGCACTTTCAGTTCTACACCTCTGGTCTCTGTGTCTGTCCTTCTGCCACTACCAGTTTTGCTTACTGTGGCTTTGTGGTAAAATTTGAAATTGAGAAGTGTGTGTCCTCCAACCTTTTTTTCTTCCTCTTATGTTCTGCCTTTTTGAGGTTCCCTGATGTTACATATGAAAAAAGCTGCTGGAATTGGGGTCACATTTGGAATTTCCTGAAGGAGAAGAAAAAGCCTTTGGGATTGTTGTGTTGACTACACAGCTGTCTGCACAGGGCTGTCTCCCAGTGTAGAGCACAGGGCATCTTTCCACTTTTAGCCAGGTTTTCTTTCAATGGTGTCTTGCGTTTTACATCTGAAAGTCTCACCTCCTTGGTTAAATGTATCCCTGAAGTATTTTTATTCTTTTGGATGGTGCTGTAAAGGCAGTTGTTTTATTAATGTTCTTTTCAGGTTTATTGCTAATGTACAGAAATGCAACTGATTTGTGTGATCTTAAAGGCTGAAAACATTGCTGAGTTATTCATTCTGTTTTTCTTTTTGTGGGTTCTTTGAGAGCCAGAGTATATGGATATATAGGTGCGGAAATAGAGATAGAATTTCCTACGATAGGAAGAGTGCAGTCCTGTTTCCAGTTTGCATGCCCTTTTCTTTTTCTTGACTAATTGGTTGCTCTGGCCAGGACTTGAGGACCGAGTGGCGCAGCAGTAGTGAAAGTGAGCGTCTGTGTCTTGTGTCTGATCTTAAGGGAAGCTGCTGGTCTAGATTCACTCTGAGTATAGTGTTAGTCATGGGTTTCCCCATAAACGCCCTTGATCATATTAAGGAAGTTCCCATCTGCCATTAGTTTGTTGGGTGGCTTTCTCACAAAAGGGTAGGCCCATTTTATTAAAATGTAAGTAATAAAGTCCTGACTTGAAAAAAAAAATGCCAGATTTCACTTGGACTTTTGGTTCTCCCATTCCTGTCTGTGTGACCTCATGGGATCTCATCGTTTAGGTGGTGGACATAATGAGAGTCAATGTGGACAAGGTGTTGGAAAGAGACCAGAAGCTCTCTGAGTTAGATGACCGTGCAGATGCGCTGCAAGCAGGAGCTTCTCAATTTGAAACAAGTGCTGCCAAGTTGAAGAGGAAATATTGGTGGAAAAACTGCAAGGTAATTATCTCTCCACTGACCATTCTCAGAGGCTGGGCAGAGAAGGTACAATATTGGACTTCTGTGAATCTGTAAGTGGGCTTGACTTCCTGCATACAGACCTGGGAGTCTTACACACAGACTGCATCCTTTTCCTCAACTGCCACCAGAAATCCTCCTGTTCCATGGCTGATCTTACGAGGTGCACAGAAGGATAGAACAGGGTGCCCCACACCTCACCAGGCAGGACCACTTGGTCAGTGTGCAGCTGGTTCTTCCAGTGGCTCCAGAGCCAAGGGAAGCAAACCTGGAAGGCAGCCACATGGAGAACAGTCTGCAGCAGATTTTATACAGCCAGCAAATAAGTATGCTTGAATCAGATCATACTATATCCTGCCCCTACTGTATTGAGCAGTGACACTCACACATGGGACATGAGTCTCCCCGCCCAGTGTGGAGAATTTATACACATGAACAGGTGCTTTGCTGGGGGCCCACAGATCCTTGGCACACATTTTATAAAGCAGCTAAACTTTAGACCCTGAGACCATTAAATATAGGTATTAAGAAATGACAAGTTGTTGCAGATCACAGCACACCTGGATTGCTAGAATAATGTTGTAGGATGCTCCTCAGTAAGCCTGTTCCATCTTTTCCTAAGTGTGAAGTGGATGTGTGTTTTCCTACAGATGTGGGCCATAGGGATTGGTGTGCTGGTGATCATCATCATCATCATCATCGGTGAGTTCATTCCTTTGTGCACACATGATCAGCTGTACCAGAACACACAGTAAACGCTCCCTCGGACTGCTAGTGCACTCCAGGGCTTTTGAAGAATTTGCATTGGCAAATCTTTCAAGTTCTAGAAGTCTTTTTTTTTCTTTTACATGCACATCAGTTCTTTGAGGCAGGGGAACCTCACTGCTACTGATAGCTCTGTTTTTCTGTCTGAATACAGTGATGTTATATATTTCCTTTTATGTAGTGCAGTAATTCAGAGAACAAGCTACCTGTGAGCCACCCCTGCTCCAAGCCATCCAGCTCTGTGCCCTTGGGCAAGCAATTGAAAATTTCTTGACCTCCACTTTCCTCATTTGTAAAATGGGGATAATAACAGCATGTACCTTGCTTGTTAAAAGGACACGTCTGTTATGAGGACAAAAAGTGCTTAGTATATAAGATATCTAGCAGTACAGTAATAAAAATAGTAGCATGTCTATATGTAACACATATGTATATGCATATACATACACACATTAATATCATTGTACATAATGTTAGAGGAACCCATTGCCTTTTAGCCCACTATATGGGCATTCCTTAATAAGCATGTCTTGCTTTCATCGCTAGGTCAGTGTCAGTGAATATTGTTCTTTAATGAGAGTTATTTGTATGTTTCTCCCTTGTCCCCCCTCCCCCCATCTTTTTGAGACAAGGTCTTGCTATGCAGTTCTCACTGGCCTTGAACTCACTTTGTAGCCCAGGTTGGCCTAAAACTCACAATTGATCTTCCTGCCTGCTGAGTGCTGGGATGACAGGCATGGGCCACCATTCCTGGCTGGTGACGAAAGGCTCCTCTACATGACCACAGCATGCAGAGGAGTCACTAGTAGGAAATGGGTCAAGTCGGATCCTGTTCACAGTTACTGAATGCAGCCTTCTCTCCGGGTGTGCACTGAAAGACTAAACCACCCTTTCTCCTGTTTCTGCTTTTTCCTCCTTGCTTCTTAGTGTGGAGCGTCTCTTCTTGAAGAACCAGTGAAACTCGAGCCTTGCTGTTCAGGAAACCTCTTCGAGACCTTTGACTTTGAACCTGCTATGTTGTCAAGCTTACCTACTGTTGTTTCTAAACTGATTATTTTTGCTAGTTCATGTAAAGTTCAGTTTCTAGGAAATGTGCCTTTGTTTTTTAATATGCACTCCAAACTAGAGGTGTGGCCAGCCCCACCCACCTTTTGCACAAAGCCTTTATAGATTTACTGTAAGAGGACTTCCTACCATGCAGAGTGCTGTACTCTAGGCATAATATTGTCACTAACGAATTGCCACTGATTTCAGCTAAGTTAGCTGTCCTGGGCTTCTGACATTACCTGCAGCCCTACATTTTAAACCGTGGGGTAATGAGATTTCCAGATTGTGCCTTCCAGAACACTACTGCCTAACACACATCTGTGACAGTAATGGGCCATGCCTTGCTTTCGTACTTCCCTATTTGCCTATAAGAGACTCGATCCTTTTCATAAGTACTACTGACTCTTGCTGTATTTAAAACAAGATGCTGGTGAAGATATTTTTGCTCTTACATTAGATATGAAGATGTTTACTTGTTATGTATCACTTTCTAAAATATCTCCATCAGAAATAACCCTTTTAAAAAGTTTTTAAAGAACTATACCTAGACCAAAGTTTCTATTCTGCCAAAATGTTAAAATACAAGTAAAATGTCCTTTACCTGACAGAATTCAGAAAGTGCCATAAGAAGCCTTTCAGAAGGACAGTGGTCCTAGCACATGTGCCTTTCCTCAGCCCAGCAGCCGAGCTTTGAAACACTGCTTGCTGGCGATGTGGCCCCTCCTGATGCAGCATTTTCACAGGGGGTTTACACAAGACCCCCTGCCTCGCACTATGTTGTAGACAGGGTTTCCCCAACAGCTGTGGCTCCAGCATGTGATAGTCCTGTGGCCCTCCATTAAGACCATCTGTCAGCCTGATCAGTACCAAGGCTCCCATGTGACAGCACTTTGAAATTTGTTTCCTGTTTTTGTTTGGTGCTTCCTAAATCTTCTAAATTATGCTTTCCAGGCACTGGTCAGGTGGATGGCCCAAGATGTTTCTTCTGTGTCATAAACTGCACACATGCTGCTTTGAAAATAGCACCTGAGAGATTTGTGTCCATGGGGCTTTTAACATTGGGGTACGTGGCTTAAAAGCGGGGTTTCCAGTATGAATGAAAACGCAAGGAGGCACTGGGGGAGAAACACAGGCTTTACCACTCTGTGGCCATTTTTTCCACAACCTTCTAGATATCATTCACATGCTTGTATGACTTACAAAGCAGCCACAGCTGAGGCGAGTGACACAGTTCCATGTCTGCACTTTGTCCCCTAGCACCCTGGAGATGTTCTAGTTGTTGAAGACGTGCCCTACAGTGGGCCCAGGGTCTGGCTACACCCGACCCTAAAGCTGGTGCTCTCTCCTCGCTCCATACTCAGCCCGTATGACCCACTGGTTCCTGCGTTAACCCAGGAATACCTCGCTTGTGTCTGCACGCAGCTGAGAACTTTCCCACTTTGAGGAGCTAAATAAAACGTTTATAAACATGACGCTGGCCCCTGTGTTCCTTGGGGAGGGGTGGCTGCGCCTGTTCCAAGTCCTAAACGGATTCTTCCCCCAACCCCCTTTCAGACTTCCATTTCTCCTCCTCGTCGCCCACCCAGTTCTGGGTTCGCCCTGCCTAAGCGGACATAAGTCTCCCACACACCCCGGGAAAAGTGCTCTTCAGCATGGAGGTGAGTGGGGGGCTGCTCTAAGCCTAAATGTGGCCTTGTGTTTGGTAAACTAGCCAGCCGACCTGCCGCAGCTAAACCTTGTGGTAGTTCTTGTTTCAATCCCGCGATCTTTCCTTCCCATTAATATACTGCCACTTTTACCCTCTGACCCCTAGGAAACACTGAAGCCAACTTTGGTTTTTAACAGAAAAATCGAAGTACCGAATGCTGCTTCTTCACCCCAGCCCCACTTTGATCTGGCCGCAGGCTGGTTTCCGGGCGGGGCTGCTGCTTTCCAGGATCGGGCTGCACTTCCGCTAGAGACTGAGCGGCTTGGGCCTCGCTCTGTGCTCCTCTGGTTTTCTGGGGCCCTAGTCACCAGGCTGGCTCCTCCCACCGCCTCCCCCAAGTAGAGTTATTTTCCCCTCCGCGCCTTGAGTGGGTCTCATGTTTTACGTCTTTCCCAAAGCGCGGGCACCCCGAAAGGACAGGGACTTTTGTCTGTTGTCTCCCAGGATGACGATCATTCCTGACCAGGCACAGTATCTGCTGAATGAATGCTGACTGAGGAAAATCCTTGGACGACTTAACACTCCCCAAAAGACCCCTGTAGAGTACTTCTTGGGGATCCAATACATAATGACAGCCACCCGCTTTTCCTCACCCCCTTTACAGACAACTTTCCAACAAATACTATTTTTGATGTACCAGGCAGCAAGGTCGCTGCCCTCCGCCTTTCAATTTGGATAAATTGAGAGGCCACGCAAAAGGCGCTTTCAGACTCTTTAAAGGCCGGGGAGGCGTGCAGGCCCCCGCTTAAACGTCCCTTTTTGAAAATCGGGACTGAATTGTAGCACCTGTTTCCCGTTCCGCCAAACCCACCATTCGTTTGCAGCAGGAGAGCGAGCAAAATAAGGAAAGAACCAAAGCACTGGAGACGCGGAAACGGAAAACACCGCGCAGCCCCAGACCCGACACGCGGCGCTGCACGGCGGCCCCAAGGCACCCGGGAACCACGCGCGCCGCTCGGTCACGCCCCTGCCCGCAGCTCAGGTGGAGGCCGTGTCGGGCCTGCCCATCTTCCAACCCAATCCCGCTTCTTCGTGATTGACAGCTCCTGTGCCCTATCACTCCCACTCGGACTGCATCGGCCCCTCCCCCAGGAAGCCGAGCGCAGGGCCCGAGTCTCCCAGACCACAGTGTCCGTACCGCTCCTCCGCCCTCGACACTTGCTCCGGCCCACCGGGATTGGCCCGCAGCCACCTTCCGCCCGGCCCCACCACGTGCGTTACATAATGCGCTGTGGGGCCCTCGCTTCCACCCACCCGCCGGCGGTTATGTAAGCCCGGCGTTCGGATTTGGGGCTTCTGGGCCAATGACAGCCCGCACAGCCATCCGCAGTGGCCAATCGTGCGCAAGGGGCGTGGCCGTGGCGCGCGTGGCGCACGCGGCGGGCCTCGAGACTGAGCGCGCGGCCTGGTGCCAACGGTTGAGGGAGAGCGGTGGTTGGTCTGGCGAGAGTCTTGCGAGCCGCGAGGCCGGGCGCCGGACCGTGCCCTCGGCCCGGTGGCCCCGGAACGTGGCGCCCCCACGTGGCCGCCGACACGCGTGCGGTGCTCGCGTACTCTGCGGGACAGCCGGGGCGGAGGGAAAGTCGGTCCGCGGTGAAGACCCCCACTCCCGGCGGGGCCACGGCCAGCTCGGCTTCCGGCCTCCAGGGCTGGGTGGCCTTGGTCACGTTTGTCTTCTCCCCGCCCCCAGGCTGGGGTGCCAGGACGGGAGAGCCCCAGAAGGCTCGGTGGACATGCAGAGGAGGAAAGAGCCCCTGACATGGACGTGGGCGGCGATCGAGCGGGACGGTCGTGACTGAGCGCCCCCAAAACGCCCAGGCAGGGATCGGAATGAGCAGTCGGTGACGGTCGCCGCCTGCACAGCGAGAAGCGGGCGGCGGGCCTGGGGCTCCGCATGATGGACCCAGGCGAGGACCGGCCCGCGCCCGTGGCGCACGCGCTGGAAGAGCCGTGGGGCTCCGGGGCCCACCTACAGGGGACAGGCGGAGACGGCCACAGGTGACGCCCGCTGCGGCCCACACCCGGGTGTTTGCTGTCCTGGCTGGCGCTGGAAAGGCAAAAGCTGGGTGTTGGACTGTTCACGCTATTGTTGGAGCTGGGGGGGGGGGGGATCGAGACCCCAAGGAAAATTACCAGAGCTCCCAAGAAGGTAAAGAGTGATGAAAGAATTCATCTGTAAAGTGCTGGACAACTTCCAATCGCTTTGGCTGCGGTTGCCTACTTGTGAGAAAAGAGATCATAAACCTGTGACCTAAACCGGCAGATGCACGTAGAAAATAATCCGCATTTGCCAGGGCGGTAGCTGTTGTTACCATTTCTCTCTTTTTTGTAATCTTCCAGTGAACAAGAAGATAGAAAGAGAGTTTCTCAAGAACTTGTAATGGTTGTTCAAGAAATGAAAAAATACCTGCCAGCGGAGAGACACAGGAAACCAAGCACCTTAGATGCCCTCAACTATGCCCTTCGCTGTGTCTACAACGTGCAAGGTACACGAGCTGCGGGGAGAACTAGCACAGGTGCACCAGCACTCACGCTTGGAGTTCATTTAGGCACAGGTGTAGTCTGAGCAAATTTAAGTTTCTTTAGTGTCTTCGGGAGAACCTGATTTGCCTAACGGTTTAGTAGCCTTGCAGTTATTTTGCTGATCCGTTGCAAGAGACGAGACAGTTTAGCATAAGCACATTTCGAAAAATAACTTTTAAAAGGGAGCGTTGTCTTCCTTTGAAGTTATGAGAAAATATATTTGACTAAAAACACGTTTCTCTGTCACACACATTTTGAAAATGCAGTCATATGAAGAATTTATGGCATTAAAGATGCACAGTGTTTTCTTGTTTCTGACTTTTCTTAAGAGATTTTATAAAGTTGTGTTGTCTGCAGCACACTTTGTGAATGCTGGAGTAATGTTTCCAGCGTAAAAGCCATGTGTGTGTCTGGAACTTTTAGTTTCATTAACTTGTTTTAGTAGTCAAGTGTCTCTTATGCCTGTGATGTACACTGTGATGCAAAATTAATAAAACTCACACTCTTTTAAGTTTGCACAGCAGGAGCAAGCAGGAAATGATCTGGATATGAGGAAAATGCACGTCGGGTGTCCTTATTCTAAGAGAACAGGCCAGCTTGCTAGTGCTAAAAATGACCTGATAAGATATTGTTGTCACAGAACTGTTTATTTGCCTGTGTTTCTTAGCAAACAGTGAATTTTTCCAGAGTCTTGGTGGAAATGGGTTACCTCTGGCAGACACGACAGTGTACAGCCCCAAGGAGCTAGCCGCCGTTGCTGCAGAACTCGCTTCAAATAACACAGTAAGGACCCGTGAATCTTGCTGTTTGAGCACTCACAACTTTTCCAAAGGCTTTCTCTGTCCCCTCTTTGCATGTTTGTTTAAAAATAATGAATGTTAGTAGCCGCAATTTGAAGTAACTAAAGGAGAAAACTACTAAAGAGGTTGCATGTGGTTTCTCTTGCCCTGGCCAGAGAAAACACCTGTGTGTGCTGTGTAGTATTTCTTTCACTTTGGTTGTCAGGTGCTTCTGTCCCCTTAACATACCTTAGTTCTCCTATTTAAGGATCAGGACAACCTGCAGAGTAATTTCCTGCATCTTATTCTACTCCAAATTGTTAACTTCTGTTTATATCATTCTTAGTTCTAATATCTACTATAAGTTGTAATGGTTGGATTTTGTAGAAGAGGTGAGTTGAGATGTCACTTTTTGTGAGATTTTGGAAGAGACCTTTAGGGTATCTTTTGAATCTCTTCTTCTGGATAGAATAAGTAAGCCTTGCATTTTGTGATTAGTTTTATGTTTAGACCTCAATATAATTGTAACAATGATTTTATGATCTTGCAATGTAAGCTGCAAATAGTATAATAGAACTTATTTTAGTAACTGGCATGTGTATGGTGCAGGTTTTTAAAGTTTGAGAAAACATTAGCAGGTCTTTAAAACTAGGAGGGAGGCAGGGAAAAGGGTAGAGAAGACAGTGTAAAATGAATGTATTACAGGTCTGTGCCATTGAATATAATTGTTATGTCCTGTAAACATGTACTGGTAAAAATAAAACTAGAGAGGGAAGCAGATGTCAACCTAGCAAACAGTGGCTGATTATAAATATATTTGTGTCTAATGAAAGGAATCAAAGCAGTTTGGCTTATGCAGCAAGGCCTGTCGAGGGCAGATTCTGAAAGGATGTGCACCTTGAGCTTGTTCTAAAAGCACAGAATCTGAGTGACTGGCCAGAAGCTTTTCCTCAGTTGTAGGGAACCGGGTTTTTTTTGTTTGTTTGTTTTTTGTCTTTTTGAGACAGGGTCTGCCTGTGCAATTCAAACTGGCCTTGAACTCACTTTGTAGCCCAGGCTGGTTTTGAGTTTGTAATAATCCTCCTGCCTCAGCTTCCCAAATGCTGGGATTACAGGTGTGTGCCACCACACCCAGCTCAAGAAGTGCTGTTTGCAAAGGAGAAGAATTCAAAGTTTGTGTCACGTGTCCGTATGTTTTTGTAGAAGGAGCTAGTAGTGTTTTGTTGTGTTTTGTTTTGCTTACACATCAGACCTCCAGAAAGTTCATTGCAGGTTTTATTTTCATTTTTAAGAAGTATACTAGAGGAAACTCTTGGAGTTTCCTTGCCCTTGTGGTCTATATATGCATTCAGTTACGAATGGTGGGAGAAATCCGTTAGGAATAGTGCTAATAAGTGACTCAATATTTCCTTTTGTTTTAATGTTTTCCACAGGATACCTTTGTGGCAGTCTTTTCATTTGTATCTGGAAGGTTAGTGCATATTTCTGAACAGTCCACTTCGATCCTGAATTATAAGAAAGATTTCCTGGAGTCCTCTCATTTTGTTGACCTGCTTGCCCCGCAAGACGTGAGGGTGTTCTACACGCACACTGTCCAAGCTCAGCTTCCTTTCTGGAACAACTGGACCCAGAGAGGTAATGGGACCAGCGTTTGGATGTGTGTCACGCTGCAAGATCAGCTTCATGCTTACTGAAACAGTAGAGAAATTAATGCGTTATTTAGAATGTGCAAATTATTTAAAAGCATATGATGAAATAGCATTTTAAATATTTCTAATAACAAAGACTCAATACATTTGTTTTCACTTAGTAAAGTTAATTTCACAGGTTATATGTTATACGTATAATTTGATTACTAGCATATTGTATAGCAGTTTAGTTGCTATAAAGGCTTTGTTTCCTTTAAGTCAGTACAATTAAATGATTTTCCTCTTTTTAGAGACCTCATAATTTTTTTGTATATTTTACTTTAGAGATAAAATTCTGATAGTTGGCTCTCCTTTCCAGTTTTTATTTTCTCAAAAGTTCATGAACCTTATTGCTTTGGGAACCTTATTGCTTTGGGCTTTTGTTTGGTTTTGTTTTTTTGAAATGCTTGTTTTATCTGAAACGGAGGCTGTGAACTCAGTTTTTTTTGTGACATTCCATCCTTTGTGATCTTTAATTCATTCTTTTCAGAGTCACCCTTTATAACTTATTTTATGTTCTTTGGGAAGTGTCCCTTAAAGAGCTTATTATGTATCTTCTTGATTCCAAGTCCTTTTCTCTGTTTTACATTCATTTTTTATCGTGACAAAAACATATAGCTTAAAATTTGCTATCTTTAAATGTACCGATCAGTGGTGTAAAGTATGTTTACATTGTTGTGAAACAAATGGTAGAACTTTTTCATATTTGCTAACACAGCATAGACCTTTCCTGATTTATGAATCCATCTATTGGCCCAGTAAAGTCTTCTGAGTTTCTTTCTTCCAATTATAGACCTTCATGCCATCTTTTTTGAATATTTTTACGTAACTTCTAGAAAACATGCGTAACTTTCTTGTCTTATTCTGGCTCCATCTTCTCTCCTCCCCTCTTTCAGAATTACATTTCTCTTCCTCTTTCCTAAGAACACTTTTTCATCTTTTAATTGCCCCTGTTTGTTTCTCTGCTTTCTGAAATCATTTTGTGAGTGTTTATGTAGCCATCACCATGGGCTAGGAACTATTCTAGATGTTGGGATACAGCTAAACCCAGCACAGATGCCTTAAACCGTTTGCCAGCCCTCTCAGTTTTTCTTCAGCTTTGCCTGTGTAGCTCTGTCACATCTTTTTAGCTTTGCTTATCACTAACTGGTTGCTCTGATGTTCTTCTACACAAAAACGCAATATGCCCTGAAATATTTGTCTTTTGGACCTCAAGATGTATTTTTACCATAAATAGCTGATGTGCACCCATCTGTCTTTCTGCCTTATAAATCTCAAGGATTCTGCTCCTATGGGAGCTGTTGGCGAGCCACTGCCCGTGTTATCTCCCTCGGTCCCTTTCTCTGAGCTCGGAGAACATGAGAGGATCCTGGAAGCTTCCTGTTTAGCTGTTGCCAGCCACCGGTCCTGCATTGTTATAACATGTCTCTACTTAACCCCAGTTGTTTAAACCCCTCGGGAGAATCCAACCACTATTTCTTTAGCACACACTCCAGAAACAAGACTAATTCACACATCTACAACCTGGGCGTTAAGTGCCTCGGGACCACGTAGTCTGCTCACAGTATTTAGGAAGCCAGGGAGGCAGCTGCAGTCTGGGTGCCTGGCTCAGCGTGTACAGTAGACGAGCAGTTTTTCCACTGCAGTAGTGGTCATCTTTCTGATTCTGCCTGTGGTCATTACCTTAGAGGAGTGAAGGCCTGGCCTTGTCAGTGTTGGTTTGTAGGGTTCACACTGTCTACGTTCCCTTCAGTTTCTGTTTTTCCGACTTCTCAGCTCTCTGTGGTCCCTATAACGGAAGACTTCATTCCAGTGTACCAATGCCCCAAAAATGAACATTCTGAAGAAGATACAAACACTGGTCCGAAGGTCCATTTGACCCTAAGATAGGGAAATCTATTTCTAAATTGCCACAGCAAATCGGTAAAGTGGATGTAAACCATTGGCATGATGGCTGGCCAAAAATATTGAGAGAAAACATGGTTAATTACACTAAATTAGTAAAATCTTTTGGAGATTAGTAATACATGATGAGAGTTATAATGTCACTTAACCCAAAATGCAACTTTTAGAAATTTACTCAAGGAAAGAATTTAAAGTAAAGGGGAAAAAAGTCAAGTTCATACATCGTGGAGCTAAACACTGAAAATAATGTAAATGCCCAGTTATTGAGAAATGTTCAGACTCATTACAGTGGAACAGGATGATTGTATCAAAGGATGAGTAAAGCAGCCTTTGTAAATGGTGACGGTGGTCAGCAAAGGCTCCCAGGGGAGGACGCGGGGAGGTCCGGAGGGAAAGAGGCAAGTCCCGTGCTGTCTTGCCTAAGGGCTGTGGGGCAATGAGAAGTCCTCAGAACAAGGCAGGAATCCTCCTGCCCTCGGAGGACTCTTCCTCAAGATGTAATTTGTATCTGGCTTGGTCGTTGTGCAAGTTCGCCTTGCTGAGGAAAAGCCATCCTAGGCAGGAGACAGTGACGTTTTTCTCTTTTTCTAGCATCGCAGTATGAATATGCGCCAATGAAATCCTTTTTCTGCAGGATCCAGTAAGTAAAGGAGTGTGGGAGCTCAGAACTTGCATTATACTGTGATGCTTTTGTGTTCAGCTAGATTCTCTTGTGGATTGAAAAAAAAAGACTTGGTTCTTGTCACAAGAAGTTTTTGTTTGAATTGAGAAGAAACAAACTCATGAGAAGACAAGATAATGTGATAGGAAAAAAAGATGGAGAAAGAATTCTTGACCCTAGTATATAGAAATCAATGGATATGAAGTACACTTTTAAGTGCTGTATTTTTTTCTTTCCTTGGCCACCTGTCAAGTTTTAGTTTTTTTAAATAACTTTTTTTTTTTTTGAGACGGGGTCTCTCTATGCAGTTCAGGCTGGCCTTGGACTCACTTTGAAGCTCAGGCTGGTCTCAAACTTGCAACAGTCCTCCTGCCTCAGCCTCCCAGTGCTGGGATTACAGGAGTGCACCACCACACCCAGCCTAAATAACTTTAATGAAAGCAAAATATTTATATTTATTGAAGGGTTTTAAAGATCCAGAGACAGAATGAATTAGAATGACTGCAACAGGTTTTGATTTCTTAAGGATTTACCAATCATCTTTTCCATCTTCTAAATTTACTACAATATCATATTTGCATGATAAAAAGAAATATTTTAAGTATTACAGTTGCTAATATTACACTGTTGAAACTCCTAACTGCTCTAGGTACTGTAATTAATAAGAGAAAAATGGATATGGTAGATGAGTTACATACACTGTAGACTTGGGGAGACTTGAGCGAGTAGTATTTGGACACAAAGCGAGAGGTAACCCCCGGAAACGTGTGTGGATGGGCATCTCTGGGTCCTGCACTGTAATAGAGCCCTCAGAGCAGGGCCTGCTGCTGTAAGTGCTATAGGTGTTCGTTGTAGTAACACTTTTAGGTCCTGGGGCCAAAACAGTTCTTACCCTCTTTTGCACGCAAACACTGAGGGAAAGAGACCAGTAATGTGTAAGTGTTTGTGTCTGCTGATGGTATGTTCCATGTAGACAGTGAACAGAGGAGGAGTTCTGGGCTGTGCCTAGATTGCTGTTGTGTTCAGGGTTGTTTTAGTCCTTTTTTGTTGCTATAGCAGAATCCCTGAGACTGGGTGACTTATAAAACAGATATATTTTGGGTTTGGTGTTGTGTGTTTTGTTTTGTTTTTTGAGAGAAAATCTCGCTCTGTAGTTTAGCCTGGCCTTGAACTCACCATGTAGCCCAGGCTGGCCTCAAACTTGCAACAATTCTCCTATCTCAGCCTCCCAAGTGCTGGAATGACAGCATGCACCACCACGCCCATCCCCAAGAGGTGTATTTTGGCTAGTGGTTCTGGAAGGCCAAGAGCAAGGTGCCAGCATTTGTTAGGCTGCTGGTTCACGCTGCATGACAAAAGGAAACGTAGCAGGAGCAAGGAAGCGGGACACTTTGTAAGAGCCAGCTCTCAGCACGACCTATTCCAGGAGCTTCCCAAGGCAGGGACCCCTGCCACCCCAGCCTCTTTTTTTTTTTTTTTTTTTTTTTTTTTTTTTTTGGTACTGGGGATCGAACTCACAACCTTGCACTTGCCAGGCAGGCGCTTAAGCCACTGAGCTAAATCCCTGGCCCCACCCCAGCCTCTTAAAGGCCCAACAGCTCTTAATACAGTGGCACTGGCAGGTGAATTTCCACATGCATTTTGGTGACGCAGTCAGGGAACTCTTCCCTTGAACCCGATTGTAGCCAGCCCTGAAGGTGTCAAGGGAGCAAGCCATACAACACAGGCCTTCTGAGGGAAGTGCTCTGTTCAGGGCCACTACTCCATCAAACCTTTCTTCCTTGAGAATTTTCTGGCATGACACAAGTAGAAGAAAATTGTATAGAGGGGTCCCTTTTCCTGTCCTCGTCGCAGTCTAGGAAGTTTATATTTGTAATCCCAGGGAAAAATTATTGGAATTCTTGTGAGTTAACTCCAGTCTACCACCTCCAGTGCAACCCATGACATGTTTATAGTTACAGGGAGCTGAGGGGTCCTGAGTCCCACCTAGATGAAGGTTCATGAGACAAGGCCTAGGCCCAGGCGCAGCTGGATTTTGTTAATTCATGAAGGAAGTGACTGGAGGATGAGTGCCTAGGAGAATGGCAGATGCATAGCATAAGCAGGGCCAGCTAGGAGGCCAAAAAGCAGAGAGAAGGATATGCAGAAAGACTGATCTGCACAACACAATTGAGTTAGCGTTTAATGTTTAGGGGGTGGTGCTTCAGCTCTGATGCGCAAACCTTTTTTGCCCTGGGAAGTCAGAGCCTCTTAGCTTAGCTTAAACTCAGCTGACAGCCCTGGAGCTTTGGCTTTGCATCCGTCACTCAGCCATTTAGGGAGACACTGAGACACGGAAACAGCAACTTAGCACCTGGCATCCAGGATTACACATCAGTCCTTCAGCCAGCCTGATTTACATTGCTTAGAGCCAATTGAAGGGAAGAGGAAATAGTTTACCCAGCTCCGTACATATCAGTGCATGGATGCAGGGCCAGGTTTAGCCCGAGTGGAGGTAATTGCTCTGTATTCAAGGAGAGCCATCCAGGGGTCCTCTGCAAAACTGTAAGGAACCAGTGTGTTCTAATCACTCTGTTTTAATAACCTGTGCCAGTCTGGTGCCATCTCTGCTACCCCCAATTCCTCTACTCTCCTCCCCAAGTTCTCTGGAGCAAGTCTCATGTGCCCCATCAATTTTAGAATGGGTTTCTAAAAGCTAACGTTACCATTCACCTCCACCCTGCTCACAGGACCCAACTCTGGCCAGCGGGGACCCCCTTAGAGTGGCCGCTCTGCCCTTGTAAGAGTTTTCCCATGGTCTCCCTTGAGTTGGGTGAGATGCCCCACACTCAGCTTGGACATTTCTCACCACAAATGTGGAGCCAGATGTTTCTCTCAGAACCACATTCCTGGGAAATGGCATTAATATTCAGAGGCCAAATCTGCATAGCAGGGGTGGTTATGCTATAAGAGGGTTGTCCCTACTTCTAGAAAGTTTCAGTGTACAGACCTAGGCAATTGTATTTTTCAGACAGAAAGCAGCAAGTGCAGTATAAAGGGTCACTGGCTGCCGTGTTGAAAGATTCTGTGGAGCAGCAGAGGGTAGTGAGGGCCCTTGCAGGGTGTGTGAAGAGACACGGACCCAGGCCACTGTGGCCTGGTATAAGAGAAATGTTAGGATAGTCCACATTTATCGGTGGATTTGATTTAGGGTGGGAAGTGAAAAACAGCAGTCCGATTTGTCACCAGGGTTTGGGCTAGAGCTCTGTACTGAGATGAGTGAAGCTGTAGGAAAAGCTTCAGGAGAAAGGCAGCAGCACGTGTTTGAAGAGAAGCCTGAGATCTAAGTTGAGACTCCTTAGGGGGAGTCTGGTTCGAAGGAAACTGCAGACCAGAGTTTGGTGTAAGTCCAGCAGCACAAAAATGGATTCAGAACCCTTGGACTGGACAGGCCTGGAGAATTCTTAGGAGAAAGAAGCCAGGAAACAGCCATGTGAATGCTTGTAGGCGGGATGGGAGGAGCTGTCTTTGTGTGAGTGAAGGAGGAAGGGAAGCCATAGAAGGGGAGAGGCGGGAGGAGAGGAGTGAGAGTAAGACGGGAGCCAGCAGGCGGGAGCTTCCTTGGCATGCCGAGGCCGCCTCAGAACACAGAATGCATGGGCAGAGGCATGACGGGTAGAAGTGGAAGAGCGTGAATGTAGTCTTGACTACTTGAAGCCCAAGAGAGGTAATAGTCTTCAGGCACTAAGATTGTAAACCCCTGCGTGTTTAAACACGTTCAGTCTGGATGTTGGTCTCGGGACTCGCCAGTGAAATGTTTCCAATCTGGCTCACTGCAGGCAGGCAGAGGGCCCCAGGGCCAGCACTAATGGGCTTTGATTTCCTCAGCAGAGGTGGAGAAAGTGGGCACAAGAGGTGTTACTCACCATTTCGGATCATCCCCTATTTGGTTCATGTACATAGCCCTGCCCTCCCAGAGTTGGAACCTTGCTGCCTAGCGCTGGTTGAAAAGATTCACTCTGGTTACGAAGGTAAGTTTGGAGGACCTGCATGTAGCTAAGACCCAAATGCCAGCAGGCAGATGGGAATGCCGGAGGCCTCTTGGCTATGATCCAAGAACAAAAACTGCTTGAGCTTCCAGTGCAGCTCCTAAACCCTACATGCATTTTTAGCTTAGAGCAGAGCTGACCTGCTAGCTTTATTGCTCAACTGAAGGACATCCATGTATTACTAAGTAGCATTTCACATCCTTGGGCTGGGGGTATAGCTCCCCTGCACAGCACCTGCCTGGCAAATGTGAGGTCATGAGTTCAGTTCCTGGTACGCCCCTCCAAAAGTATGCGTTTCAGATCTTTTTAGCTGTGTAATTAAGAATAACCACTAAATAACACTAAACCTTTTACTTCTGTACCCTTAGATTATGCGTGATAAGGAAACTATTCAGTATACGTACATTTTTCTCTCTGCTTGTAATTAACTTTACTAATCATCACACTTTGGCCTTATTAAAGTTTAGTTAATGAAAATTATTAACTGTTGCCTTAGCTGCTTGAAGACAGGGCCCCAAAATGATTTTCTACCATTTCAGTTAGAGATTTCATTCCTTTTTAAATATATTAAGTGCGTGATTCCTTATATGTTTGCCTTTAGATGAGTCTTTGTTTTTTTTCAATAGCCCCTCGAATCCCAGTGGATAAAAGAATTTTTACAACAACACATACCCCAGGGTGTGTTTTTCTTGAAGTAGATGAAAGGTAAATATTTCTTTAAGCCTAAAAGAAATTTGTTTCTGAAAATACAGAAATATATGAGAAAATTACATACCTTTCTACATTATATAATGAAATGTATTCACTTGCCTTTTTGGTCTTTGTTAGATACATTGGAATTAGTGTTATGTGAATTTCTGATATAAATATCTTGTATGTTAGATTTCTGAACATGATTTACGAGGTATTTTACAGCACTACTTTAGATAGATCGGGTAGTGTTACTCCCCTTCTATAGGCGAGGAGCCCGGGGGCCAGTTTGTCAAGGACGGCAGTGGTATATCTGATTCTACTCAGACTATTGTGATTTTCTCTTAACAAGTGCTCCTTATGTCAATTTAGGATGAGATTTTAGCCAAAAGACAGAAGAATAGGGTTTCTGCTTGTTTGAGGCGTTTTTTTGGTAGTTAAATTTGAAGAATTTTTCTTTTTTCTGACTATGTCATTCCTCCTTTTTTGGAGAGGGCTATTAAAATAATTTTTGTTATTCAAAGGATTATGGTAGAGGGCAGTTGTTATTGCTGTTCTTTATTTAGAAAAAGTAGGGCTGGGGATTTAGCTTAGCGGCATAAGCGGCTGCCTTGCAAGGGTGTAGTCATGAGTTCAATCCCTGGTACCAAAAAAAAAAGTAAATTTTAGCATCACAACAATATCTGTCTTTTTTCATCCACATTTATTTTAAATTTTCACTTATTCATGAAATTTAATTCTGGGAACCAGTACATTGTGTCACACATAAGTGTAACGCTGAATTGTCAAAAACTTGGCACAATTGTAATAGGCATTGATTTTGATTTTATAAAATTTTAACATAGGAAAATGGGCTTACTTAAAAATAGTTACCTGAAACCAAATGGTAATTGGTGAACTACTTTATATAATTTGTATAAAAGCATAAAACGTAGTAAAGATAAGTCTTAAAATAGCTTAAATTTATAATTATTTATGATTTTTTATACATAGAAAATGTTTATGGAGTCAGATACTTCTAACTTATCCTTGGTTTTACCATTGTAAGTTTTCTGTGAACTTACAGTTGTCTGTATAATTGTATTATCTTTGAGCTCTCTCATTGTACTTAGGTGTTTTTAATCGTGTCTGTGTTAATCAGCTTTCTGTTACTGACACAATACTTGAGGTAAATCAGGAGGAGGGAAGGTTTATTTTGACTCATGGTTGCAGGGTTTCAATCCGCTGGCTACACCGCTTTTAGCCCTGTGGCAGGGAAGAACATCATGGTGAGAGTACAGAGTAAAGCCAAGCTGCTCATTTCATGGTGACCAGGATATAGGAGAAGAGAAGACAAGGCCAGGGCCCCAGCACTTCCATGACCTGACTGCTTTCCGCAGACTCTGCCCACTAAATGTTTTGCCTCTTTAACACTGAGCTGGGGACCAGGTATTCAGTACATGGGCCTTGGGCACTCGAGATCAATCCATAAGAATACTGTATTGACCTGCTTTGGTCACTTATCATCAACGTTATTTTATGTTCCAATATGATCTTCATAGACTGTGTAATGGCGACATAATGAAGAGAGGACACCAGGCTTTTCTGAAGAACATACAGAAGAGTAGACTTCCAGTCTTGCTGCTAGAGATTCTGATTAAATGAGCCTTTACATGTGTTTTTTCACATGTTCCCTGTATGATTTTAGTCCAGAATGTTGGATGACCGCCAAGATTTGTTAGATTTTATAATCATTTGTGCACAAGGCAGGCACTTAATTGTTGCTTTGGTAAATGCTTTCATGAGCATCTTTTGTGTAAAGGTTTTTTTTTTTTATTTTTAAAAATTGTGTTAGTGCCTGTATGCATTACATGTTTACGTTCTATGTGTGGAATTGGTGCAGTACATAACAAATCGTAATGCATAATTTTCTTTCTCTCTCCTCTCCCCTCTTCTCCCCTCCTTGGTGTCCTTTCCGCTTTAAGGACAGTCCACCTCCACTTGTATTACTTACCATTTGTTTTGCTCTTTGTTTTTACTTTGGGTTTCTCATGTACAAGAACTCGTATGATGCTGAAGTGTGTGTGTTTTATTCCATTAACATTATGGTCTCAAGATGAATCTGTTTTCCTGCAAATGACTTAGGTTTATCTTTTGTGATGGCAGTTTTTCCCATTTAGAATTAAGTAGTTTATTTGTGTGTGTGTGTGTGTGTGTGTGTGTGTGTGTGTGTGGTTAACCCAGGTTCTCAGATAAGCTAGGCAAGTAAATGGCAACATAATGAACATTGAGCTACATTCCCAGGCCAAGAAGTATTGTTAAAAATACATAAAGTATAAAAATCATTTGATGACTATGCACACTTGCTGTGTTGTGTATCTGTCCCAGAGCAGTGCCTTTGCTGGGTTACCTACCTCAGGATCTGATTGGAACATCGTTCCTAACATACTTGCACCCAGAAGATCGTCCTCTGATGGTTGCGATACACCAAAAAGGTAAGACTTCCCATTGTATATGAGCAGTTGTTTTGCCCCTAATTTGTTCTGATTTTGTATTCATTTCTCTTAAAGTTTAATCTTTAACCAGGTAAGTAATGTATTGAAGCTGCTAAAAGTTTTTCTTAACATGCTAAAACATTTAAAATACATAATTTTAAAAGCACTGCTTGAAGATAAGATTGAGGAATTATTACACGCAGACACTAATTTAAAAAAAAAAAAAACCAAGAAGTTACGAACAGGGCCAGGATTTAGCTCAGTGGCATAAGTGCTGCCTGGCAAGTGCAAGGTTGTGAGTTCGATCCCCAGTACAAAAAAAAAAAAAATCTAAGAACTCTGGGGTGCTGTTAAAAACTTACAGATTTTTGGTGTAAAAGAGGGCACTGAGGTTCAGATGAATGGTATAGAAGATCTGTTTGAAGAAATAATAACAGAGACCTTTCCAAATCTTGAAGTTGATATAGACATCCAGATATAAGGGGACCCTTAGAACTCTAGACAGGCACAAGCAGAAAAGGACCTCCCCATATCTCATTGTAGTTAACATAGCATGAGTACAGAATAAGGAAAGAATCTTGAAAGCTGCTAGAGAGAAACACCAAGTCACTTACAGAGGCAGACCCATCAGAATAACTCTATATAGACTTCTCTGCAGAATCTCTAAAGGCCAGAAGGGTATGGAATAATATATTTTAAAGTGAGTGAAAATAACTGCGAGCCTAGATTATTATATCCAGCAAAGCTATCCTTCATAACTGAAGGGGGAATAAAAGCCTTCCAAAATAAGGGTAAACTAAAAAAGCACATGATCACTGAACCTACATTGCAGAAGATATTTATAGGAATCCTACACAGAATAGAGGAAGAGTAGATGAGCTATTGAGAATTAGGAAAGAATCAACCATTAGAAAGGTTATATATACCTTTCTGAATGTAAATGTCTTACTCTTCTACCTAAAAGACATACTGGCAGATTGGGTTAAAGAACAAGACAGTTCTTTGCTATCTTAAATACCTCTAGCAAAGTCATGCACAGACTGTAATTGAAAGGTGGTCAGCTGAAACATGGAGGCCATCACATATTGGCAAAGTGAACAATCCCCAAGAAGTTAAAACAAATACAGATACATATGTGCCAGGCATTGGTGTGCCTGACGTAAAAGGACACATAGAACCCCATACAATAATACCAGGTGACTTCGATACTCCTGTGTCACCAGTAGATAGGTAGTCCAAACAAAAATCAAGGAAGAAACATCAGAGTTAAGTACCAATCAAATGGACTTAACAGGTGTCTATAGAACACTCTTGTCAAGCAACTACAGAATATACATTCTTTTCAGCAACTCTTGTTTGCGTGTTCTCAAAAACATCATATTCTAGGCTATGAAGCAAACATAACAAGTACAAATAGACATAATTGCTTGTGTCTTAGTAGATCATAATGTAATGAAACTAGAAACCGATAAATAGCAAGAGAGACTATAGAAACTATACAACCACATGGAGATTGATTAATACACTTTTGAATGATCATTAGGTCATTGAAGAAATCGAGGAAATTTTAAAGTTCTAAAATAAAATGGAAACAACATAATGGAATCTCTGGGATAGAGCAAGTACAATTCTAACAGGAAATTACAGCTGTAAATGCCTACATTAAAGTAATCAGATAGCAAATCACCTGAAAGTCTTAAAAAAGAACAAACCAAAATCAACTCTAATATAAGAGGACAAAAATGTAAAGATGAGATCTGAAATTAGTAAGATAAAAGTTAAAGGAACAATAGGAATGATGAAGCAAAAAGTTTTTGAGAAGATAATTAAGATTGTGAAACTATAACCAAACTAACCCAAAAAAGAGAAAACCTAAATTGATAAAATCAGAGATGCGAAAGGGGATGTTAAAACACACCATTGACATCACTGAAATCCAGAGGATTTTTAGAAACTACTTTGAAAAAACCTATATTCTGGTAAATTAGAAAATCTAGAAGAAACGGATAAATTTCTGGACTCATGACCTACTGAAACTAAACCAAGAGGATTTTAAAAACCCAACCAGGTTAGTAACAGTGAACTAACATCAGTGCTTCCCAGACTACTCCATGAAATAGAAAGGATGAAAACATAGACAAATTCAACATCACCCACATACCAACACTGAACAAGGACACAACAAAGAAAGAAAATTACAGACCAATAACCGTGAGGAGCATAGGTGTAAAAATCCATAATAAAATACAAGCAAACTGAATTCAACAACAAAAAGATATACACCGTGGTCAAGATAGTTTCATAACAGTGATGCAAGGATGCTTCACCATTACAAATCAACATCCCACATAAATGTGTCCAAGGAAAAAATTACACGATCATCTCATTTGATGCAGAAAAGCCTTTGAAAGAAAAAAAAATGGGCATCCTTTTATTATAAAAGCCCCAAGGAATCTAGATGATCAGTGAAGGACAATCTCAATATATTAAAGGCTCTATAAAAGAGACTCAGCAGCATCATTCTGAATGGCAAGGGTGTCCACTCTCAGTACTTCTGTTCAATATAGTTGTGAAGTTTTAAATAGAGCAGTCAGGGAGGAGAAAGAAAGAAAAGGGAAACAAATAAGAAAAAAGTCAAGTTATCCTTGATGGCAGGTGACCTCCCAAGTTCATGGATTAGAAGAATGAACATTGTTAAAATGACCATATTACCCAAAGTGATCTATGAATTGAACACAATCCCCATCAAAATACCAGGGATATTCCTCATAGAAGTAGGAAAAATCTAAAATTACTGTGAGTTTTCAAACACAAAAGAACCAAACCATTAAAGTAACCTTAAGCAAAAAGAACAAAGCTAGAGACCTCACAATACCTGGTCCTAAATTATACTACAAAATTGTAGTAACAAAAACAGCATGGTACTGGCACAAAAGTGGACAAGTAGACCAACAGAACAGAATAGAGGACACAGAAACATACCTGCACAACTAGAGTTAGCTGATTCTGAGCAAAGAAGCTAAAAACACATTGGAAAAGACAGCCCCTTTAACAAAGTGCAGAGAAAACTGAGCATCTATTTGTAGAAGACTTCCAGACTAGGACTCCAGTGACACAGGAAACAATAGCAAGAGTCAACAAATGAGACAATTTGAAATTCAAAAATCACTGCACAGTAAGACAGTGAAGATACAACCTGAAGAATGAGAAAAATCTTTGCCAGCTATTCTAACAATATCTAAAGTGTATATAGAACACAAAAAACTTTACAACAAAAAAACCAAGTAGGCATGGTGGCACACTCCTGTAAGCTCAGCACTTGGGAGGCTAAGGTAGGCAAATCATCTGCAAGTTCAAGATCAGCCTGGGCTACAAAGTGAGCTGAGGGCCAGCCTGAACTGCATAGTGAGACCCTGATCTCAAAAAGACCCAAGAAAAAGTAGCACAGTGAATAAGTGGACAGATGACCAAATACTTTGCAAAAGAAGTATAAATCACAGATATGAACATGTCCAACATAATTAGCTGTTAGGGAAATGCAAGACTGCACTGAGATTCAGTCTCACCCCCAGTTCAATGGCTGTCATCAAGAATAGGAAAATGGGGGCTGGGGATTTAGCTCAGCGGCATAAGCACCTGCCTGGCAAGTGTGAGGTCATGATTTTGATCCCCGGTACACAGAAAAAAAGGAAAGTACTGATGAGGATACAGGGCAAAAGAACCCTATACTGCTGGGGGCAGTGTAAATTAAAATTAAATTACAACTAAAACTAAAAACAGGTACTCTGGTCGAGCTATCCCACTGTATGGTGTCTACTCAAAGAAATTAAAGTCAGCATGCTGTAGAGAGACCTGCATCCACCCATATTTACTGTGGCACAGTTCACAGTGGCAAAGATACAGAACCAACATAGGTGGCATCAGTGATGTGTGGGTAGAGAAAATGAATACATATACAATAGAGTACCCGAGAAGATTGTCAGCGTGTGCAAGAAAATGAGCAGATCGTATGTTCCTCCTAATATGTGGAATCTGAAAAAAAATGGCATAGAAATAGAAAGGCAATTACTAAACAAAAATAAGGGAACGAGAGGAGGGGGCAGGTAATAAGGAGATGTGATCAAGATACATGCACTGAAATTCCCTTCAAAATGTAAAACTAACAAGGAGGGTGGGTCGGGGCTGAGGGAGGGTGAAAATGATCAAAGTTGCACTGTGCGCCTGTGTGAATGCCACAGTGAAAGCCGTTAATCTGTATCACCAAAAGGCACTAGTAAGAAAAATGTGAGCAAAGGAAGACTCCTGGAAGAAAGATCCATGCAAAGAATGTCTATGGAAATGTACCTTATGCCAGCCACCACACTAGCAACTGGATGTGCTTACGTATAGAAAGCCCTTCTGGACCTCGTTGCAGTGCAGAAAAATCCACATTTGTAATTCCATGGAAAAGTTACTGGAATTCTAGAAAATTCCAGTGTGACTCACAGTGAGAATAAAGACATTAAGGCATATTTGTAGTTGTGGGAGGTCAAGGAAGGTCCCTAAGCCCAGCTAGAACAATGGCCAACAGGAACTAAGGCCGTTTGCCAGGGCCAAGCCCAGGTTTTATTAATTTATGAAGAGGGGCATGGCTCGGGGATAAGGGACTGTGAGAGTGGTAGGAAGTACCTGAGTGCTGTGAGCTATGCTAGACAGAAGACCTGAAATCACCTTTGCAATAAAAGATACGCAGAAAAATACACATCACAGATTGGAGCAGTATCTAGTGCTTTGGGGTTGGCGCTTCAGTTTCGATACGTAATTTTTCAAACCCTGAGAAGTCATAGCTTCTTTTCTTGAGGCTCATTGTCAGCTGCACAGTGTGGAGACTCTTGGCCTAGCTCACACACATCATTTGGGAGCTGCAGGCAGGGCTTCCCTGACCTGCAGCGTTGTTTGTAGACTGTACATCAGCACCTGCAAGCTAGACGCATTTGCACTGCTGAAAGCCAGTTGAGAGGATAAAGATAAAACTTAGCCAGCTCTGCATTTGTCAGTACACGGATACAGGGCCAGGCTTAGCCAAAGCGGAGACAGTCGTCGTCTTTGAAGGAGAGTCCTCCAGGTAGGCAAGTAGTACATATAAAATACAGCTTTTCTCATCATGCAGATAGAGAATAACAGCTGATTTTTTTTTTTAGAAACTTCTGCCCATTCCATTAGGTATTTAAAAAGTATATTTGGGCTGATAAGGATGCATTGATGAACATTCTTATGAAGTGATCTAGTGATCACACTTCAAAAATTTATTTACCAGTAAAAAATATAAACCATTTATGTTTACCTTTCCTGTATTTCTGGAAGTTTTGTTTAAAAAAATTAAAAGGAAGAATTAAAAAAAGGCCCTTGTGATCAATGTCTATGAAGTCCGTTTCTGTCTTGTCTTCCGTAGTCTTGAAGTATGCGGGTCACCCCCCGTTTGAACACTCACCCGTTAGATTTTGTGCTCAGAATGGAGACTTCATCATCCTAGACTCTAGTTGGTCCAGCTTTGTGAACCCCTGGAGCCGGAAGGTTTCTTTTATCATCGGTCGACATAAAGTACGAACGTGAGTCGATCAATTGTAATATTGTCTAAAAGTGTTTTTTATCAAAGAATCTTCAGTTCATTGATTGCCCCTCGGTGTAAATGAAGGTGAACTGAATAACGTGCAGATGTTCTTTCAGTGCACTTTGTGTAGGTTTGGCAATAAGAATCAAGAGCCTTAAGCCTCAAACCATGATGTCAGGCTTAAAGTAGCTCAGTTACTCATCCCGTGAACTGCAGGGTATTTGTTTATTATTATATTCGCCATGAAATCTTTGTCAGTTCTGTACCTGATCTCTAAAATGTTTGATATGTCAGATATAAAAGAGAACATACAGAATTTCCCCTGTTATAAGTACGTTTAAAATGTGTACAAACTGAAATTGGAGAAAGAATGGAAGGGAGAAAAATATAAAATTTGGTTATAAGTGAGTAATGGGGCTATGGAGATTTTTTTTTAAATACATACATTTATAAGCATAAACCTTTTTTTTTTTTTTTTTGTACCAGGGTTCAAACTCATGACCTTGCCCTTGCTACGCAGGTGCTTGTGCCACGAAGCTAAATCTTTGACCCTATGAAGATTTTTTTTCTGTATTGTAAGATCTCTTTAGTGATCATACAAAACTTTACATATTCACCTTCTGTTGTCAGATCTTCCTTGTATTTATTAAATCTTTTTTTTAAGGTTGTATACTATTTCTTTTTCTTTTGCCAGCACGCATGGGTTTTCCTCACTGTCCCCGTCCACATGACAGAATCGTGTCAGTAGGTCTAAAACAGCCAGCCTGCTGCTTAGCCTGATTCTTCTGGGCCCTCGAGTATTTGGTCCTTTTTAACTGACCTGTGGGTTTTCCTCTTGGCTATAGATTTCTCTCTGATCTCTTTATTTTCTCCTCCTTGTTTTTTGTTTTTGTTTTTGTTTGAGGTTTTTTTTTTTTTTTTTTTTTTTTTTTTTTTTTTTTTTTTTTTTTTTTTTTTTTTTTTTTTTTTTTTTTTTTTTTTTTTTTTTTTTTTTTTAGCATTTTTAAGAAATTATACTTCTTTGGTGCCGTGCTGAGATTGAAAAATTACGGTTTTTGCATTTTGTTATACAGTATAAACATAAAACTGAGAATGGTAGAACTACAAATAAGATGTGTTTTGCCAGGTCTTTACAGCACAGTGGAGGTGGTGCACAGTCACGGTAGGAGGCCTCATGGCGGCTCATAGCTCTCTGCTCCAGAAACCTTAAGGCAAGAACTGGGCTCTCTGCTTCCCTAACTCTGAAGACTGATTCATGCTAGAACACTAACCGAACAATTAAGATGAGAAGTAACACTGCCAAGCAGGTGCCATGTGCTTGCTCAGGAATGAACCCCCCACACCCACCTAGCAGGAAAAGCTACTGGGAAATAAGAATAAAATCAAATAGTTGCTAAGTGGGAGTATAGGGAACCCTATGAGAATTAAGTGTTCTTCAAGGCTCTCTCTTGGAGATCGTTGAGTCATCTCTGTCCTCTGCATCAGGCAGTGCTTGAGATAGAGCCTAGATTTCCCAAGTTGTCCTTTCAGTTCTTTGAGTGTCTATGAAGTCCCCATGGATCAGATGAACTTTTATTCCTAGACCACTGATCATTTATGAATGCGTTCTGCTTTTGATTTTTTTTTTTTTTTTTTTTTTTTTTTTTTGAGACAAGGTGGCCTTGGACTGAAGTCCTGCCTCAGCCTCCCCAGTGCTGGGATTACAGGCATATGCCACCATGCCCAGCAGCGCATGCGTTCTTTTAATAAATATTAACCAGCTACCTGCATAGACCAGGAACTGTTTGGCACTGGAGATACAAGAATGAAGAAATCAGACAAAAACCCAGCCCTGTGGAGGTTACATGGCAGTGGGAAGCAGGCAGGGACAGACGACTGGCAGCCAGCTGTGTAAAATGTGCAGTGTGCCCAGTTGTGAGGCCTTTACACAGCAGGCGCCTGGGCAGTGTAGAAGATTCCGACCGGCTGCTGCTCCAGGCGTGGTGCTGTGGGGCACAGAAGCAAATAGGGCAGCTGCTGCAGTGTCATGAGGACATGCCCTCAAGTGACAGTCCCCAGCTGAGTGGTCACCAACTACTTTCGTGACACTGCCAGCGTCCTATGATTTTCCGGTACTTGTTTCTGCCTTTGGGGTAGTATTTCCGGCCCTAGGTCACTGAATATGTAAGCTGTGGGAGGCTGCAGGCTGGCATTGTGGAGAAATTAAAGTACTGGTTTTGGGGCCAGGTGTGGTTTCAGATTCCTGCTCTCCTGCTTAGTTATGTGAACTGGGACCGCTCTGATCTTTTCACCTTTGATTTTTTACTTTGCAGGGCTAAGAATATGCTGGACAAAAAAGTGCTCTACCAGAGCCGATCTCCCCAGCCCTAGTCATTCTTTAAATGTCAGGGACAACTGCTACTTCATAGGGGCTGACTTGGTCCCTGGGCCTCACTAGTGCTTGCTCTGTCAAGGTCCTGAGAGGCAGGGCTGTGTGATGGGAAAGGCTGGTCCTTCATGCTCCTGGCTCCCCGCGCCAGCCAGGTGACTGGAGAAGGCTGTAGTTTCTGCGAAGGAGCTCAAATTTATGAAGCACTTGTCTCGTGTTTGAAGGGTGTCGAAAACGTTATTACCATGTATTACAAAAACTAGTACAGTTCTCACCAAAGAGTCCTAAATAGATGTCAGTTTGCTTCTTTGCTATCCTTTGTTGGTATGTCTGCCATTTGCCATATTTGGATAGCAAGTTTTAAATGCTCTAGAATTTATGTATCAATGAGACTGAAGGCAGTGTTGTGACAGTTACATTTTCATCACTAGGGAGGGTTGTAGAATCGTATTTGTTAGATAGCTTAATTAATTAGGTGCATTAATCATGACATGCTGTTTTGCATGCTACGGGTTTTAAGTTTCTACAGAAAATTACCTAGTTTTAATGTCAAAATTTGAAATCAGTCGTTGTAGATATTTTGGAAGCCATCACCAAATAGAGATTTTTTACAAATACAGTGCTGAAATGATTGCAGAAGGATTACTGCTGTAGGGAAACTTTAAAAGCCTATTAATGTTTCATTTTTTTTTGTATTTTCTACACATCCATGAAGAGAATTTTACCTCTATATGTTCTGTATTTGGAGTCAGAGTTGTTTTGAAAAGCATGGATTCAGTCAGCCTTTGACCTTCATCATGAATGAATTTTAAATTACTTGACTCAGTCTTTCACTTGGCATTTTGCTTCGCTTGGCATTTTGTAGGAGCCCACTAAATGAGGATGTTTTTGCTGCCAGAATTAAAAAAATGAACAAAAATGACAAAGACGTAACAGAATTACAAGAACAAATCCACAAACTTCTCTTGCAGGTAAAGTGTTTTTTTAAAAACACAAAATTCTAAAAATCGTGTTCCCTGTTAACTTCTAGGCTTAGTAAAATCACTTCAAAGAAATAAACTGTAAACAGATAAGTCTTTTACCTCTGCATTTCAGAGATCTTTCGCTTTCTCTTTTTGTCTTTAAATGAAATTCTGTTTTTTGTTGCTCATTATGTATACATTCACAGAATTTTTTTGGAAGAATTTATTTCTAAATAGGACAGAATTCTACCTGAGAGAATTCTTCCGTTTCACATACTTCATTGTGTTTAACCTCTGGGCGTTGGCTTTTGTGGTGTGTTGATAATTCCAACTTTCAGCAGTAGAGGAGAGGAATATTGAGTCTCAGAATTATTATAAGGTAAAAGTAGGAAAAATCACATGTTGCAAGGAAATACTGTGTCAGAGATGGTTTCTATTACTCTGTAAAACTGAGCATGTCATAGAATAACTGTTCAGGGGTTTTCAAAATGTCTTTTATAAAATCTCTAGTTTACGAAGAGTCTGCAAAATTCTTGAAAACCTACAGTATACCGTTGTTCTATCGATTCTTAACCTAAGGAACTAGTGTTACTTTCATGGTTTTAGAAATTACGCATGGCATTTAAATAATGTGCCATGCTGAAAGACCCCTGAGCCTAGAAGGCAAGACTTTGCCCTTGAGAACTGGGACATGACCGGGGTTGTCTTTGATGTGAGCGTCAGGGTTAGAGCGTCAGCCTGCACATACCTGGGGAGGGTATGTGACTTGGGTTGGGGATGTTTTCATCTGAGCTTTCTGGTGATTGGAGAGAAGCTCGGAGTGTCCTCCACTGCTGGTTTCATGACCAGTAGTAACCAAAATTGGCCTTTCTGCTTGTAGCCGGTTCACGGGAGCAGCTCCAGTGGCTACGGCAGCCTGGGCAGCAGCGGGTCACAGGAGCAGCAGCTCAGCGCAACCTCATCCAGCGAGTCCAGTGGGCACCATGTGGAGAAGAGTGTGCGCAGGGTGCGGGTGCGTGGCAGAGGAGCCCTGCACCAGGGGCTCTGGGGGGTTACTCTGACTCGGGGCTGCTGTCATGGGACGGGAGATACCGAATCACTTCTGGCTTGCATACATGTCTGGGAAAAGAAGATACCACCTTTGGCTTAACTGTCCACTTTCCAAAATTGGTGCTTTAGGGGCCGGGGATTTAGCTCAGGGGTACTGTGCCTGCCTGGCAAGCACAAGGTTCTGAGTTCAATTCTGGGCACCAAAAAAAAAAAAAAAAAAAAAAAAAAAAAAAAAAAAAAAAAAAAAAAAACAGCATCTTAACAAATTCTTAAAGTGTATCAATGAACCTTGGCCCAGTGGGAAGCCAAATTAAAGTGGTGGCCCTGCTTTTTGTCCTTATTTCTTTAAAGAATCAGAAGTTAAATGTATTTTTTATCTTTCAGTTCATGTTCTTACCATTTTTGAAACCTGTTTTATCGTTCTTTTCCTAAGATGACCTTGCAACAGGTCAGCGCCAGTGTAAGCAAAATAAAGAATCTGGGTCAGCAGCTGTATGCTGAGTCAACGACCAGATCCCCTGTGAAGCCGACGAAGGGGGCGCGCACAGAGCCGGCGGGCAGGGGTAAGCCGTCGTGCCTCGTCCACTCCTGCACACTTGAGCGAGAAGCCTGGGCCTACGCGGCTACTTTCTGAACAGTGTTAGAGCGTAATTTCACAGCGCTTCTGCAAAGAATGACGATACTAGTGAGTTCACAGATTGTCCTCCCTAGCTAAGCTGTCTTTAAAGCAAGCATCAATTTTAGAATACATTGAGGTAATAGAATATACTCAAACAGTGATCTCTTTCATTTCAAACAAATGGAGAAAACTGATGATCTAAATTGAGAAATGTTGACCCCTTTTTTTTTTTTGATTCATGTTTACTCAGATGTGAGGCAAACATTATTCCAAAAGGGGTGGGGATGTAGCTCTGTGGCACAAGTGCCTGCCTGGCAAGTGTGAGGTTGTGAGTTTGACCCCTATACTGAAAAAAAAAAAAAAAAAGACTATTCCAAAAGAATTGGATCAACTGTATGAAGAAGCTTTTCTGTGGGGCTGTGGTGCTGGCGATGGAACCCAAGGGCGCTGCATTACTGAGCTGCATCGCTTTTTGTTTTTTGATACAGGGTCTTCTTAAGTTGCTTAGTCTGGCCTCCACCTTGCAGTGTTTTAGCCTCAGCCTCCCAAGGTGCTGGAATTACGTGCATTACTTTGAAAAGTTAATCTAGGTATATAACAGAGCAAAATTCTACAATATGGAGTTCTACTATGTAATATGGAGTTCTATAATACAGTATAGTTTCTCTTTCCACCTTGGTAGGAAGTTTGTCATCCATTCAGATTAGATTGACTGTTGAATTTAGCTGACCTTCCCTTCATTTCCTCGCTGAATGTTAATACAGTTTTGGACGTCCTGACAGGTGTTAGAAACTCGGGTGCTGGCTCTGGTCTCAGTCTCGTGGGAAGTGGGCACTTACAGAGTAGAGCTGACATTTTCTTGCTTAGGCCATTACTGACCGTAAGAACAGTGGTAAGAGCTGTGTGTTTCAAGGCCTGACAGGACTTACAAAAATCAAGTGCTGTTCCCACAGGTGATGTCACTGGTAGCTTCTGTGTCAAATTCCTGAGACTGAAACTCACAGACAGGGATGGATTTGTTTGTTAAAGGCTGGGACCCCGAGGTCAGGGTGTGGTGGCCACTTCTGGTGAGGTCCACGGCTCCTCTCTGAAGGCAGGGTCTTGGACATTATGTCCTCACGTGGCAACAGAACAAAAGGCAAAAAGGGACCAAGCAGGTTTCCTTGGTGTGCTTCAGTGTTTTCTCTGGAAATGGGGCTTCCTGCGTTGTCCAGGTTTTTGGAGTGTGTGTGTGTTGCGTGGGGACTGAACCTCGAACCTTCTCTCTGAACTGCTTCCCAGCCCTTTTTATGTTGAGGCAGGCTCTCACTAGGCTGCCTAGGCTGGGCTTGAACTTGCAGTCTTTTTGCCTCAGCCTCCCGGTATACAGGTTACACACTTTACTCTCAAAGCCCTTTAAGATCACCAATAGGAAGCGTAAGGACTGCGTGTGGTGGGTTATGCCTATAATCCTAGCGCTCAGGAGACTAGGGCAGGGGACCTCTGCGAGTTCCATGTCAGTCTGGGCTGCATAGTGAATTCAAGGCCAGCCTCAACGACATCATGAAACAGTTTCCTAAGGAAAAAAAAATGTATCAGTACTCTGTCTTCCTGACTTAATTGCTTTCCAAAGACACTGCCTCTTTATACTATTACACTGGGGTTTAAATTTCAAACTGACTCCGAGAGGGACACACATGTTCAAACCATGGCTGACCCTGGGGAACTCTCCCAGATGCAACAAGTCCTGTCCTTTAGTTTCTCTCTTCACCTTGGTAGGAAGTTCAGCATTCTGTTCATTTCTTCTGCTGTTACACATTAAGGGCACAAGATAGGAATGCAAATTACCCAGGCGTGGTGCACGCCTATAATCCTAGCACTGGGGAGGCTGGCGCCAGAGGATCACTGTGAGTTCGAGGACTACTTAAGTGAATTCAGGGCCAGCCTGTACTACATAGTGAGACCTGTCTCAAAAAAAACCAAGATAGAAATACAAAGTTTTTTGTCCCTTGAAACCACAGATTCTCTCAGTGCAGAACAGTTTATCTTAAATATCATCATCCTATATCCCAACAGAGAAGATCCTCTTAAGAGGTAATCTTAAAGCTGAAATTTCCAAATGTTTTCATCATCGTCTGGTCCAGCGGGCCCTTCCCACTCTTGCCTTGATCCAGAATCTCATTATTAATGTTACAGTTCTACATCCTGACCTCTGCATTTCATTTCAGACTAGCCTCCTTTCTCACCTCTTGGGACATGGTGTCCGCAAGAACCCATTTGGAAAGTAAAAACAGGTTAAAGACAAAAGGTTAGAAAAGTAGGCAGTGTTAATACAAGCCATCAAGCCAGGCGTGGTGGTGCATGCCTGTAATCCCAGCACTAGGGAGGCTGAGGCAGGAGGATCCTTGTGAGTTCAAGACCAGCCTGGGCTAAAAGTAAGCTCAAGGCCAGCCTGAACTGTATACTGAGACCCTGTCTCAAAAAGACCAAAAAAAACACCACACACACAGGCACGCACACACACACACACACCAGGAAACTATTAATATCACACAAAGAGCACATGGAACACTTAGCATAGTAAGCTGTTCTGGGCCATCATGTAAATCAAAGCAATTTTTAAAGAAGAGAAATACTACAGAGTCTCGTACCATCTAGAAATCCGTGACAGGTTATCTAGAAACCCCCAGATGTCCAGAAATTTAAAAACCCACAGGTCAGGGTTGACACTGTGTCTTCTGTGGTCAGCTGATGTGAGGTGAGTGATGTCGGCCCTGTGATGCAGGGTCATCCAGCACTGACCTGAAAGACTCAGACGCTGATCTGCCGCTCCTGGTCCTGGGTCACTGAGCCACGCTGACGGGTGGGTACACGAGATAAAGGGCTTGAGGGAGGAGCTCTTCACAGCCCCGATGACTGCGAAGCCAAGTGAGGGCATTCACGAAGGCCCCCCCATCAGGGCTCTGAGGACGGACAGGCCTTGCCCCTAGCAGCACTGTCATGGAGCAGCCTCTGCCCGGCGTCTGAGGGAGCCCCTCCTGCCTGGAATGAGGCTCCTTGCTTGACTCCCAAGGCGTCTGTGTTTGGCAGGGTTTTCTTAGATCCCTGACCGTTTCTGTCTCCCTTTCTGGTTCATTCTCTCAAGGAGCTTTAAGTTCCCCAGTGCGGGAGCCTAGAGGCCTTTTTTCTACCTGTGACGTGGTGGTGGTTTACATTCAGGTTAAATACAAGAATATATTCTGTAGTTGCCCTGGCTACACTTCGAGTGCTTAGTAGCTCTGTGTGGTGGTAGTGGCCACCACATTGGACAGCACAAATAAAGGACAATGCCACTATCACCACAGATGCACCCAGGTAGTGCTGTGTCTTGTCCTCCGGTTCTTTGTGGTGCCAGGTAGGTATTTGGTGATGGGAGAAAGTGCAGCCTACAGTGTAGGCAGATGGACCCGGGTGTAGGTGGCGCCAGCCTGTTCCCTGACATCATTACTGATGGCCCTTGCCCAAAACGTGTGTGCCCCTCATCGTTTCAGTGCCGCTATGAGCCTGCCGTGTGTTTGCACCTCACCATAGTCACGGTGTCATGTGCTGTGGATGTCTTTCTGCATCAAAGCAGCTGGCCCTGGGCTCATTTGTAACAGTCACGCAGTCTGCTGTGGATGCCGTGAAGAACCCTGGTTTAACTTTGCTGGTATTTTCTTAACTACGTGCTAAGTACTTCGATCCCTCATCCTTTATTCTCTTTCAGATGCACAGAAGGCCTTTTCCTCCACTCAAATGCTGAGCCATGGAATCATGTATGCCGAGTCTTACGAGGGTTTGAGGAAAGACCAGCACAGCCCGTTTTATCAACAAATAAACTGTATCGATAGTGTCATCAGGTATGAGGCACACGTTCTTTTATTTTTTTTAAAGAGAAAAAAAGGTACAGAATTTCAAAACAAGATAATAGAGTAACAATTGCATATTGTTCAGAGTAGTTGCTCATAAGATAAAGGCATTAAAAGTTGATCAAACTATAGGCACAAATCTTTCTTTTCAATGAGCTAATAGAAATTAGTAATGTGACTACCTTAACTATTATATTTTTTTTTCTTTTCACTTCCTTCTTTTCTCATTTCCCCATTGCAGTTTCTGTTAACTTTTAAACAGTTTCTTCCCTTTTCACAATATCTGTTGTATGTTTTGGATCTTACTCTTTCAGCTTCTCACACTAGGCAGACAATATGATGTTTCCACATGTGAGTGATTTACTTCATTTATGAGTATGGTCTCAAATTGCATCCATTTACCTATAAAAGTCTCAAATTTATCCCCCTTTTTAGTGAGTACTATTCCATTGTATAAAAATATATTGTTTTTATCCATTCCTCCATTGGTGGGCATTTAGGTTGTTTTCAAGAATTGGCTATTACAAATTGTGTTGCTGTAAACATGGGTGTATATGTATCACTGTGGTATGATGTTTTTAATTCTTTTGGGTCAAATGGGGCCTCTACTTTTTTTGAGGAATCTCCACACTGATTTCTATAGTGGTTGCACCAGTCTGCACTCCCAACAGTGGAGAAAAGTTCCTTTTTCCCCACAGCTCCTCCAGCCTTTGTTATTGGTTGATTTCTTGATGATAGCCACTTTTTCTGGTATGAGATGGAATCTCGGTGTTGTTTTAATTTGCATGTCTCAAATGACCAGTGATGTTGAACATTTTTTCATATATTTATTTGTATTTCTTCATCTGAGAAGTGCATATGTATCTCAGATGCCCATTTTGGATTGGATCTTTGAATGGGGGGGGGGTCTGAGGGGTTTTTTCCAATTCTTTATATGTTCTAGATACAAGTCCTTTGTTGTAGGGACAGTTGGCTAAAACTTTTTCCCACTCTGGGTTGTCTTTTCACTCTGTTGGTGATTTATTTTGATGTACAAAATAAGTTCTCAGCTTATTAAAAAGTTGTGATTCTTTGAAGTACTTCCCATGCAGTTGTGAGTTTTGTTCATGAACTCTCGGCCTACCTCTATGTCTTCAAGATTGCTACCTACTTTGTCTTCCAGTAGATTTAGTGTTTCTGTTTTAATGTTTAGATCTTTGATCCATTTTGACTTTAATGCATGGTGATAGACATGGGTCTAGTTTTAGTCTTTGGCATGTAGACAGCCAGTTTTTCCAATACCATTTGTTAAAGAGGCTTTTTTCCAGTGAACGTATTTGACCCCTTTGTCAAAGATAATGTGGTTGAGTGTATTTGTAGTTGTGTCTGTATCTTCTAATCTGTTACACTGATCCTCAAGTATGTTTTTTTGCCAGTACCATGCTGATTTTATCACAGTAGCTTTGTAGTATAATTTTTCAAGTCAGGGATTGTGGTGCCTCCTGCCTTCCCTTTTGTGCTCAGAATTGCTTTTGCTCTTCTAAGTCTCTTCTGGTTCCAAATGAATTTTAGGAATGTTTTCTCTAGTTCTTTGAGTACGCTAATGGTATTTTGATCGGGAGTGCATTAAGTCTGTATAACAATTTTGGGAGTATAGTCATTTGGGAGTATAGTTCTTCTGTTCATGAGCAAGGGATATCTTTCCACTTTCTGCTAGCCTCATCAATCTCCGTTTCCAGAGTACTGTAATTTTCAGTGTATAGACTCTTCACCTCCTTTATTAGATTGATTCCTAAGTCTTTCATTTTCTGGGTGCTACTGTGAAGTGTATGGTTTCCTTAATTTGTGCCTCAGTGAGTTTGTTGTTTGTGTACAGGAAGGCTGTTGATTTTTGTATCCATCTATGCTACTGAATTTGGTACACGTACTGATATTGTTTCCCAAGAGCATACATTGTCGTTTTGGAGTTTTCATGTAATTTTTAAAGAGCTGTTTGGTCTTGATTTTACATGGTAATTAGTAGATATTTAGAGAGTGCTTACTGCATGCAGTTTGCAGTACACTTGCTGTTACGGAGAGTGTGGAAAAATCCCAAGATGCATCCATTCTCTAGGGGAGCCCATCCAGTGCTGAGAAGACTTAAGCATGCAGAGGTTACACAATGTAAGATGTGAGGCTCAGTTCAAGTGGTAGAGCCCAGTGACCCCCACTGAGATTGTCAGGCTACGAAGAAGAGAGTTGGGAGCATCCCAGACAGAAGGGGCCTGGGAGAGGCAGGGCGAGAAAAGTCAGCCACACTGGGAAGGCAGCAGGCAGATGCGGCTGCCTCTCTTCCGCAGGTACCTGGAGAGCTGCAGTGTCCCGGACTTGAAGAGGAAGTGCGTCTCATGTAGGAACACAACTTCCTCATCCTCAGAGGAGGACAGGCCACTCCACAGCACAGACAGTGCCCAGGCTCTGCAAGGTGACGGCAGTACGTTCCTAGTGAGAGGAGGACTCATCTTAACTCCATCCCATCCTCGGCTTTTCTCTCGTTGTAGTCACAGAATCCTACTTTTATATTACATTTTTATGGCCAGTGGGCTTTAATTTGTGAGTGAATAGCCTCTGTAAACTGTTGGCTTTAATATCCCCTTCTTGTTGGTCGTTTTCTTTCTACTGTCATTTCTCCTGTGTCACTAGCTGCTGCAGAGACCCCTGCCATTCCCACACCGGAAGTGCCAGCAGATGCCTGGGCCACGGATGCCATGCAGACCCTGTCCACTGCAGCGCTTAGCTTGGGCTTGGGCGTGAGCCAGTGCAGCTGCAGCAGCACCTTGGTCCACGTCCCTCCCGCAGAGTCAGGTACCTACGTACCCTTCTCCAGCTCCTGACTTGTCAGGGATAAGTGCTTTTCCCTTGTATCTTTGAGGCAGTGTTGGAAATGACATATGTGTACTGGTTTCCGATTTTAGACTATTTCTTATCTGTGTTATTCGTGGGTGGAATCAGCTGATGTGTGGTAAGACACAGAATGCAGGGCACTCTTCCTTTCAAATATAATTACTTGGTAAATTATTCTAGTATTTCTCTCTTTTACCGCCTCCTGTCCACTTGACCCTTCATTGCTCATAGTGATTTGGTAGATGAAATGGTGACAGACCAGTTAGGCTGAGTTTTCAGTTATCTCTAATTTATCTCTGCCGAGGTTGAGTTGTGACTGGGAGCTGTTCTGTCCCCAGCCCTCCCCACGGCTTGTGAGACAGGAGGGTGAGGGTCCCTGGGGAGCAGTGGTGTCACAGCTGCAGCGAGGTTACGTTCCCTTCCCGTGAGCCAGAGAGAGGCTCAGTGGACCTGGGCCAGGCCCGCAGGAGAGCAGCGGGCGTGCCTCAGAGAGCGCTGTCCTGACCCTGGGACTTGGGCACGGGCGGCTGCCCCGGATCTGCCTGTGCAAAGTCACGGATGAGGCAGGGTCTCTGGGAAGCTCTCTGGCTCTGGCTCTGGCTGTGTCTTTCCTGTGTCGCCTCTGGCCTTTCATTACCATTTTGAAACAATACATATTAAAATCCTGATGTTTTCCTTTAAGGAAATGCTTTTAGTAGTTTCCTCTGATCTTAAGCAGTCTCACCATTTCTATCCAAGCAGAAAATGCACAATCAGAGCTCCTGTGCTCTCACTGTCTGTTTTCTCTTTGTCTTTTGCTTTCCAGAAAGCCCCTATTCTTGAATTTTATACCCTGACCCCAGTAATTAATCGGGGCTGAGAACTGCTCACAGGGCATTTCATGCCCGTTCCTCCCAGCGTGGGGAAACGGAGGAGGGATACCCAGGAGTGGATGGGAGCGAGGGGTGATGGGTGGGGAGAGCGTGCTCACAGACGAGAAGCAAGCAGGTGCTGGAGTGACTGTGTCTCAGAACACATTCACAGTAAAAGCAGGGATTAAATAAGTGTATGTATACAGTTATAACTCTGTAACGCAAATACAGATATTTGTATGAAAACATATAAAGTAAGAATTTTGCCCTAGACTGGTGAAGTTTGTTGTATTCCAGCACATAACAGTGTTTGTAACAAACTATTGATGTCACTTTAAAAATAAGTAAATATAAATAATATTTAAAAATAAGTAAATATAAGTAATCAGTGGGAATCATCACTGAATCTGTCTTCTGTCACCTCGGCAGAGGATGCCTCTCTAGCGTGTGAGCCCGGGGCCCTCAGTGCACAGCCAGCTGCTCCGGCTTCAGAGGAGTTCAGGCACATGGGGCTCACAAAGGCTGCACTGTCAGCCCACACACAGAAGGAGGAGCAGGACTATGTGGACCGGTTCCGAGAGAGGCTCCTGTCCTCGCCCTATAGCTGCTATCTTCAGGAGAGCGGAAGCACGACTGAGAGCTCCTGTGTCCAAGGTAGTGCGTCTGTGTAGCAGCTGTTTATTAGTCACGCATGGTAGAGTGGTCTCAGTCACAGTGAGGGCTGGGCACAGGGACACCAAGCCCAGTGCACGGTGGGTGAGGCGCCTGCATGTAACCTCGGCGCCCTCCTGAGCACTTGGACTCATCCCATGGCTCACTGTACTTAGGCAGTGTAGACAGTTCCTGTGCGCTCTGTTGTTCTTGCATAATACACATACAGATTGTTTTTCCAGACATTTTCAACCTGTGATTAGTTGAATGCAGACCTGCAGCTGCAGCAAGCCAGCTATACTGAGAGGAGGGATGCACAGGAGGAGCTGTACCTCTGTGAAACAGCAAGGCTAGTCACTTACATTCACTTACATAAATTTACCTCGGACCCTTGTTAGATTCTGGACCTGAGGAAACAGTTTTTTTGAGAAACCGATAAAGAGAGGTCTGAAGTAAACTGATTAAGTCTTACCCTGAATTTGGTTTGTCTTTTTCAAGCAGCTCTTAGCCATCCTATGGTTGGAGGTTTGTTCCTCTGGCATCTACTACTGATTACCGGGTAATGGGATTGTCTTCTTTCTGGGATTTGACGCTCCACCATGCCCCTCCATCTTTGTCCTTTCAGGAGGTTCAGCCTCCAAGCACACCAGACCGGCTGGATGCAGGAAGGAGAGGCACAAGCGAAAAAAGCTGCCAGTGCCACCAGGCTGCTGCAGCTCAGACTGTAATGTGTGTCCCCACCACAGGGGGCCACTTCACAGGGTGCAGCCCTGGTGCCCTGCCGCAGCCCCAGCACCCCAAGCCCCGGGCCTGGTGCTGCCCCCCACCACCATGCTGCTTCCCAGCCAGGACCCTCAGCTCCTGCCCGCCCTGCCTGTCCTGGCCATGACTTCCCTGGGAGCAGAGGACACTGCAGCCTGGGGAGCCGCACCTGTGGGTCTGCCCACGGCACCCTGGCCCAGCGGCCTGCATGCTCTTCCTGCTCTCCCCACTCCTTACTTGGATACTTCTGTGACCATCCTCTTACACACCCCTCCCATCTGTCCTCCTTGGTCACCGCCATTCTCTCCGCATCCCACCTCGGGGGTAGCAGGCACTTCTGAAATGCCACCCACAGTGGCTCCAAACCTGGAACCACCTCCTTCAGTTGACAGCCAAGGGAGAGAGGACAACAGATGGGGGACACACAGCGAGGAGCCTCCATGCCTGAATTCGAGGAGCAGCTCGCCACTGCAGCTGAACCTGCTCCAGGAAGAGGTGCTAGGCCTGTGGGCCACACCAGCAAGAAGGGATCTTCTCCCAGAGGCCAAGGGCATCAGTGATGCTTGCTGTCAGCACACAAGCAGGAAAGTGAGTGGATCCCCTTATTTAAGTTGAGGGTCCTAGATGAGGGTGACCCCTGTCACAGCTGTGACTAACACTCAGCCTAGGTGTGTGTAATGCACAGTGCATCCCCTAGACTTCAGTACGGAGCAGGAGGGCCATCTTGCAGGTTATCTGTGTGTGCAGGGTTCCTTCTACCCATTCAGCTTGGTTTCCAGGTGTGAGACTTAATGTGATCATTGGCTCTAAAGTGTATTTTCTTAAACCTGTGATGAAGGTCAGGCAAGACGGGAATAAACCATGTGGCCAGCTAGAAATGTACTGCTACCTTTTTCACCTGTGTTGTTGTGGACAGTAATTATGTATGGAAGAGATAGCAATCATTTTTTGTTGTCAGACAGGAAGTGGTTTATAATCTCGTGTTTCTACATGCCATTTTTAAAAAGAAAAAAGTTTAGTCAGTTTCCTTTAACTTCTCAAAGCCTAAAAAGGCATGTTCCGGTTTATCAGGTTAATCTTTGGGATCTGACACTTAAGTAGGCGTGCGCTCTAAGGTGAGTGTGGATGCTTACTCAGGTTTCCCTTCAGGCTTCCCTTTAAGGTACAGATGTCCAAGACACGGTGACCCTCTGTGCACTGGCCCTAAAGATCTGGGCCAAGGCAAAGCCTAGCCAGAGCAGGACACACTGGCCAGGTCATGGCTCTGTCCTGGCCGAGCAGGTTAGCCAAGGTCGCTGTTGGACCGTTTCTCGCCTTGATTTCCTTATTAGACAAGAGGGGAGGTGGGCAGTGCCGCTTGTGCTGAGGCCACCGTGGTGTGAAAGGCAGTCTCCCTGCACAGAGCAAGCTCTGAGAGAACTGGCACTCGGCATCATCCCGGCTGTGTTCCTAGAGTTTGGTGCAGTGCTTAGCACATCGTGCATGTTGGGCACGTGTATTTCCCAAAGGACGCTGCAGCCCACCCTGTGCGCTGTGTGCCACTCAGGAGTCCCTGGGAGCGGCAGCAAACAGGAGCTTCAGCTGCATCTGCGGGGCTGGGCTGCGAGCCCTCGCCACACAGGTGCACCTGGACAGTTCGTTCTGCTCGGCCTGTGGAGCCGAGGACCCGCTGCCAGCTGCTGTGCTCAGGGCGTTACATGTCTTCTCTCTCGTCCCTCCTTCCCAGGACTGTGTCCGAGGGAGCGGGGACCACCCCGACCTGTCCAGGACGTCCGTTCCCAAGGTGTCTCCGCCTGGAACTGGCTCTGCAGCCTCAGGTAGTGCGTGGCTCAGGAAACCCCCTCCACTCCCTGTGGCTGTGTCAGCAACCGAATGAAGATACTTCCCTTTTTGTAGGTTTTCTGGAGGTAGAGGTACATGCAGGAAAATTCACCAGTTGTAGAGGTAGAAAACAAGAATTCTGGCAGGCATGTAGGTCAGTGTAGGCCCCAGCAGTTGCCATACAGAACATCATACCCTCTGCTCTGGAGTTTGTGACTGGGGATGCCATCTCCTGCCCTGGCCCTCCAGCTTCCCGCAAACCATAGGTTTGCTCTCTGCCACTTTAGTTTTGCTGCTTTAATTTCATATAAATTGAGTCACAGCATGTAGTCATTTGTGTTAGGTGCTTTCAGCTAGAATAATGCTGTTGACAGTCACATTTATCGTATAGGGTCTATGCAGAATATGCAGTGAATGTTTAAAGTGTAAGACTGTTAAACACTTTAAAGACACACTACCGTTAGTCCTCCTCTTGATTCAGACACACTTGATCCCGTCACTCTCGTCACTTTCTGAAGCGATTGTAGAAGTCCTTTTCTGTGAGCATCTCTACAAGGTGTCATTAGAAATACAGTGAGTGCTCCTGCCAAGTGACCTCCAGTGGAAGGCAGGCTTCTAAAAAGCATTCCAGTGTTCCCTTCCCTGCCTTATTCACTGGGTCTGGCACTGTGGGACTCCCGGCTGTTGCTCAGCGTCAGAGTGACTGAAACATCAGCATTGTGAACTGATTCAGGACATCGAGGCAGCCACAGCAGCACAGCTAAAGACATGAAGGGCACCCAGAACGCTTCGGAGAGCATTAGCAGTGATGGGATAAGCGTGTTGCCAATGTGCGCTGTGTTCTGAGGGGGGTCAGCAGCAGCGTGTCTTTTGTTGTAACACATTTAAAATTGAGACAGTCACCGTCATTTTCTGTCAGTCCTTTTGTGTATCAGTGGCCCCTCCACAGCTGAGTAGAATGCCAGCATGTGGATGGTGGTTGGGTTCTTTCCAGTCTGGAGCTATGATCACTAATGCTGCTGCATACACTAGAGGAGGAGTCCTTTCATGGACATATGTTTTCATTTACCCTGAGTGAATACCTGGGGACGAAGCAATTCGGTCATGCCGTGGGTGTGTGGCTAACTTTATTAGGAGCTCTAACTCTTTCCACAGTTCCTGGAGCCAGGATAACTATGGGGCCAGGGAACGAGTACAGTCAGCTGCATGTCACAGTCCAAGTGATGAGGGCCTATGGGACAGAGTAGCCTCAGGCAGGCGTCTTCTGATTCACCGTCGTATGGGTTGACAGGAAGCAGCAGCAGCAGTGTCCACTTTACCAGTAGCGATTACTCTCCTGAACCCTCCGAAGACGAGCGGCAGTCTCTGGAAGGACAGCAGGAGGAAGCCTGTGCCCGCTTAGCCGACGACTCCATCTGGAGAATGATTGAACAGATGCCTGAACATGTGCTCATGACTTACCAGGTACCCGTGAGGTGAGGGAGCAGTGAAGACCCACATCCTGTTCCTTCGTGCTTCCTACTGTTTCTAATGCAGTGATTAACTGCTTCAGACATACTGTTAGAAAAATGGACTTCCAGATTCACTCATTTGAAGTCCAGCCACAGTTGGTTTCTTAAGGATTATAGTGCTGGTTTCGCATATATCTAGATCCAGACCAAACGAACCTGCTACTCATCCCAAGTCCAGAACACAAAGGAAAGTTGTCTTTCCCATGGTGGGCACAGTGCAGAAACCTCGAGGAGTCTAGACCCCAGGCAGGCAGATCTAGGGGAATCCAGTTCTTCTCTCTGTTTTATTGAAGCCTAAGACTGTTTTCACTCACATCTGCTTTACCAACTTGGCATCTTTTCAGTATGTACAGAATATATTAACGAGATGTAAAGTATAACGAGCGTAGTCTCCCAAGATGACTTGAGTAGAACCCCAAACTAGGAAGGTTTGGTTTGTGTTTCCAGGGTTAAAGAAGTCGTGCTGAAAGAAGACCTGGAAAAGCTAGAAAGCATGAGACCTCAGCAGCCCCAGTTTTCTCCTGGACAGAAGGAAGAGCTGGCCAAGGTGCACTCATGGATTCAAGGCCAGAGTGTCCCTCAAGAAACATGTGTCCAAGTAAGCAGAGTAACAGCTGCGCTTACCAGCAGGCCGGGCCGGGCATGCTCTGAGTTCCAGTAGCGTTCTCTCAGGAGCCTGCTGAAGATTGGAACCCTTACAGCTCCCTCTCTGGTAGGCGTTATTCCCCCTGCTTGACTGACAGCCGTGAAGGCAGGCCTGCAGAAGTCAAGGAAGGCGCGTGTGAGGTTAGGCCGTTCGTCGGGTTTTGAATACAGGGCTTTCTGACACCAAGTGTCTTTCTGAAACTGCTTGAAATGTTTGGTGCAGTAAAGAGAAAAGACGGTTCCTTTTATGGATTGGTGGGGGTGGGGAGGAGGGGTGGAAGAGATAAGCATTTCAAGTACACATTCATGTTTCAAAAGAGTTAAAATTCTAGCCACGTGTGGTGGTGTGCACCTATAATCCAGGCACTCTGGAAGGCTGAGGCAGGAGCATTGCAAGGTTGATGTCAGCCTGAGTAAATTAGCGACTTATTGAGACCCTGCCTCAAAAAGAAACATTTTTAAAGGCTGAGGATATAAATCAGTGCAAAGATCTTGGGTTCAGTTTCCAGTACCTCCCACACAGTAATAATCCAAAAGACTAAAAACAACAACCAAAGCAAGAGATGGAATTCGGGATACAAATAAGACACCAGAGGTAGTATCCTTGGCTTACCTGGCAGGAACTTGAGAGAGAGGACACATGGTCTCTTGCAGTCCAAGGCCCCAGAGAGCTCACCTGCGAGCCTTGTCAGCAGCGGAGCCCCTGTTCACCAGTGTTTGCCCCGCTGGTAGTGGCAGCCAATGGTGATGGTAGCGGTGCAGCCTTTCTTTCCTCAGGTACCAAGGCAAGGGAGGATGAGGGCTCGGGTTTAAAGTCGTCCTGAGAGTGCAGTTGTATATTGAGAAAACACATCGTGGAAACTGCCCCTTGCAGCTGGTGTTCAGTGCACAGGTCAGGCATTGGGTCATTCAGATCGCCATCCAGTCAGCACGTCTGTTTCCTGAACTCCTTGTCACAGGAAGCTGAAACTGAGTGTCCATGAAGTGACTCCAGCTGCTCTCCCGAGCCTTCCCTTCAGCCGTCCAGCTGGTGCCCACTTAGGTGTGCTGCCCAAGTGCCTGGGCTCAGGGAACCGCCCCACCCATCTGCCTGCAGCCAGCTGCTCTGTCAGCCTCTTGCTCTCCCTCGTCACCGCCTGCTGCCATCTCTTCCCAGCCTCTCCCTGTCATCCTGTGTACCTCAGTCTAGTTGCATCTTTTTTTTAATCCATTTTTTCCAATCTCAGGTGTTTTGTTGTTTTGCTCTGCTTTGATCTGAAAGATAAACTTTTATTTTTCAAGTAGTTCCTAATCAACAGGACTTGACTTACGACATTTTGCTGTTTTTTTCTATATCCTCTAAAGCTTTTATTGTCCCTCCTTTCCTGCCTTACTGTTGTCTTTTGTATTTGAGGGTTTTTTTGCAGTGAAATGTTTTAATTCTTTGCCCATTTCCCATTAGGTATATCCTACAGTCATTTTCTTTTTGGTAACTGAGGATTATTATCTAACACAGCTTACCTTAACATAAAAACCGCTTCTGTAGCGCTTCATCCCCACCTCCTTTCAGGTATTATTACCAAATTAAATCTCAATACATGTTGTGTCCAAAAACACATAGTTGGTTTTGTGTGTTAATCTCTTCAGTTATGTAGAAAACAAAATGTGAAATTTTTAACCAAAGTTACAAAAATAAAGAACAGCCTTCACGCTTGCCCTGTATTTACCTTTCCTGGGGTCAGTTTCCCCACACGTGTTGAGGTCCTGTCTCCCGTCTTTCCCTCATGGCCGGCAGGGCTCCAACATCTCCCGCGCAGCAGGTCTGACCTGACTCTTCTGCTAGTGTCTTCCGGGTGGCTTTCTCCCTCACTGTGGAGGGTTTGCAAGGCACAGGAGTCTGCTGACAGTTCTGTTGTTCATTCTTTGAGTACTTTGGGTCTCTGGGTCCATGGCTTGCGGAAGCCCCCAAGCCCCTGAGGAGCATCTGCTGAGGTCCTCACTGGGGCCCTGCGTGGGTAGCTGCTGCTCACTGGCTGCTTTTGTCGTTGCTCTTCTGTCGTGGGTACTTGATGATAACATGCCTCTGAGGTTCTCTTGAGTTCATCCTTCTTGGTGTTCTTTGAGCTTCTCGGATGCTTATATCCGCGCCTTGCGTTGTTTTCTCAAACACGTCTCTTCCTTCCTGTCTTTCCTCCTCCTGTCTGGCTCCATGGTGCATCCATTGCCCTCCCTCCTGCTCATCCACATGAGATGAGGCTCTGCTCGCTTCCCTCAGCCTCCTGGCCTTCTGTGCTCAGGCTTGGCAGTCCTCCTTCTACCTTTGAAGCCTGTGGGGAGCCGATCAGTCTCCCAATCTTACGGATGAGGTTATGGCAAAGGATTAAACAAAAGAGACAGCACAGTGTGGTTTGCAGGGGTCCAAGAAGATCAGAGCTCTCTTGGAGCTAAGACAAAGACTTCTTCGGAATGTTAGAACGTATTGGGTCCTTAACATATCAGGGGGTTGCAGGAAAGTTGAGGACACATCCGAGGCAAACAGCCCTGAAAATGAGCAAGGCCTTGAGAAGTTAGAACAGAGCCATGCCCAGCAGTGAGTCTTGCTAATTGATAGAACTGTCTTCTAAGGCTGGTGGTTAGGCCCGTGAATTCTGGGTGAGTGTCCGCAGCTGTGTCTTACCTTGCTTCAGCGGGGTCACAGACCCCTGCAGGTCTCTACTGTGACTGTTGGCATGGGGAATTCTGTTTTTCTGCATCCCAGGCACTGGCTGTTGCGCAAGTCACCTAGGCCTGGGACAGACCCAGGTAAACACAGAAAAGCCCACTAGTAATTCCAAACCCATCGCTGCCTCAGAACCCCACTAGGGAATTTTTTTTTTTTTTGCCAGACACAGAATGTCTTTTTTGTTTTCTTACTACTTTTTATATTGCTTTATTATTTCCATTTTGTTCTTACATTGTCTTCTTGGTTTTATCCATGTCTTCCTTTAGTTCTCTGAGCATCTTTACGATATTTTTGTTGTTTGTTTTTTGAGAATGTTTTATTTTGGATAAGGTTGCTTTGTTTTGGGTTGGTCTTTTGGTTTTGTTTTCTTGAGAGGATTTGTGTGTTTTTGTACTGGGGATTGAAGCTTGGACTTCGCATATGCTTGACAAATGCTCTACCACTCAAATGCTCAACCCTTTTTTTAAAACTTTACTTTAAACCAGGATCTTTAGTAAGTGCCCAGGCAGGCTTTCTACTTGTGACCCTCCCGCTTCAGCCTCCTGAGTAGCCGGGATCACAGGCACGCACTACTGTATTCAGCTAATGTGATTGTTTTAAAGTCTCTAACAAGTCTGCCATCCAGTCTTTCTCAGAAATCGTTTCTCTTGGGTTGGGTTGGGTTTTTCCCCTCTGAGTGACCCATACTTTCCCATGTCTTGTGTGTGCCTTGTGATGGACGCACACAAGAAAATTGGACATCGTTGTTGAAAACTGGACATTTGAATCTAGTTGTGCGGTAACTGTGGAGGCAAGGCCCCTCTTCCTCAGGCTTGGGCGATTTTGCTCTCCAGTTGGGGTGGCCGTGTCCATGCTGGGGAGCAGCAGGAGTTGAGGCCTAAGGACTTGGCATCCTTGTGCATGGCTGCACCTCTGCAGCTACCTCAGTGGCCTGGACTGTGAACATCTGCCTCCTGAGTGGGGGAGACAGAGGGTGGGAGGCAGAAGAAAGAAATCATCTGGAAGTCACTTTAGTGGTAGGCAAGGTCATGTGGAAGACAAGACAGGAAGGAGACAAGGAAAATCTAATTGTAAAGTCGTACTTTGAAGAAAAATTGTACACCAAGTTGCCCCAGGTTAAGACACCAAGTTGCCCCAGGTTACAGTGCCTTTTTCTCTTCTGTGAAACTCCAGAAAAAATTCCTGAGGGTCTCAAGGTCCAGCAAGTCTATAAATGAAGTTCATGCTTTTCTCCCCCAGACCAGACCTCCCTGCTCCATGAAGCATCTCCCAACTCGGAGCTGAAGGCCCTGGTTTGCACCCAACTACTCACTGTAGTAGGGGCTGTCTATAGGGGCACCTTGCAGATGGTAGCAACACACGCCCCAGAGACTCCCCCAGCTGTGTAGGAGCCCCAGCCTCAGGCCATGCTGGGACCCTCGAGGGCTCTCGCTTGCTGCCTGTGCCCTTCTGTGGTGCTGCCTAGTGAGCCCTCACCAGCCTTGCCCTCGGCCCATGAGAAAGCGGGCCACAGGCTGCCCTGCAAGGGGCCGCGTGAGGCCCTGTGATGACAGAGGGAAAAGGACTAGCAGCAGTCAGAGCACGACTCACGTGGCAGGACGGGGCCTCCAAGTGCACACACCACATGCTGCCGAGGACCTGAGCAGGATGCATTTGGCCGTCCCAACCCCCTGGGAGCTGCAGGTGGTTGGGGAGACCTGGAGTCCCCAGAGGGCCACACCGGATGGCCTGCACCAGCACCGCGGCCTGTAAGAACTGGCCTCGGCTTTGGCTCCACCTCCTCCCAAGTCCCCTCTCACTGCCTCACAAGGGGCTGCCGGAGCATGGCCAGGCGGCAGGTTCTTGTGCTGCTTCCTGAAACCGTTATTCTTCAGATGCCATTTTTCTGTTTGTTTTTTTATAGAAGAGTATACAAAAAATGAACCCTCCAAATAATTTAAACAAAAGCATAACTTTCTTCCACTTCCAATACACAAGTAAGTCACGTTAGAAATCCGTTGCTTGCCAGCGCTCTATCGATTTTTAGCTCTTCAGATGGCATTGGCACCACCACACACCCCACTGCGTTCTCTCCACAGAGCTAGGTCCCGGGGGAAAGGCAGAGGTCCAGGGCATAAGGGTGCCACAGAGCCTCTAGGCCATGCCCTGCAGAGGGCCCTGCTGGAGCCCCCTTGGCACAAGGATTCATGGGACACAGAGACTTCTCTGTAGCTCTCTAAACCCGGACCCTTAAGTGACCGCAAGGTCATCACCAACACAGACTTTCCCTTCTTGCTTATGGGCAGACATTGTTTTTCCAAAGCAAACGTTGTATGTAGAACCTTTGTTTCTGATGTATTAAAAGTGCCAGTGAGGCTCTTTGTTGTTGTTGTTGTTGTTGTTTTTAACTTTTACAAAGAGCCTGGATTGTCTCTAAAGAGGCCTGTGTATGGCAGGACTCTTAATTCAATGTCACCCAAAATTAATTAGAAGCATAGCTAGAATGAACCCTAAACCCCAGCCTCATTTATTTTGTTCTTGTGTTACGTACATCTTTTCCCCCTTAGAGCGAGCGCTTGCAGAAATCCCGCCTACACTCGTAAATTTGGCCCAGCGTTCCCGTAAATGAGCTGCCTTCACCTGGGCTCCGTCCAGCTTGGTGCTCCCTCTAGTGAAGATGAGGCCTTCCAGTTCCTCTGCACGGCGCAGTGTCCGTTAGCAAGTCTGGAAGCATCTAGTTTTCCATGACCTTTGTTCTTGTGGATGCATCTCATTGTGACTTTTCACCTTGCCCTGAAACTCTGAAGCCTTCCTTCCCTTGAACATCTGTCAGCACGCTTAAGCCTTAAGCAAGAGGCTTAATCCCTGGAGAACTGAAACCAGCATTTACTCCTGTGATGTCAGAAGAACCTCTGGACCAATGGTCTTTTTAATGTTTATGGTTTTAAAATAATGATTATAAAAGTTTATTATAATAGCTAATACTGTCCTTACATGCTTATGTGTTTATCCAGTCTTACTAGCAAGACTTTTTTTTCTTTTTTCACAAAATTTACACAAAAGAGATATCCTTGTGCCGACCAAAGTGTGGTCAGCACCATCCTGGGTTTGCCTGTGAACAGGGTTAAGTGTTTGGGGACTGAACATGGAAATGGAGCTCGGCAACTGAGGCCTTGGAGACAAGGCCCTATGTCAAGCTCTGTGCCACCTGGGGTTGTGTCCTTCAGGAAGGGAGTGTGACTTGCTGGCCACTTGCCTTGTAGCTCTTTAGAGAAGTCTTGGAGGAAAGGCATAACTGTGTGCAGATTAGGAGGGGGAGACAGAAGCAAGCGGAGGTGACAGTGGCCTTGTACTTTTTTATGACTTGCAGCTCAATTATTTTTCCTTTTTTTGGTTTATTTTAGGAAGACACTTCTTTCTCCTTTAAAGTTTTATAGTGTTTAAATAAATATATCCTCATAGTGATTAGGAGAATCAAACTTGTTACCCATGATGACTGCTGGACCCTGGTTCTCCAATCGCTGGTCTCAGATCTCTTTCTAAAGTACTAATCTTCTGGATTCTATCTGAAAGTTTCCACACCATTTTCAGATGCTGCCTTTGATAGTTCTTGGAATTTTCTAATATTAAGCAGTTTCATGCAAATGTTCCGGGGGGGGGGTTGTTGGGGTTTTTTTGTTCATTTTTTTTTGGTACCGGGGATCAAGCTCACAACCTCGCATGTGTAAAGCAGGCGCTTATGCCATTGAGCTAAATCCCCAGCCCCTATGTTCCTGTTTTATGAGCAGAAACTCTCATTCTGCTCCATCTGGATAGTTGAATGATTTTGAGGCCTTTTTTGTGTGTTGGTCAAGTTGTATTATAGTTGTATTACAGTTTTTCCCTTGGTGAAAAATCAAAATTAATCAGCCTGTGTATCTTCCACTGATGATGGTTTTTAGTTATGTAAATGCCTGGAGCTATCAGAATCATTCTGCAGTCATGTATGCATATTTCAAATATTACGTAGTTCATATAAGTTTTTCCTGTTGTCTCTGGGTGTTTGTTTATATGAAATTGCCCATCCCTTTACCCTAGTACACACTCTGGAGAGCACTCCACGCTCGGCCTGACTGACCTCAGTGCTTGTGTGAGCAGATCTTTAAACCTGTGGCGAGGCCTCGGCTTTCGGAAGCAGGTCAGCGTGCTTACAGGCTGTCCCTTCTGCAGGCAGTGGGCCCGGTGGCGGTGCCTGCTGCCTCCCACAGGGGCTGCACCTAGTCCGCACTTCGCTCTTAGGCCTACTGACTTTCTGTATTACTAGCTGTGGGAATCAGAAAGGAACGTGTGCAGCATAGGCATCAATGTTTGTGCAGATGTTACCGCAAAAGCTTTATTTCCTTGGGTCCGAGGCCAAGATTTATTGAAAATAGGGTGCTATATGGATGGAACAGTTTTGCAATGAAGTGCAGCTTTTTCGTAATTCACAAGGTAAATTTAATCCATGTTGAAAATTTGTTCCAAATGCACTTATGGCAGTTTGTTTTTAATGATTACTAATATTTTAATTGGGTATCTTTTTAAAGTAACAAACCATGTACATGTAAACTTCAGAAAGTGTCTTGCATATGTATTCATGGTGTTTAGTGCAGTTTCTCACAAGCTATGGAAGCTCCTGGTTCCCCTGGTTCCACACTTCATTGGCATTGTCAGTGGTGTCTGGGTTCCCACAGTGTGGAAGGTGCAGTTATCTGCCCGCTCATTAGCATATTTAATCCTTTCGTGAGCACTGTGAAGAACTGGTCCAGTCCCCAGTATGTTTTTTAATACTTGCTAGTTTTAATGCCAACTTAATAAAATAAAGTGTCAGAATTACTCTTACAGATTCTTACAGATTCTGTAGGGGAACCTGTGTTTACAAAGTCTGACTGTGTAACTTGGTGCCAACGAAACTAGAAGTTGTCACATGGACCAAGATGCTGAAGCCACACAGGAGCCAGGGTGAGGCCAGGAGGCCCCACATCTGAGGGGCTCTGCTCGCCCACACTGGGAAGCCTGCACACTGCTGCACCCAGCTCTGGAGGCGAGTATGTGCGTGTGGTGGGGACCTTCGCATGGTCAGAAAGCTGGGCTGATTCTCCAGGCCGCCTCAGCCTGTAGGGCTTCCCGTGAGCACAGTGTGGCCCTTGAGGTCACAGGAGCTGAGAACAAGCAAGGTGGCTGAGAGGGAGACTCTGAGTGCGCTGCACCCAATGACAGAGATGCCGGACTCCCCAAGCTAAGATGCTACTCTTTTGAAAGCAGTAACTGTACCAGGCACAGTGGTGCAGAGCTGTGATCCTAGCACTTGGGAGGCTGAGGCAGGAGGATCTCTGCAAGTTACACCTAAACTACAGTAAAGAGAGAGATCCTGTCTCCAAGAAAAATAATAAAATACCAAAAAAGTAATAACCTATGTAGTCATGTTTAAGGTATAACTAAGTCATTTCCTTAAATTGCAGTTTAATGATTCTGATTAAATCTTTAGGATTTTTTCTTGGACCCCTCGAGAGGAGGTGCAGGAGGTTCTGTGCATTTACTAGCTTTACTTTTAAACGTTCAAGAAATCCTCTTAAGAATAAAGTGAAGGAAAGAAAAATGACAGATTCTCAAGACACAGAGCCACTCGAGATACTTGCAAAACAGGAGGGGTTTATTGCCCGACAGCGAGGTGTGTGGTCCGCCTCTGCGGGCGGGATGGTGACAGCGGAGGGCCCCGCCCAAGGACTTCACACACAGTATTTCCAAAAGCACTCCAGGGCCGCCCCATGCGGCTTCTGCTGCTTTCTGCTGCTTGCCAGAAGACCGCTCAGTAAAGTATGAGGCTCCTGTCCGGAGGGGGCCTGAAACCAGAACAAGCCAGGCAGGACAGCAGGTCAGCTAGGGATGCATTCAGCCCACTGCGAAGAGGAGCTGAGCAGGGCCCGCGCACCTCCAAGCAGCCCATGCTCCACTGTCCCTGGGGGTGCTGGGGGGTGCTCCCGGGCCGGCAGGTGGCCTCAGCCTCGGCCATGTGGCTGCGTGCGTTTCCCCTGACCCGCACCAGCCCGTGTCCATGTAGCCCATCTGACTGTGACTTCTTCTTCCGCGGGACACAGATCACGCCTTGAAATTAACTTTTTTTTTTTTTTGCATTCGGCAATTGAACGGGGCACCCTGCTAACTGCCCGTGTGCTGTAGCCGTTAACCTTTCCACTGCGAAGGCTGACGTCTCCACACAGCTGGCCCCCTGGACAACTGAGGGGTACGCAGTGGGCGCCTTCCCGCAGCCCCTGCGCCTGGGAGTGCAAGGTTAGAGGGGGGGGTGAGGCCGGCGCTCCTCCCTTCCCAGGAACGAACTCCCTCCCGGCCTGCCCAGCCCACAGGGGCTGGAGGGCGGACCCAGAGAGCCATCAGACACAGTGCAGGCGTTGCTCTCGGCCTTATGGTCCCCTGTTCCCAGAATTGTGGCCCTGGTGCCTCTGCCAGCCTCTCCACCACACACAAGTGGCTTTGAGGAACTTCTGCCCCTCTGTGTACCTGCGGCCCGTTGTAATTTACCCCACACGAGCGCTCGCGTTCTCATCACAGTCGGGTCTTAACGTGAATCAGAGTTTGTGGAAACAAAGGCCTTGAAACAACATTAATCCCGTACTGGAAGGTGCACCTTCCACTGGGCGTGCTCTGCCGGTTCGTGAAGGCAGGACCCCTCGAGAGGAGGTGCAGGAAGCCCCTGCACCCCAAGCCCCCGACAGCCCCACTCACCTTCCTCACGGTTCCTCTTGGGTAGGGGGCATCAGTCTGAGGCTCTGGAAAGCGATGCTGAAACTGGCTTATCAGATCTGTTGTTTCTCTTGTATCTGATTTTAAAACAAAAAAAAAGGTTTCTCAAGTCTGGCCGGCTTTGTCTTTTCACACGGCAGTGATGCTGACTTGAACGAAGGCTGGAGTCCTTAGCACTGGGCTTCACAGGCCGCCCTGCGCAGTCCCCAGTAACCCAGTGGCTCTACCCTTAGGTAACTGAACCCCGTCTGCTGTCAGTCTACGGAGGGGCTCGGCTGCGCCCCAGGATGCCCTAGGCCTCCCTGCAGGGACTGGACAAGTAGCTGCAGGCGCTGAGACAAACGGCCAAGGCCCACGCTTTATTGACCACTTTACGTGTGATTGGCTGAGAGTGTGACTCAACCAATCACACGGCGTTTCTCTTCCAAGGGACCCTATCAGGTGGCCGTTTTCATCCTTTCGGTTCCCTGGTTAAAAACTTGGGTAGCAGCTGAAGTGAGAGGCTTCAGCTTTTCCTGAGTGGGAAAGCGGGGCGTACACTCGGCCTCACTGCCCCGCTGCGCCACCTCAGAACGCACAGACTCGGGCCAGGCGGGAGGAGCCGCCGCCAGCCAGGGCCTGCCAGGAGTGGGGTGATGGCCAGAGGAGCGAGTGGAGAGGGCGCCTCGGGCCCTGGGAGGCCGTCGGTGGAGCTGTCCTCAGGCTCCAGGCCAGGGTTGGCCTGGCCTGCTGGGTGAGAGGGGAAGGTTCAGTGGCGGGGAAATCAAAGGCCGTACAAGCGCGAGCCCCGTCCTACCTGCGTCCCTGAGCTCGTCGCCCTTCCCTGCGCCCAGCGCCACTGGCAGCAGCCGCAGGAGGGTCGCCCTCTCTAGCGCCTCCAGGGCCAGCCTGGCCTCTTCATCCCGGGCTGCGGGGTGGGAACAGACACGGTCCTCAGCCTGCCTGCATTAGTCCGTCCCGTCCCGGTCCTCCTCGGGCCGGGGCAGAACAGAGACGCTGCCATCACGAGGCTCATGGTCACCGTGAGTCACTTTAGTAAGTGAAGGTGCTGCAGGCTCACTTGGCAGCCGGTGGAAGTCGGAATATGAGTCCCATGTTGTCCCTCGCCGCCTGCCTGCACGGCTGCCGCACTGCCCGCCTGCCCTGAGCAGCAGGGAGAGCTGAGCTGAACCCAGAACCCAGAACCTGGAACCCCCACCAGCTCGTGGGTTCCGGTCCATGCTCATTTTATCCTCGGCTGCCCTCAGCCTTTTGCCTTTAGGTGATCTGGGGGGTACAACTGGAATGAGTGGGGGAAGGAAGGAAAGGAAAGGCCGTGTCCTTCCCGTACACCGAGAGGATGGGGTGGCTCTAGCTGGACTTCTGGGTGTGGCTGCAGTGACACTTGGATCAACTTCAAAATAATTTTTCAGGAGCTCTATCGGGGCCTTTTCAGGGTGAAGTAGGATCGCCCGGCAGCACCCTAGGCCTGGGCTTCCAGCCAGTGCACTCAGGACGGCGCTGTGGGCTGGGCTGGGACCCCGGTGTCGCCTGCGTGCTGCAGGCTGGCGCGGAGACTGAACCAGCCCTGATTAAGGCGTCAGAGCATGTCCACAGCGTTTCTGAAGACTGCTAATCAGGACCGGGAGGGTTTGAGCAAACTGCCGTTTCCATCACGAGAGATGGCTGCCCTCCTTTCATCTGGTTTTTAAATTGTAATACATGTAATTTTAACACAACATTAAAGACAAGATTGAATCCAGTTAAGCGTTATAAAACCTAGTTCGCAACCTAATGGCATTCCCTAAGTGGCAGTTGCAAAGTAAGTTTCTACTTGACTGATATTTTTTACATTTATCTTTGACATCAATGGAATGAACATAAATCAAAAAGCAAAAGTAAGTACACCTGGAAGTCAGGGACGCCCCTGTCTCCAGCTTGCCACTCCTCTGGTTTTTGATAAGCCCTTTGTTGCATCAGATGTTTACTCTTCTGTTTTGTTTTTTGGTACCAGGAATAGAACTCAGGACCTTGTACTTGCTAGGCAGGCACTTATGCCGCTGAGCTATAGCCCCGGCCCCTGATAATTACTCTTAATGAAAATAATATAATCTATCACTGAGAGGACACTTCTGCATTCCGGTCCACTTAAAAGTCAAAAATAATGGTGTTTTAAATTTAGTGCAATTTTTACAATTGGGGGAAAGATATTGACCAAAAGTTTGGATTATAGAGGAGACACGAATTAAGCAATGCTGCATTTTAGAGAAAACTTGGTCTAAATCTACGATGTGCAATAAGGGTTCCCTAATACTCTTTTCAAAGCTGAGACTTGATAGACGATGCCTTTAAGCAAGACTCCCATCCTTATCCCTAGCGTAGCACTGAAGACTCCAGGAATGACACACAGAAAAGGCTCATCTTACCTGGCAGCTGAAGAGGTGCTTCTTCGGGGCCTGTGACAGGAAGAGAGAAGAGAGGGTGCAGCAGGCCCATCAAGAGCAGGAAGCAGGAAGCCACCTTGTCCATGATTGGTGGCAGGCGGGAGCCCTCTTCCCTGGCTTCTCCGGAGAACTTTGAGCCTGCCTCTGCCCATTCTGTGATCACCGATTATATATACCATTCTATGACCTCATATCGTCCCCTCCAAAAAAATAAAATGAATTTATTGGCTGCGGAGGCTAAAAGGCAATCACTTTGCATTGAAGTAATTTTTCAAAGTAACAGTTCACAGACAATAAATTTACTGTCTTTGCTCAGTGTACAAAGCAGGCGCTATATAAAGAAAGAACAGTTAAGTTTGCAAGGCTGGCAAAAGGAGTCCTTCGCAGCAATAAATCATGAGTTAAAGAGGGGGCCAGACATGAGTTGAGGTGACCAAAGCAGAGGGACATGGATTTATGAGTCCTAGCAGCAGTGATGCAGAGCATGACGTGAAATATGTTGGTTTCCTTTTGCCTTCATCTTTCACCACCAAATAGATGTGTTGTCCTACTGTGTTTGGGGCTTCCAGGGCTGAAGAATGACAACCTGTGGATTAAACCAAAACAAGCTCTTTAAAACAGTAAAGACAGCGATCTAGCAGACACTGTTCAAGACTTTGCTTATATTTGGCCCCATGTAAAACTTAGAAGCACTTGAGTCTTCAAAGAAAAGGCTAAAGCAATTGTTATTACCAAGGACAAACCCCAGAAGCTTGCTGATGAACACCTCCAGCCTCTGACTTTTGACCACCGTCTCCACTGCGCCCAGCCTGGTCCAAGCCTGGGCTGTTGCCATGGTTTCCCAGTGAGCATCCTGCAGTCTGCGTCCTAGCCCCAGTCTCATCCCAGCACAGCAAAGAGGCAGTCAGTGCGTAAGGCCACGCTAGTGCATCCCTCGGCACCTTCCTGTGACTCAAATGCAAATGTTAGAAACATAGAATGACTAGGAAAAAGTACCTGAGCACCTTCTCCGCCTCGGGTTAGGTGACTGTTTCTTGGGATGTCAACTACAGAGGAACAAGTTTGAGACAGGAATTCAAGCGAGCTGTACATTGTGGTGGCTGGTTGGGAAGGCTCACTGTGCACTTGACAACTGCTGAGCAGCTCCAAGCCTTCTCACCACCAGAAAAATGGTCAGTGATGGTCAGTGTGTTAGGTTGTTTGAGCTTTCCACAGTGTGCCTGTATCAAAATACTGCGCGTACACCGTGCACGCATGTAAATTTTATTTGTCAATAAATTGATGAAAATCGATAAGCTGACTTCATCAACATTAGAAAACATCTACCCTTTGCAAAGACCCGCTGCAGGGAGCTGGCGCAGACCCAGCCTCACGCCTCGGGGAAGCTCTGGAAGTGTCTTATAAAGATGAAGCCTACAGCTCAACATGGGCGTGGCGACACACACCTGTAGTCCCAGTACTTGGGAGGCTGAGGCAGGAGGATCGCCGAGAGTTTGAGGCCAGCCTGGGCTGCATAGTGAGTTCAAGCCCAGCCTAGGCTAGACGGGAAGACCTTGTCTCTAAATTAAAAAAGAAAAAAAAAAAAAGATGACGTCTTACAGCTCAGTGCAGGAGCGCTTGCCTAGCGTGGGTTCAATCCCCAGCACTGCAGAATTAAAACATACTAATTGTGCTACCAGAAGCACCTCTCCGCCGTAGAAGTTATAGAAGAGATGGCTCCAGGTGGCACAATGTTACTTTTTATTTTATTAACAGGGAGATCTTTTGCTAATGGCAGAGAGACCTAGAGATGGACAGAAAGACGGAGGGAGGGAGGGAGGAGGGCACGGGAATGGGAAGAATTCGGATCCGTTAAGGACATGGGCCTGCTCCCGAAGATGAGCGTAGACCTCGGGAACTGCAGACGTGGACTTGCCCCTTCTCCCTGCGGTGCTGAGCCCTACCACGCGTTACATGTCTGTGCATTTGTCCCACACGACAGGCCCTCGAAGAACACCTGTTCAGCTCCCTGTTGCAGGGAAAGAGCAGTGAGCAGGAAGTGGCATTGGCTCCCCAGCTTTCCAGCTGGAGGAACAGACCCAGAAGAGGTCAGGTCTCTGATAAGTGTGGGCCGCTACACTGTGGGGTAAAACCCAGCAAGGAGGCTGTGCAGGGGCCAGGGGCCAAGGAAGGAGTGGCTCAGGGCCAAAGCTGCTGGGAAGGGATGTTTGCACAGAAGCCCAAATGTTTGGCGGTCAGGGAGAGTTAAGACAGGAAATCACTCTGTAGTCCAGGCCGGCCTCATGCCTCCAGTGATCCTCCCGCCTCAGCCTCCCAAGTGCTAGGATTACTGGTATGTGCTACCATGCCCAGCCAGAAATCCAAAAGAAAATGGGTCCAGCAGAGCAAATGGAGGCGCCATGGCCTGTGCCTGGGAGCACTGGAGAAAGAGCCCAGTGGGCAAAGAAGGAAGTGAAGGCATGATGGACAGGCTGGGCTTGGCCAACTGGAGTGGACAGCGTGTGCTTGACCGGGATACTGCCAGGGTGTGTGGCTCATACCCTCCTGTGTCGCCTGCTGGGTGGAAGGCAGTCCAGTCGCTCAGGACCCCACAACACCAGTCTCCCTCAGTGCCTCTTCTCAGCCACCTTGGCTAGGTGTGGGGACTCGGCTGTGGGTACAGGGGACGGAAACATGGCTCTCAGGAGCCTGATGTACACATTGGAGCTGAGAGAAAACACTTCGGTCCAGCTGGAGAAACCAGAGTCCACGGGAAGGCCCAGTGGCTTCCAGGAGCTGCACTGACACGGAACACAGGAGCCGGGGTCCACGGGCCTGGGCTGCCCACACCAGCAGCTCGGGGCCTGTTCTGTGCGGTGGCACTGCTCCATTCAGAGCTCATTCTTTTCCTTCAACCAAAAATGAAGATTGTTTTTTCTTTGCGCTGTATGTGTGGCCAGACAGGCCTCCACCACTGACCAGGAGGGCCGCAGTCATCTGCCTACCAAACCACGTCCCACGGGAGAGAGACCGAGGGCAGGAGTCTGTCCCCGCACCGTAGCTGCAGGGGTGAGGGCTCACAGCAAAGGCTGCCAACTCACACTGTCTTGAGGGCAGCGGCAGCCACTTGTCACCAAGAAAGCACGTCAGAAATCTGAAATCCAAGCTCCTCCGGACCTCCCCCAGCAGCAGCAAACTTCTGTGATGCCACTGGGTGTTTCCAAAGGAAACGCACCCACAGACTGGAATTCAAACTGCAGGGAGCCATGTGTAGTCTTAATCTTCCCAAGTAAGCCTGTAAGTCAGTGGATTGTGCAACACAGCAGCATGTGACTTCAGTAGCCGTTAGAATAGTCGTGTCATTCAAAGATACTAATAATTTATACTCTGGGTTTCTCACATGAGAGAAACCACGAGATATTGAAGCTCGTGTGTCTGAAGGTGCATCCGTTTCCCTACAGACGACTTACTCGGTCCTGTATGGCAGTACAGTGCTCCATTGTGTATAAACTTCACCCCTTACTGAAGCGCAAAATAGAAGACAAAATAGGAAACAGAGATGGAGCTCTTGCAAAATGGAAGGGAACAAGAAGATGGGGGGAGGCACAGGAGGAGCAGAAAAAAATTAGGCTGTGTTCTGCGTGCAGCCCCACCACGGTGGGCATGGTCTGAGAAGGTGCAGAAGGAAGCCCAGGACTATGAAGACAGACAGACATCAACGAGTTAAAACAGCAGGCAGCGGCTGCTACATGAAAGAAGGTTGTCAGCAAGAACTGGATTTGATATTACAGCACTGAAACTGCAAAGGTGGCGTTCAGGGTCAAGGGATGCTGTGTGTGTGTGTGTGTGTGTGTGTGTGTGTGTGTGTGTGTGTGTGTACGCGTGTGCATAACGCACTCAGATTCAGTGCGAAGTGGGAAGAGCATAGCCTGAGACCTGGGCCCTCTGGTGACCCTTAAGGTTGGGTCCAAAGGGACATGACAGCAAACTTCAGCTCACTCTGTCTCTCTGTTCATGTCCTTGTCTGTCTCTCTCCCTCTCTTCTGTCTTCTGTCTGCCTCTTTTTTCTGTCTCTCTTCTGTCTCTGTGTCTCCCTCCTTCCCTCCCTCCCTATTTGCCTTTCTCTTCCTCCTCCTCCCTCTCTCTGGAGGCGGCTGCTTGCCAGGATTTGTCATCTCTGGTGACTCAGGGGTCCTCCTGACAGTTTTCCTGACGGTTTTACGGCGTGGCCTAATTAAGTTACCACCAAAGGCTTAAGCTTCAAACAATGAGTTTCCTTCCTCCAGCAGGCCATCAATGTCAGTGTCACCTTGTCCCAGAAACTCACCGAGCCCGTCACTGGCCCTCATGGTTCAATGCAGAGCGATGCAGCCCGAGTTTATGTCCCAGCTGATGACCCTGGGCCACCCTAACACCTGGGTCACCTGACATAGCTGTGGATTTCCTGCTCCAAGCCCGGGGTGGGGGTGGGGTGTGTGCATCACGGAGCAGCAAATGGCATTTTCAAGTGACTTTTGCTCTTAGGACACCAGTGTCCACCAGATAGCAATTCAGTTTTTGCTTTGAGATGGATCTAAGCTTGCCCATCTCTGACATCTTTACCTTTTAAAACAGCCATCACTTTTGAGCACAGTATTGTGAGCATTGTCCTCAGCCACGGGGTCTCTGGGAGGAGAAGCTGAGAGGAAGGAGCTTTGCCAAGCATTTGGAGCCAGCTTGGTACTTAGTGATGATGCCCTCAGAGTTCGAGTGGCCCAGGACATGACTGTGCCCTCTGGGGAGTGTGGGTGTCTGGTCCTGAGCACTGAACCGGGGCCTCTCCACAGAGCTCATCCCCAGTTCATCTGTAGGTTTTATTTTGAGACAGGTCCCACTAAATCGCTAAGTTTCCCTGGCTGGGCTCAAACTTGGGATCCTCCTGCTTCAGCCTCCCAGGGTACTCAGGCCTTTGTTCTGTGCAGGCCTGGGCTGTGGAAGCTGCTGCTAGACAGTGCCCCATGGCCACTGTAAGATGGCTGAGATGTCCTTGGGCTCCACTGGTCATTTTTTTTCATGTAAGGTCACACATTCCAGGCTCCCGGTAGATGGAGAGCTTGGAATGCAGGCACAAATGTGAGGTGCGGGTGGGCTGGTGGGAGCAGACAGATTCTGCTCAGTGTCGAGGAAGAGCCAGCATGTTTGATCCCCGGAAACCTCACAGACGCCCTCCCTGTAGCTGCTGTGGCTCCTCGGGGTCTCTGGCGCACTCCCAGGCCTGGGCGGGGTGGGCAGACACTGCGTCCCAGGGTGTCGCCCGCAAGGGCTGCGTGACAGCACCCACAGACTGGGGCTCCCGGGCCATGTTGGGGTCTGTACCTAGACCCCCAACCCCCCAAGAAGATGCACAGTGAAGGCTCAACGGGATGAGACATGCGGCGTGGCCTTTAGGGCTGCAGGAGTGAAATCCTCACCGAGCTCGGAACTCCGCTAGCCGCTGGCCAACTGATGCTGGGCAGCCTGTATTTAACCAGAACAAGCAAGGAGTGGACAGTGGAGGAAACCTGAGCAGGACCTTGCCCTCAGCAACACACGATGCTAATTGAGGGAAATGATCCAGAAAGTCTCCAGGTGCTAGAGGTCAAAGGTCAAAGACCAAAGACCGAGGTGCTGACACAGGCGGGCGAGCAGCATCTTCCTCCCTCCGTGTGCACCTGACCCGTGTACAAGAGCCCTAGTCAGTCCTGTCACGCATTCTGATGACCTCGTCTTTTCTCTAATCACTGCCACGAGGCCTGACACATAATGAGGGCCTGGGGTGCAGGACCTCGACATCTGAATTTGTGGAGTCACGAGTCAGCCCCTGGCAGGTGGGCAGAGAAGTCCCACCTGCTTGCTTTTGATTTTGTTTTTATTCTCCCCCTCCCCCAGTACTGGATATTAAACTTAAGCCCTTGACACTGAGTTACATCCCCAGACCTTTTCAAATTATTATTACTTTTTAAACTTTGGAGACAGGTCTTGCTAAGCCACTTAATTGCTCAGGCTGGGTGCAAATAAATTTGCAGCCCTCCAGCCTCAGCCTCTGGAGTGCTGGGGTTACAGCAAGTGCCCAGCTAAGTCCACCTCCCACTGGGAGGAATAGCATCATGATGCGTGGGGGGGGGTGACAGAGCTGTCAAGTGGGCCACCCCCTCCACACTGGCCACCTCCGGGTGCTTCCAGAACCTCTGCAGGCCGAGTGTGAGCTGGAGGTGCCCTGAGCAGGTCCTCCCTGCAGGGACAGCAATGAAGCAGAACCCAGAAGGTGATGACCTCCTGGGACAGGAGAACCATGCTCCATCCGCCTTGGAACCTGGTTTCTTGCCAACCTCAAAGTCACCTCCCTCCCCCCAGCCACCCCTGTCCCGGCCCTGCAGGGGCCTCACAGCTGGGGCCCAGCCCGGGGCCACCTCGAAGCTTCGCCCTTCCCAAGGAGCCCTGACTGTGTCACCTATTGGTCCCCTCCATGAGAAGGACTCCTTCGTGGAGAGCATGACAGGCCAGGCCACAGCTCCAACATGTCATCCTCACGCGGCAGCACCCAAACCGGAACTGGACTCCATCACCGACGATCAGAGAGCCAGTTTATTAAATGCTCTGGATTCTAGTTGCCAAAAAGAAAGGTTGCCTAGCTATGCATAACTGAACCCCGACAGATGTGAGCTGGCGTCACAAGCTGAGTTGTGCTCCCCGGAACTCGTGTGTGGCAGCCTCACCCCCAAGGGGTGGGCGAATGTGACCATGCTCAGAGATGAGTCTTGAGGAAACGAAGTTGAAATGGGGTCACTAGGCTGGGCCCTCGTCCAGTGTCGCTGGCATTCCCCCTTGGATGCAGCAAGATGCTAGGGATGTGTGCAGACAGGAACAGGGCCATGTGCAGACTCGGGGACCATGCGCCACCCACAAGCCAAGGAGGGGTCCCCAGAGAAGCCAGCGGCCCCCTGGACCACGGAGTTTGGGTCACCAGAACCAGGAGACGATAAACGCGGTGCTTGGTCACAGAAGCCCAAGCAGACTTGCGCCGCTGGCCGCAGGCAGGTGAGTGAAGTCAGAGTCGGGAAAACCGTCTAGAGGAGGCTCGGACGAAATGCACCACCGGGACGGCTGTGTCTTTCCTGCGCCGTGGCTCCCGGGAGCCGAACCAGCATTCACCGTCCAGCCTGCACAGAGGCAGGCGTCCCGGCGCTGACGATTTTATTAATGGCAGGCCCCAGGGTCAGCACCTCCTAAGAGTGCCCGAACCATGCTGGGTTTCACGATTTTGAGCTCACTTCAGACTCAGTGTAGGCAGCTGCGGCTCCTTCCTCCCGGATCTACCGAGACGGCCTGAGGAACACGGGTGTGAGGTGCTGACTCAACAAGGGTGACCCCAGGGGACAGCCCTGCAGACAGCCCCAAGCCCACAAACCTGTCTTCCACAGGGTGAGCCAAAGAGCCCATGTCCCCACTGCTGTGTGACGTCACGCAGCCAGCTGGGAGGTTATGGCCCCTTCTCCCTAGGGAGTGATGACCGTGTCAAAATGCACAGTGTCCAAATGTGTGTCTCCCTTCCCTAGTTCTGCACACTGAAACTTCACCTCCTATGTGGGGGTACTTGGAGGTGAGGCTTTGGGGGGAATTAGATCAGGTCATGAGCATGGGGTCCTCGGGATGGGGTGGCATTAGTGCCCTTAGAAAGAGAAGGACACGGAACGCTGCCGAGTGACAACATGGCCACAGAGCCACCAACTGCACAGCAGGCAGCACATCCTCGCCTGGCCTCCACCCCTGGCAGGGGTGTCTGCTGAGGGCCAGAGCCGCACGACATCCCTGCTGAGATGACAGGCTGCCCCAGGTCCTGCAGGTGGCCGAGAGGGAGCAGTGGGGGGAGGACTGCTGGTTTGTTTTGTTGTTTTTTGCTATATTTGACATCTTGCGTGACCTTGGCCACATTAGAAGGTGGTGACTAATCCCTTCTAAAGGTGGTGGCCTCTGCCCTCAGGCCTCTCCACAGCGGGGTCCTCAGGAAGAGCTGGACCGTGTGGCTTAGGCCATCCCATGGGGATGGTGACATCCCCAGGGACAAGAGCGTTCTTCTGCTGACACCTCAGAAGCAGCCGTGACGGCCCCATCGGTGCCTCTCCCTGGTGGCAGCCACAGGCCGACGCTGAGCTTCGGGCACCATTTTTCTAGCAGCAAAGTTCGCCGCTGTCCTTGTGACCTGGACAGCCGCTTCCCAGAGGAGGATTTGCTGCCAAAGCAACGACATTCAGGCCTGGGCCAGGGCCATCGGTCAATGCGTCACACCCCCGGCGATGGCCAGCGTGAGGCCAAGGGTGACGTCTAATAAGTATCTGCTCTACTTATTGATTCACTCCATCCAATTACCAGGAGGCTCATCGAGGGAAGCTCGGGGAAATGACTCAAATGTCATCCGAATGATGCCTGCAGGGCCTGGGCCAGCCTTTCCATCACATCTCTGATATTAAAGGAAACTTTTAGCTACAGAGAATATTAATTGCTACTGAGCGCAAGGGGGGAGCTACCCAGAAATGAAAAGTGACAGCACCGTGTCACCCCAATCATGATGCTGAGAGGAGAATCGATGCCAAGCCAGCTGCGCGATTCTAGTGCATGACTTTCATGTCTATTTGCCGTCCTTCACCCACGGAGTCAAAGGTAGAAGCTGGGTTATGTCCTAGGGCCCAGCATCCATAGGCGCAGTTCTAACCCAGGGCCCCACAGGACAGGGTCTTTAAAGTTAGAGGGGGCCGCTAGGTGGGGCCCAGTCCAACAGCAACCGCGCCCTCCTAAGAAGAGGTCAGGATGCAGACACACAGGAATGCTGAGGGGGACTCCAGACGGGCCACCACCCAGGCGCCGAGGAGCCGGCTCAGGGAGAAGCC